>OZ037998.1:2890034-3202534 GCA_964035705.1 Porites rus
TTGTACCACGCGACTAAGTTTCCCCTTTACTTGTCGTTTACTGTTCATTATTCCTACTCATAAGGGACCGGTCATAAAGTACAGGGGGGGGGGGGGGTGGGCTATGAAAATTTTTTTTTAAGTACTGGTTTTCAGTGGCCCACCCCCTAGTCATTTGACAAAATTGGGGCGGCCCACCCCTGGAGTGGCACAGAAAAAACTAGTGACCCACCCCCCAGCCAAAACCAGTAACGTTGATGTGGATAGGTACATTACGGAGCATTGGCATTGGCAGCAATCCCAGAATGCGATTCAGAAGAGGAACCCTTAAAGCCTACTGACCGCCAAGCAATTAATCACAAGATTAAAAAAACTTCAGGATTTGAAAGACAAAACTGAGAAGCTGAAGAGTAGTATCCAGAAAGAGGACGCCCAGCGGTTCACTAAAAAGTCTGGGAAAATCATCAGTGGGCAAGAGTATGGGCAACACTTCAATGAAAAATGCTTGGGAATGATTGCAGAATTGCAAAGTAACATTGACCAGACTTTGATGAGGGCAGAGGCCCAAAAAGAAAAACACAAGAGAATGTATCCTTTTGCAAAAGAAACATTCGTCTCGAAAAAGAGAAGAGTGAAAGAAAATAAGGCAAAAGCTAGGAAGCGACGCTGTGAAAGAGCAGAGAAAAATTGTAAGAGAGTGTTCTCCGCAATCAGTCACTCATCATCTTATGGTGAAGCTATAACCTCAGATCATTGTAGCGTGATAGGCCTTAACAGCTTAACAAAGAGAGATGGTAGGTGGTTAAAACTATTAATAAGTAAAGGTAAATTTACAGTGGATCCTATTGAAACAATCAGAGCAAACGTGTCACCAGTTGTATTGAGTGCTATAGATGATAGTGATGATGATGATGATGATAATGAGAAGGAGGACGAGGAGGAGGAGGATGGTAATGCTTCTGAGGGTCATGGTAATGGTGAAGATGACTAAAGATGATTAGAAGAAGATTTTAAAAAAGATGTTAACATAAGTTAGGTTTATGAACACACAGTAAAGCTTTGTTCTAGATTTTGTACTATAAAAAGTTTCCCGCGTGACTACTCTTCAGATTTAAAGACTGTACATAAATAGAACCAAAATACTTAATATGTGAATTCCTGTTGTCATATAAAGTTGGATTAATGTGGAATTATTGTTAAAAAAAAGATTTTACTAACGTTTGTAGTGATATGTGAATAATTTAACATGACCCACTCCTAATGCAGTGCATTATTTTTCCTGACCCACCCCCAATTTTTCATAGCCCACCCCCCTCTGTACTTTATGACCGGTCCCTAAATAAAAAATTTTTCATAAGAATTGTTTTGAGCTAGGGGCGGGGGAGGGGGGGGGAAGCGACGAGGTCTGGGACCGAGAAACTATGTTCTCACAACTTGCAGAGCGGTCACCCCGCGTGGTGGTCAGCGGATAATTGCACTTTCCCACTGTAAATGATTAGACTTTTTAGAAGCAAGAAGCAAACCGGCAGAGGAAATCAGAAATGCTTAAAAAATTGAAAAACATAATATCATGCATCTTTGCTTTTCTTGCATATCGTATTTGTCTTTCGGTGCTGAAATTGCGGGGGAAACCGTGTTAGATCTTAACCAACAACAATGCGCTCGATCGATTTATAGGTTACATCGTTTTTGCCCGGTAAGGATAACTTGATGCTGATAAAGATTACTGGAGAAAGTGTCAAATTTATCAGACGCAGATATATTCAGAGAGCTTAATAAATATGAGCTTACAGCTCTACAATCATAACTGAATAAACAGTCACACTTCATAACATTTCACTTCGTTTATTACGATCAGTCAACACCTTGAATCCAAAAATAAAATTCAAAACGATCCTAATAAAGAAATCAGAACTTCTACTGAAAGCTCTGTACCTTGAAGCGACTTTAACTTTCCTAAGGTATGCAGCAATAATACTGCTCGATAGCTCATAGTTAGTTACTAACTATGGATAGCTCAACTCTTCGGCGGTTCTTATCAGCTGTACGGAGCTATACATCCTCGGAGACCCAGGGGCGGTCAGTCGGGCCGGGAGAAATAGCGCGACAAAAGTTTTCAAGTACAGGCGGAAAAGCCCCTGGGTACCGACTCCCACCGGACCATTTCCAAACGGTCAAGCGAATGCTGGCTCCTGATTGGGCACAAAAAATGCTTTGTATTATTGTGCCTAATCGGCGAAGAGCATCTCCTGGGTTCTTTTCGTGAGTTCGTACACGACGGCTATTGACTCCATTACGGCTTGTCTGGCTCGCGCTCATGCACCAAAGAAATGCACACAATCAGGAATCTTTCAGTTTGATATAAACGCTGCATTTCAAAATACTGGTAGTCTTTACACTAGAGCCTAAATAAGCTAACAAATATTTCAAGACAAGTAAATTTTAAATTCTTCAAGTGAAAGAAAGCTTCACACACAACCTATCCTTTTTACTTCAGTTTTTCCCACGCAACGTAATTAAGATTGATTGACATGCTTCGCCTTTCTGAAAGCTTGGAAACCGCAAGTTTGCTAAGTCGGTTTTAATGAGATGCAAAGCAAAGTTACTTGAGATTTTGCTTAGGGCCTTCGCACGCGCAATTTTGCCTAAGTAAAACTTAGCATCTCTTAAGTCTTACTTAACAGCCTAGTGTAAAGACAACCACTTTCCACACGAAAACTAAAGACGCTTTTCCAAAAATACAAGCTTGACGAGCTTACAACAGGTATTTACGCTTGCATCGTTCACGCCTTCTTATTAAATATATGCCGCGACAGCTAACAACAACGAAAACGTCGCATGAAGAGTGAACTCACATTTTTTCAGTCTCTATCGTGATTAGACTATTCCAACTCACTTACTTTTTCAAATGCAAGCGAAATCTTCTTGAATTAAATTTCTATCAACCATATCCAAGTTCATAAAGAGAAAGAAAATTTTGTCATTGCTTGTTTGCGTCCTTCACAAAACGTGTGAAATTAGGCATTTTCACGTGGTAGTCGTGCAGTGACGGCAAAGAAATATATGCAAAAAGGGTGATGCACGTGCAAAGTTGTTGTGTTGCCTTGTCAAGCTATTGCTTTTTTGACTTTCTCGTCGCCGCTTCATCTTGAACTTCCTAATATTTACGATACATTGTGATCCGTCAGAAACAGAATTTTCTCAGTGCAAATCGGCTCCTGCTGATAGCATCCGAAACGTTTTTCGACTAATCGGTAGTTCCTTTGTTTCTGGTCATAAGAAAGCTTGGTGAACGAACCGGGCAACTGTGGCGAAATAATAGCCGTCGTGTACGAACTCACGAAAAGAACTCAGGAGATACTGTTCGCCGATTGGGCACAATAATACAAAGCATTTTTTGTGCCCAATCAGTAGCCAGCATTCGCTTGACCGTTTGGAAATGGTCCAGTGAGAGTCGATACCCAGGGGCTTTTCCGCCTGTACTTGAAAACTTTTGTCGCGCTATTTCTCCCGGCCCGACTGACCGCCCCTGGGTCTCCGAGGATGGGAGCTATATGTCGCATATTCCAAACTCTGCAGAGGGAAATTGTTTAACAGAAAAAGAAAACCACACACTATATCTGAAAAGCGACATAAAATCAATAAATTTGCGAATTACCAAAATATAATAGTGAGAAACAGTCCCGCCTTCGACCACCATGTTTTTGATTCTTCTCAAGACCGTTGATCAATGGATTTTGACGTAAGGCGCATGATCAGTACACAAATCCGCTGACAAGACCGTTGCTGATCGCTTTGCAAGTTGTGACAACATCGTTTGGATTTCATTCAAGAGAATGTATGGGAAGTAGCTTCCCCCCTGTTCATTTTCTATTTTGAGAAATTCTCAACTGGAATCTGACATTTGCCATTTGCCGTATACGTGAAGCTTTAAGCCGTACTGTAAAGTTGAACTGTAACAATTTCCAGCTAGCGCGCGCTCTCTGAGCGGACAACATTGCAAAATTCTTTGCCGGCTTCCGCGGGCTATATAATAAATCACTATAAGAGAAAAAGTTAATTTTTCCCTCGAATCTCACTGAGACTGGATCTGCCGAAATGACAACTATCATATCTAATGTGTGCAAAGAGAACAGATCTTTCAAACCAAACCTAAATAAACACGATTTAGTCAAACGAGAAGTTGACCCATCAATTACACTGAAAATTTTGTTCCACTACCCATCTGCACTTCTTCCCATCCAAAATTCTTTCTTCCATTTCTTCCATTCAAAATTCTTTCCAAAATTTTGTTCCACTACCCATCTGCACTTCTTTCCATCCAACAGGGGCACCCAACGACAATTTTCGGAAAATATCTGTTCGGAAGACGATTTGAGATCTAGAATTTTCGGAACATTTGTTGTAAAACTTCTTGCTTGCCTGCCTCTCCTAGGATTTTCGAACATCTAAAAAATGGTATAATTGTCTATTTTAAACGGATTTTTACCCTAAAAAGGTCACCTAGAATTACCGGGAGCCTTTTTTCTGGCTGGAATTTTCGAAAAGGTAAGTTTTGATCCCTATAATTTTCGGATCACTAGACTTTCAGCTAGGAAATCAGAACAGATGAAAAATTATTAGGGGATAAAAATTTGCCTGTATCTACCGTTTAAATACTAAAATACGTTTAACAATGCTATGTTTAAGTGGTTTTGAACTATTTTCTCGTTGGGTGCCCCTGATCTAATCCTACGGTCCTAAACGTTTTGTACACAACGTTTCTCACCGAAATGAAGCCTAATAGTAATGCCCAGCAAATGGAAACAGAAGGAAGGAGACAAAGTGGAATTTTGCTTTTGGCAATGCCCCAAATTTGAAAAGGTGGTATTTAAAATCAGGAACAGAAAGTTGACTACAGACCCTCCTTCCCTCAGGAAAAATAAAAAATCGGAGAGTTGAGGGAGAGGTCTGTACACAAGCCAACAAGAAGCCGTGAAGTGCTTAACTAATGGAACAATGTCACAGGCAGTTTTGGTTCATTTTGGCCCGAAAGAAACCACAAAACATCTTGACTATAAGCTTCCAAAGACATTTATCACCAAAATTTCCATTAATTATGACAGGGAATTTGCATTTTAATCACAGGTAAATAATGACTTCGTTATAGCGGTAGTGATCCATAGTCCTAGTGGAAGAACTAGCAGCTAAGTAACAGGTAGTGGTAGTGGTAAAGGTAGTGATACTAATTAATAGTGGTAGTGGCAATATATGTAGCAGTTGTGGTAGCAGTAGTGGTGTGATTGGCAGTAGCAGATGTAATGGTAGTGGTAATTAATGATCAGTCGTAGTAGTGGGCACCTGTATAAAGCTCTTTTGTTTAGCATTTGACCGACGGTAAAGAATAACTTATTGAAGAATTAGTTTGTTTACATAGGTGGCGGAAGCCCCCAACTTTGGAGAGTAACAAGTAACTTTCTTTTATTTTACCACGGTCAACTCATTAGGACTAAAAAACAGAGCCCCTCACTTTATATTTTAATGCTCCGACACCACCGCTGGTTTAATTACCTGCATTTGACATTCTGGATAGAGTTCATGGCAGTGATCACAATCCACAGTCCTCCACTGACATTTCTTGGTTGCATGTTCTTCAAGATCTTTCCTTGATACTTTCATTTCACAGTTTTCATTAGAACAGGAAATGAGCATGAAATTGCATAAAGCCAAGTGAATCTGGAAAAAGATATGAGGCACATATTTTCATATGCCCGCAGGTGTGGACATACCTTTTATATTATTCGAACAGCTTACTGTAGTTTAGTTGCAACATGAATGGCATCAGTGCATTCTAAGCTCTCACATATATTTTGTTTAATGTATTACGTGTCTAATGCAGGTTTCTAAAAGAGCTAGTTGACAATATTGGCTGTCAAATCCCTAATGAAGATCCCCCAAGAGAATGTTTTTTTTAGTTGGCCAGGCTACTTTCAACTACCTACTGAGAGAATTACGTTCTGTACCTGCCCAGTTTTAAGATCTTAAAGTACATAGTTAATTGTCTAAGGCTATAAATTCTACACACCTCTTTGTTTCTCAGTTCACCTATCCAGCGACAACCTTCCCTTGGACACTTTACTATGAAGGAAAGAATCTTCCGTTCCGTAGCTTTGTCACCAAAAACATCCTACAAGCGAAACAGTGCAGACTAAGGGGTCCATGCAGTTTTTGAAATGTTGGATTCAAGACTTATTCCAAAACAATACTTTCTTTTTCCAGGTGCATGGTTATCAAGTAAGCAGTATTAATAATTGATAGAAACCCTAACAAATGCAGAAAACCAAGTGTTAATTTCCTCAGACCATATGTACAGTGCAATGCAGAAAAAAGAGAGTTGTCAAAGTTCCCATTTCACAATTGAATGTTATATGGTTACAGATGAGATTAAATAAGTTTTAAACACCAGAAAAAATTCCTCTGAGGAATAATTAGCACTTTTGGAAGTTTCAAAAGAAAATAAATGCAGACTACTACAGAGACTAACATTTAAAAACAGATTTTAAATGCACCAACACTGATGAAGCAACAGTAGCACAGGCCACCTACCTTATCTCGTATCAGGATGTTTCGGTCCACAGGACAATATAACGATTCATTGTTGACCTCCAATCTGTGCAATCAATAATTGAATACACAGTATAATCACTCATGTAAACAAATATGAGACTTCATTGCATTTTAAGACAAAATCCACCAGGAAATTGAGTAATTTTAAATCTTAGTGGACAAAAACCTTGCGCCAAAATAATCTAAAGTATATTACATTCTTGCTTACATTTTTCAAGGGCTAAAGATGTTATTAGCCATTTGTAATAACACCCAAGAAAATTTCTTATGGGAGCCCGAGAAAATGAAATATGTCAAATTTCACAAAATTACATCTTACACATGAAATTTTCAAAATTTTATCTGTGTATTCAGAATTCTTCTGAAATTTTGGCATTCATTTTCTCGGACTCCCATTACAGAGTTTCTTTGGTGTTATTACAGATGACTAATTACATCTTTCGCCCTTGAAAAAAGTTAAAAAGAACACAGTATTCTTTAAACTAGTTATAGTTGTCACCAAATCTGCCCCCGACCTTTTAAAACCCGAATGAAGACTCCTTGTGGTTGTCCATGTATTTGCCATGAACCTTTGAAATGCAGTTTTCGTATTAGAGTTTCTGAGTGTAATTCTTTTGTTCTCTTTTGTGTTTTCTCAGTTATTACACTTTGTTTCCTAGGTTTATGAAAATCCTCATACATGACATGCTTAGGATGGACAATTGTTTTTTATACATCTTATAATGAGTTCAACCAACACTGCAAATGTAATAGAACGCGTGTTAAACAGCAAAACCATCTTTAATTATCTATTTGTAACTAATAAAATAAATGTCCTATAACTAATGTGTCGAACGAATGCTTTGGCTTCGAGTGTGACATTCTTGAACGCAACGTCGAACGCAACTGATATAAATGATTTCGCAATAAACTACAGCTGAAACTAACCCTACAAAAACATGGACCACTGTTTGAAGTTTCTCACCTTTGAGATATTTCCCAGTTCACTTTTTCTGGCATGTCCTTGTATCAAATAAAATAATCGGGATTTCGCAATAAACTAACCCTAAAAAGACATGGACCACTGTTTATTAAATCCTGAATACCTTAATATAGAACAAAACCCGGTTATTTCACGTTAGCACCTTTCTTGTCTTTGACTGGGTTTTGAGAAATTTGAGCTATTCCTGATGTGGTTTGAATCGAGTATGTCGATCCACCTTGACAAAACCAGTTCAAAGTTCTGTCGATCCACGTTGCTGATTTGTGTCTGACAAATCAAGTTCTTTAATACCAAACAATTACAGTACTGCTGAATAACTTTTTAACTCTATAGAAATATGTATCTCGCAATAACCTTCGCGAAACTCGGTTTGTTAACGGCACTCAAGTTAAGCCCTGTCGGTCGGTGTTACGAACTGGACGGGTGACCAACCGCGAATATCGTGTTAAAGGTCCATACGTTGTTGTTTCTTTTCTTCTTCTTCTTTTTTGCGTATTGTGTAGTGTTATTGTTAACAGTGTATTGAAAAGCAGATTTAGCATTATTTCGCCGCCCGCATTTAGAAAAAGACAAAAACAAAGAACAAATATGGCCCGGTGCAGTTCACCTGAAAATTGTTATTATTCGGGCCGTAATACGGAGCTGAAACTTTACAGACTTTGATCTATATATCTGCGGGGAAACCGGCAAACTAAGAAATCTGGGTTTTCGACAGTGTAAAACAATCATAATTCCTCTGATTCCAATCTCCTGTTCCTCTGTCTCTTGTTGTCGGCGTTGCCTTCGCTGTGCTCATCGATGTTCCTTCTACTCCGCGGTTTCTTGTTGACGTCTTCTCCTTCGTTGTTCACGCTAAATTTGAAGTCGGCGTTCTCGCTCTAGAGGAGTTTCGGTGGAAAATCTTCCTGGGCGAGGATTTAGAGCCACTTGTTGTGCTTGTGTGTGACACGGCCGTATGACACAATTCGGCGAATGCGACTCGTTGACAAACCCAGTTTGCGCGGTTGCTGAGCCAGGCGCATATGCTGAAAATTAACCGGGACCACCGTGCGCGCCTAGTTTCATCAAATCGGGAAAGTTTCGCATACTAACAGTAAGACGATACGACACTTCTTCTTTACGCGGGGGACATTAGGGTGCCTCCTCGGGGTTCCGGCCTCTGGGCCGGAACCCTGCGGGGGCAATTATCCTGGTACAAGGTTTTTGTCCACTTAGAATTAAAAATACTCAATTTCCTGGTGGATTCTGTCTTAACTTCCCAGAAGACCTCCATGTAGAAGACTCAATAGTTCCCCAAGAGAAAGATTCATGCAATTGTGCTGATGTTTGCATTCCCCTGTAGGCGTCTTGGTTTAAGTAGGGGTTCATGGAATTGGCAGTCTATACCAGCTGTGCAGTTTCATCATTAGTAGAGTAGAGTAGAGTTGTTTATTCAGAACCCCTTGCAGCTAAGAGCTGGATAACAGGATTGTGCGCAAATTTGTGTAATTTGTGCACAATCCTGTTATCCAGCTCTTAGCTGCAAGGGGTTCTGAATAAACAACTCTACTCTACGAAAGATGAAACTGCACAGCTGGTATACAACCAAAGTAACCAAACTTTAGGGCTTATTTTTGGAGGGGCTTGTATTCGGAGGGGCTTATGCGCGGAGGAAAATGTGTCTTTCAAAATCGATTGGGCTAGCTTAAAGCTGAAAGGAAGTTTACCATTTTTGCTTTGGTTTATTTGTATTTGAGGGCAATTTCCAAGCACAAGCCCCCGGGGGGGCCTATACTCAGAGGGGCGTTTTTGTGGAGGGTTTTTCCGTTACGAGTTTGGGGGCTCTTATTTGGAGGGGCTTATTTTGGGAATTTTACGGTATAATAATTATACCCACTCAATATATTCCATAAAACTGGTTAGGCCATCACCATTTGTCTCTGTTTAGTGACAGCCAAGCAACCCAAATGTTTGCATTTTCGAAAAATAACAAAAATAATTCCTTCAATTAATTCTTGTTATCTCAAAAATGAGCATTGTAACAACATTTCATAACAACATATAGTAGTGGTGGCAGTGTATCTCTTGATTGTACTATGACAGTCGACTACAAGTATCACATTTCTGCCATTTGCTTTTTTGTCTTCTTGTTTCACAGCTCCACAATGACGCTAATGACGCTAGAGTGCCTGACCTCAAGCTAAGTGGATGGCCTTATTCATACCTGTAAGTGTCCCATCCAGCAAGGCTTCATATCATATTGCTGGTTTTCAGTGTCACGCCATTCACAATAGATCAAAATAGAAATCAAAACCGTTCAATAGATAAAGTCCAGAATCTGGGAAATGAAAGGAGGTACATATACAAAGACCTTCGCCAAGATTCAGGTCAGAGGAATATTTCTTATACGAGATATCCGAAGAAATGTTTTACCCAAACCAGAAACTCATAAGGGGTTAAACAACCCCTTATGAGTTTCTGCCCAAACTTATAGAGATTTGTATGGAGATGCCATGCTGGTGCTCACCTCACCCTGGATGAGCTCCAACATGGCAGACGGAAACCAACAGATCGAAATATCTGTTACCGAGTTTTGCTACAAAAGCGTGAATTTATTCCTCGAGAAACTCATAAACATTAAAGTAATACTTTTTCTAATACATGAACTGTTTAGATAGCAAAATTTCCTGAAATAAATCATTTTTTTAACCTACATGACAGCTCTCTTGGCCGTCATGTAAATGCCGCGTCACGCAAAAGCTTAGAAATTCAAGCGTACTCTATCACAAAACCAAGAACCCTTGTGAAGCGTAAATTTGTATGAAAATTAGTTTTCAGCTGCTCTAATGCATCGTAAAAGTAAAATCTCGGAAGGGTCGATAGTTTTTTAGTTTGAAGATTTTTAGTGGCGTCATGTGAAAACCCTGAAATGAATTCTCAGGCTCGAAAATTCGGCAGGGAATTTTTGGGGGTTAATATTTGGTCCAAGTGTTTTGGTGGGGTTTTTTCGAAGTCTTGGGGATTTTAAAACTGGGGTTTTGAGTTTTGCCTCCATTGGATTATCCCCAGATTATTGGATTATCCCCGTCACTAATGACACCGCATGATCCGGCCTACAAGCGCGCGGGACAAGCGCACCAGAGGGAAATCAAAATAAGCTTAAATGGTTACTGGTTACAAAATTTACTCTGTTCCAATACAATAATAGCTAATAATCTTGATCAAATTAGGGTACTAGCTGGTATTTAATACTCAGAAATTGCTTACCTTTTGAAGTGTTCATCAAGACACTTCTTGCAACATCTGTGGCCACATTTAGTCAGCATTGGATCCTTCAAAGGTAGATGACAGATTGTACACTGTAAATCGTCTTCGACGGCATTTATAAATTCTTCATCGTACCCACCAAGCGACAGTCCGACTTCTTGAGCTTCCGATTCCGCCATATTTATAATATAAAAAACATCACATTTGTTTTTTTCATGAGACGAAGATACCGAAAGATACCTAAGGATCACGGTGATTTGCGAGCGATTTGCGGGGGGAATCATGTGACCGCTGGATGTCAATCATTCTCTCCTCATGCAAAACTTCACCCAACATCTTCCTGGCGTGAGAAGAGCGGCCAGGACCATGGGGAGTCTATCTTTTTGTCGAGGGTCGAGGGTCGAGAGTCCCATGTCGAGGGCGAGGGTACCAAGTCGAGGGTCGAGGGTAACATTTTTTTTCCAAATTTTTTTTTTTTTTGGACAAGGTAATAATCGATGCAATCAATGTCATTAAAACAAATAAGAAGAATTTAAAAAACAAATGGCGCGTGAACATCTTCTAGTTGTTGGGTGGAGGGGGGAGGGGGTGGAATAGAGAAAAGCTCTGGGACATCCCAATTTGTTTTCGAAGAATTACATTTATAACAATAAAAGGGGGTGGTAGGCCTACACGACTTTTTCCTCATGCCAAAATGCTGCTTATTACAATAGAGTTGTTTTTATCTGCTGGGTAGATTATGCTCTGGAAGGTTCTGCATTTATACTGAGCAAATGTGATTTTAGCCGCATGTTTCACACTGAGAGGTCATGACATATATATCGATTGACTGTAGTTATTGTTTTCTGGTCGGCAGGATTTGCCCTCTGATGCCAGCGCAATTTCTTTGACCTCTTTTGAAGCGTAAAGCTTTTTTATTACGGCTGAATAAGGCTTCCAATTTTCTCCAAAGTGCCTTCTGGATCTGAATAACTAAGCGATTTTCTTTAGTCCGTGAGTTGGGTACCCCTGCTTCGCGGCTTATATTTCAGTCACGTCTGACTCTTCTCTGCCTTGCTTGGCTGTTCAGTGGGGTAGTTTGAATATGGATATTTCACCAATTCTTGTTTTTTAAGCCATCCCACTGTATGCGACCGAATTGTCGTGCTTTCAATGAAGTAGAAACTCGCCATGAAATTTTAAAATACAAGTCATCGATAATCACCGACACCGGAAATCGTGACCTAGGTACGTAGGTGCGTAGCTAGAGTGATAATTTAGATGGTTGATGCTATCGCCCGAGTCGCGCCGCAATAATAAACTCCTTTAATTACCAACGTTATGTTCTGCAGCTTAAAAAGTGTTTCACTGCAGAAATTTGAAACACCCTGAAACACAAAAGGAACGTAAAACCAACACTTATCGGCGCAGTTGATGGCGGCACTGGGACAATAGGAAGTCATGTGGCGAAAGACTCATTGACTATATACATAAAAATGGAATATTAACTGACTGTCAATATGGATTTCGAAGTAACGTTTCAACAAATTACGCTATAATTGAGCTTGTTGATAAAATAACAAAAGCCATTGAAAACAATGAATTCACTGTTGGGATATTTCTTGACTTATCAAAGGCGTTTGACACCGTAAATCATGATATTCTCTTAAGTAAACTTCATTTCTATGGTATACGTGGGAGTTGCCATGCATGGATAAAAGATTACCTCTCTAATAGAAAGCAAATAGTGAAATATAATCAAATAAGATCATCTGAAAGATTGATTTCTTGTGGGGTTCCTCAGGGATCTGTTCTTGGGCCCTTACTCTTTTTAATTTATATTAATGACCTTATTAACTCAACCACTAAATTGTCTACTATCTTATTTGCAGATGACACAAATATGTTCTGTTCAGGGAAAGATATGCATGAACTTGAAACTACAGTAAATTCGGAATTAGCTCAAGTCCAAGAATGGCTAACACTTAATCAACTGACTCTCAATATAAAAAAAACAAATTTCATCATTTTCAAATCCAACAAAAAACGATTAAGAAGAGATTTGCGTCTCACATTAAATGGGACTGTATTGCAGAGAGTAGAAGATAGTAAATTTTTAGGAATTGTAATTGATCAACACTTAACATGGAAGAACCATATTGACTATATAACTAAAAAGATTTTAAGAATTACAGGTCTGCTTTGTAGGATTCGTTTTTACGTCAATCAAACGCATCTAAAAATGTTGTATAATAGCCTAATTTACCCATATCTCCATTATGGGAATATTGTTTGGGCAAATAACTATCCCACAAGGCTCGATACATTGTTCAAACTACAAAAAAAAGTATTGAGAATTATAACCTTTTCGCCGTATACAGCACCATCTCTTCCGCTCTTTATTAAGTTAAGTCTTCTAAACATTTATCAAATAAATGATTTTTTAATTGGCTCTTTCAGTTTCAGCCTTAATAGTAAAGTACTTCCGTCTTATTTCAACGACTTCTGTATAGGAAATGCACAAGTCCATGGCCATAATACTAGAGCAAAAGGGCATCTACATAAGATTTTTAGCTGAACAAATTATGGAAAATACTCTACTAAAAACAAAATAATTGATATCTGGAATAGAATACCTCTGAACATAAAATGCTCGGCATCTATAAAAATATTCAAAAGGAAATTAAAACTTTTTCTCTTATCCCATGTGGTTATAGTAGAGTAAAAAAGTAATCAAATATATTCATAGTGAAATATTTTTAATAAATGTATTATATTATTATTGTAATTATTGGTCTCTCTATTAATTACCTATTTCACCGACTCGATTTCAGTAATTCCAGTAGATCTTTCAACCCTTTCTCCTATCCCATGTAGTGATAGTACTGTAAATAAGTACTCAGTACAGAGTGAAGTATTTGTAATATATGTGTAAGATCAATTATTGTATCTCTGTCCGTTAATTATAATCTATTTCACTGATACCATTTCAATGAATTTCAATAGATCTTTTGTTACCTTCAGGGAGACTACTTGTAAAAGCCCGTAAGGGTTTCTTTAGTCTTCCTCCCAAATTCATTACATTGTAACACACCGTATGTACTGTATAATATTATGGGAAATAATAAACTCAAGTAAACTCAACTCAAGAAACTAATTTTGTGCACATCTTTATCCCTAGTGTGCATTTCAAACAGAAATCAGAGATGTCTGCGCAAAGACTTTCTTCACAACTGCTTCAGCGATTATTTCCTATTTTGCACGAAAAGGGGAGCTTTTATTCACGAACAGCGATCAGATTGAAGCAGACCAATTATGCGAACTTTCAAAAAAAGAAAAAAAGAGTGTACACTATATGAATATTTAAAGAAAAAAAATTCCGTAAAAGACAGACTTGGAATACACTGTCCAGTTTCTTGCATGATCTTAAAAGTAGTAAATTTACATCAGAAACCACGGAAAAATAGATCACAGAGAAAGCTTGAATTGAAATACCAGGGAAAATATCCTCAAAACAGAACCAAAAATCACTCCACAAACCCAATGCCATTTTTTCTTGCCCGACCGACCGAAAAATTGTACAGGAATGGCCTTGTGAGACATTGTAACATTTCAAACCGTTAAACAGAATTTGCAACACAGTCGATTTTTTTTTCGGGAATAAAAAACTTGTGTCCAACTTGGCAAAACAACAGATCTTTAGTAGAAATGTGTCAAATGTAAAACAATTAATTGGATCAGTGGGAGACATGGACCGTACATCTGTTTTTTTTTCCTATTCACGTCCACCACGTCCATGTTCACAAATATATATGACCAGGGGCCCATCATTTGATGGGCTCCTGATATGACCGATTGTGGCCTAGAAAGATATATTGTATTTTAATGGGAAAGCGTCGGCAAATGCCGATGTTCACCTCACCGAAAGTCGCTACCAGGCATTATTCTATTTTAAACCTCTGCGTTAGTGGGTGGCGATTTCCATGCGAGCTGCAAAAAGATAGACTCCAACGATTGCATTGTTCTTTTATGACACATATTATGACACATTTTACAACGCAATAAGAGTTTTTTCCTTCCATTCTTGTTGGTTGGACCAGAAATTCATAATTCAACGCACTCATTCTTATTTTACGACATTTTAAATTTTGTTTACAACATTTTTTTTAAAATCAGTGTTTTCAAGTAACGTGTTCTGTTCAAAAACAAATTTGGATGTCCCGGAGCTTTTCTCTATTCCACCCACCCATTCCCTCCCCCTCCTCCACCGAACAACTAGAAGATGTTCATGCGCCATTTGTTTTTTTAATTCTTCTTATTTGTTTTAATGATTGCATCGATTATTACCTTGTCCAAAAAAACAAAATTGGAAAAAAAAATGTTACCCTCGACCCTCGACATGAAACCCTCGACAAAAAGATAGACTCGACCATGGGTTATCGCCCAGGTTTTGTTCCAACCTGTCGGCACTGGCAGGGGGCGGATCCAAAAAATTCAGAAAGCCGGTGGCCGGGAAACATGCCAGAATTCTATAAATATAATTTTCAAACTTCCAAAGAAAAAGGGTTGGCCATAGCCGCCTCGGCCCACCCAAAATCCGCCCTTGGGCAGAGCCTTTCTGTCGCTCGCTCACTACCAGGAGACTCTGCTCTCTGAGTGGCTGGACCATCTCGTAGAGAAAAGAGACGGCTGTTGCAATGACATGTGACGAATTATATTAAATAAGCGTAGCAAATCTTGTTCAACTCCCGGGATAAACTGTACTCAAAAAGGTTTCTTCGCAACAAATAGGAAATTAAAGTTGCCTCCTCTGGATTCCTTCTCTGAAGTGTATGACTATACACGGGTATGCGCCGGAATAAATTGTAATTGACCGTAGTCATACAAACTACTGTTTCATTTATCTCTTGTTGTGTGTGTGTTTGAGAAAATAGGTGTCGTGTCTAATCCTCAAAAACGTGTCTTGTTTTATAGCAAACAACAGCTGAAACGGGTCTCATGAGTTTCAGTAACAAGTCTCCTTTCCGGCGGCCATGATTCAAATTGATTCATGATTCATGACTCTCTTGCGTTTCCCTGAAACGATGCCTGTGAACCAAACTGACATCAACTTTTTCAAAGAGAATTTATTGCAACCAGTTCATAATCTCTGAGTGAAAATACTAGAGCAAACAATAGATATCCGAAATATAAAGAGGTCTTAGGCCCAGTTTATGCAGACGGGGAAATAGGTTCGTCAACGAAAAGGAAAGGGTGTTCTTCTCTGAGGGAGGCAATCATGTGAATACAAACGAAGCCTAGGACAATTCTCGGTTTTTATTATTCATCCAAAATATTTCTCCTTTTCTGATTGGCTCAAATCCTTGAAGCTAAATCTTTATAACCAGCCAGCGCTTACCAAATTTGGAAAAGATTTTCAATATCCTGTTAAATGATGTCAATAGTGCAGGATGTCGACAGAAAAAGGTACAGCAACCGAGAAGCATGAGGACGAGGTTACGTTAGGTTAGCTGCTTTGGTAAAGCAGGGGGTAACCGATAGAAAATTGAAGTTGTCTTCTCTGAATTACGTCCGCCATGTTCAACGGAAGTAGCGAATGACAGCATGCAGGATAGAAAATGCGTCGGCAAACGGAGGCAAACGCGGACACTAACATCAAGCGCGCGTTGAACATTGCGCATTGACGCATTGGTCTAGTACCCAGGCCATCCGCTTTCCTCGATTTCCAAAGCGACTGCACAGCAGAAGTAGTGAGCCTGCCCGCAGGCTAATTCATTTCCATTTCCAGTGGTACTGAGAAGAAGAATTATATGACACTTGGTTTTCCTTTATTCTCATGACTTTGGTTTGATAAAAGTCAGTATAAATTTGAGGAACCCAGGCTACAGAGGCAGCCATCAATCTTAGCAGGGGTCTCAGGGTGCCCAGTGTGAGGTGGGAGGAGCCGGGGGGGGGGGTACTCCTTGCGGCTTCCAGAAGTTTTAAAAGCATTTGTTGCAAAGAGGATTTTGTGCGCGTTCCCCTTCCCCTTCCCCTTTGAAAGACTATCATGTTACACAAAAGGCATCAAGGAGTTTCGTAGCGAATTGACATTCTTTATTTATTCAACCATATTTATCCAGGAGCCCATATCCTCCCGTCTTATCTGAATTCCACATAAGTTGTTTAATCAGCAAACAGACCAAATAGCTAGCGAGCTAATCCACGCAGGAAAGGGGAAAATGAACAAAACTTGATAAACACACGTTCTGGCAATTTACGATATGTAAATATCATGGTATTAAAGAAAATTAAATATTCAGAAGTCACAATAAATATAACTACGATTGCTACAAAGCGATAAGATAAAAGAGGATAACTAAGTAACAAGCTCCATATGACTATTTTAGTATTTACCTTTAGATCGATAAGTAAGTTTTGTTTGAAAGTGGCATGGTCGCCGTAATCGTCACTTCTGTCCAGGATTGCACTCTGCCCAAAAAATTTTCTAGCAAATCTTTTGTTCGCAATTTTGGCAAAACAAAGGTGAAAAGGAAACTCTGCTTGAAGAAATGTGTAGAAGCAATCGTTTATTACAAAGTAAACCGAAAAAGTTGCAATTCAAAATACCGATACAATGAGGTTTCAGCAATGCACTGAAACAAAACATGAGCAAGTCTTATACATTGCTGTTGAACGCAGATCACAGTTAGTACGCCGCAAATTTAAATACTCCACTAAAGTGTGTCATGTTACCTACGAACAGTTTATTTTAGTGTCTACGTCTATAAATTAATACTTCTACTAATTTTCTTTGTAATTCAAATAAACGGTACGTTGACTCAGGAAAACTTTACGCAAAAATCCAATCCGGATTTGACCAAAATTTTCAATTAACAGCTCCACTCTCTACAGCAATACAAATCCGTGAAGTTTTTGGATTTATTTCTCATGTTTAATTAAGAAATCGAAAAGACGGTTTTACATCTACATTTAAATTTCGCAATGCAATCGACAAGAATTGAATGCATTCTTGGCTAATTTTTGATAGATGAATCTTTGGGTGGTAGTATCAAAGATTTGTAGAGTCACAAGAACGTTTGTCAAGGCGATGGTGGACTCACAATGACTTGAAGATACAAAGTGTCATCCGCAATATATCGCCTACTCTTGAGCTTTTCATGCGACACAAACCTTGCGTAACCTCGACCTGGATTCTCATCTGAAGTAGGCCTGGAAAAATTCTCTAGTTTAGCGTTTGCTTTGAAGTGCATCACGATATTCTCGCGTTCTTCTGCGCTATCCTGTTGGTCTACAAGTATAAAAGTGACCTTCTGATTAAATGGCCAGTACAGCATGCCATCATAGTCTCCTTTCATAACGATTACAAATACAGATAAATGTGTGTTCTTTCCAGAACCATCGCCATTAGGATTTACAGACATTTTGAGTTTATATCCGTATGTCTCGGTGTAAAATGGCTTACTGTCAAGTTTGTTGTTTCTCCCATGTTTGGCCTGACGTAGAATTTCACTGAATCCACTGATCTTCCACACGTAAGTTGGAGAGTCATTCCGAGTTTTCGATATTGCTGAAACCTTGAGAAGTAGGGAGTCGTTTTCTTTCTTCAGTTCATCAAGCTGTTTACTGAGGCTTGTCTTTTCTTTATCAAACTCTTTATGAAGAGTAACAATCTTCTTGCACGCTAGGCTGAGATGTGAAACAGTTTGGTCATGAATATGTCTTTCTATGTCCCGCCTTTCCACCTTGGGAGAAAAAAAAATCACTTTTTATTGAGTTGTAGACTAAAAAGTTAAGGGCTTCTGTCACGAAAATCAGTTTCAGTTTTAGGTCAGTTCTGATCCTAATTTCGTCTTCCTGTGGCACTGCAGAAAATTTCGAGCTATCACGGGCGACTACAAATTATCCGCCCCTATTAATTTTATCAGGGGCACCTCGGCTGGGAAACTGGACTCCTTTCGACTCCATTTGGTTTCCGTTATTAGGCTGATTTAGCAACAGGACGGGAACGTCAGTTGAAGACGGAGCGCGCAAATCAAACAACTGGCTTGACCAATGGCAGTGCGGCAAATTGAGCACCGGAAGTCGTGTTTAGTCCTTTCCGCGCGCTTTCCCGTCGTCAACTGACGTTCCCGCCTTGTTGCTAAATCAGCCTATTTTTCCGTACGTGACGAACGAGGATCCCTAATCAATGATTACCTCTAGTACTTAGTGCCTTACCTCATCCACAGAATACTAATGTAGAGTTAAAAAGAAGATACCACACAATTTTTCAGGCATGATAGTATTAAAACTTGAAGAAGTTAAACAAACTATTTCAAGTTTCAATCCACGTCCATCCTTGTCATCCATTACAACAGAGGACAGGAAACAGTTTCAATGCCTAAACACAGTTTCAAAGAACAGAACTAGATCCTTATTTTTAGAATTCAATTGATACGAAAAGCGTGTTAGCTTCTTTAAAAAAAGACGCAAATTGCGTGACAACGACCAGAGCTAAAGGAGACCTTGAGCTCCATACAACTGGGCAAATAACTCAAACATACCCGGCGCCTTTTGAAAGAATTTAGCAAACAGCCGAGCAGTCATATCATCTCCACACCTATTTCTTTGTTACGTTTTAAGAACAACAAGTTGGCGCGTTGGCGTGTTGCTTTTCAAGAGTACGCAGCTTCGCAATGCTTCGCAGAGGTGACAGGAAACTTCGAATCTCTTCAGTGTAAAACGAAACACTCTGCAAGCAGAGGTTTCTTTCTAGCATGGCTCATTTTTCGCTGAATCACAGGCTAGATTGCAGACTGCGCGATAATCAACTCATAAAACATTTATGAGGTTTAGTTCACGCACAAAAATTGTCACCTGCAGGCCGGTTTTCTTGTGGAAGTGCACCAGCTTTAGCTACCACAAGAGTTGTGTGCCTTTGGAGAAGCCACGAGACTGGCTACAGGCATTAAGATTTCATGTGTGAGAGCTGTTATAGCCTGTTCCAGGCTCCGAGATAGTCGGGCCCGCTGAATTGAGAAAGCGCGAAGACGAAAATAAAACGGGAGGAGCTGTTATAGAGATATTGCCAACAAAAAAAGAGCTCGAAACACTTTCTGAAATAACAATAAGGACAAACAAAAAAATCACAGTACTTACCTTGGCAGTGCAACCCAGTTCATGATAAGGACATGCGAGAGGTGTCAGAAGACAATCTGTTTCCAAATGGTGAGGCATCTGAAATGTACATAGTATATTATGTTATTGAACCCTCAGTCCCGGGGAGGGGGGGGGTGGGGGTACTCTCTATGATGGGAGGCTCTACCGGAAAGGGGTATCTTTTTCACGCCTCATATGAAAGGGTAGAGATTTCACCTGTTGAAGGATTTAAAAGGGTACAAAAATCTGTCATTTGGGTCTGTGAAAAGGCCCAGAAGGGCTAAGGGATGAATTTTATGGCTTTATAAAGTGATTGATTCCTATTTAAAAGACAGAACATTTACAGCAGTTAAAAGGGATGCAACGTTCTAAACAAGGTACGAGAAAGGGGCACCATTTGTCAATACAAGGTATACGAAAGGGGTGCCTTTTTGTAAAAAATGGTATATAAAAGGGTAAGGGGTTGGACTCCCGGATGGAGCCTCTACGTATAAACATTTGTTGAATACCACCCGGGTCGTCAGTCGCTTATTTCTTTCATAACTTTGTTATATGGCACAAGATGACATTACATGCTCAGTTTTAAATTATTAAATAACTAAAAGTGAAGATCTCTACATTGAAGGTAAAACCTTTTGCTTCCTGCTCACTACAGACTAGATTACCAATCCTTAAGTTTTTAGAACTTTTAATCTTAGTTTGCACTTTTTAGATCGACTTAACATTTGACAACAAAAAGGGAACTGTGTGCTTCACAGTTAGCGAGTATACCTAAATGAACATGGTACAATGTACAACTTTGAGCATTTTCTGAAGTTGAAATCTTTATTTAAATTTAATGTAAAAGTGACTTCTGCCAAATCTGCTCAGTGTTAAAATATTAATTTACAGTAGAACTTGTGAATAGAACATTCCAGAAAACATCCATACTGACCTGCATCCTTGGAACAACCTGTGTACAGCCATTAATACAATTGAGAGGGTACAAAGCACAGCTTTCATTGTGTGCCTGAAAAGATGCAGTAATAAAATAATAATATTATATAAAGAGAGGTTAGTGTGCACAAAACGGAGGAGAACCTTTTCAATGTTGGCAACAGGACTGGTAGTACTGTGCTTAACCCTTTAAGCCCCAATATCCACATACAAATTCTCCAAACTGGTCTCTATACATTTCCTTAAGGAATAAGTTTTGGTAGAAGATCAAGACATTTTCTCTTAGGTGATCATTTTATTAACTCTCATAACCATTTCTCTTGGTAACATATGGATATTGTTAGGAGAAAATTGATGTTAGTCACTATCGGGACTTAAAGGGCTAATGGCAAAATAAAGTTTACTAAGAAAGTGAACTAAAAAGGAAATCAAACTTCTTCCATCAAAGTAGCAAATTCTCTGAAAAAAATGCTCTGAAATCTGCAAAAGATTGAGCTCCTATCCGCTAAAAATTATACTAATTGAGTAGTGTTCTCCAAAGTTCAATGTTTTTTTGCTCAATTCAGAGCCTTAGCTTCAATATTTTTTGTACAATCTTGGCAATTCTAAGCAATGCTACTTTCGGCAGATATCCTGTCCATACAGTCACTCCTAATTGCTGAAGACTTTTTTATACATTCTTTTTTCACCAAAGCTCCATTGCTGCTACAAGAGTGGGTGTAGCAATAATAATTATTATACTTCACAGCCAAGTAAATGCTATTATTATTATCATCATCATCATCATCATTATTATTATCATTATCATTTTTGTTACTATTGACATTGAAAAGATAATGGCAATGGTACAGATAACGGTTATTTTCATTATTAAATAATCCAAAGGCTGAACAAATTGATCAAGTCAGAAGAAACTCATTACTTACAAGTTCCTCTAATTTTGGATGATTCTCACTGCAAAATGGACAGCAAACAATTCTCCAAGGACAGGAAGTCATCAAATGTTCTTCTATCAGTCTTCTGGCTAGTTTAACAGTGCAGTTCCGACTTGGACACTCAACAACTTTGTCAGGACACCTCTCTTCGTGATTCTGAAGTATTAAAGATTTTAGAAATGAATACGTGTAAAAGACTAGAGTATGGGCAAAATAATGATGATGATTTGTTGTTGTTTTATCTACATGTTTGAGAATATGTATTATAAGGTATGTCAACTGATTTTTGGGCCACTAAAATATGTCAAGATGTATATTTTTTTACCAAAAGAAAGGCAGGCCAAAGTAAAACTTATGGAATTATGTACCTATCACTTTCAATGTTAGTAGCAGTCCGACTGGTAGTTGTGCTTTGGCAACATAAAGTTTACTACAAAAGTGAACTAAAGATGAAATCAAACTTCTTCCAATATTGATGATTTTTTGTTGTTTTACGTAAATGTTTGAGAATATGTGTTATAAGGTACGTTCAACTGATCTTGTTATATTCCTAGACTTTCAATCAACTAAACATGGACTGCCATTGGTTGATTCTTGGTCACGTGGCCTTGACTAAAATCAAATGTATCCCGACCGTGATACATTAAGCAATGTACCCCGCTAGGGATACATTACAGCACATGATCAAAGCATAGTGGAAAGTAGTATGACAGAAGGCAGGAAAAACACCGCCGGTTTTCTTTTTCGTGAATGAACACAACAACACAAACAGAGAAACAGCAGCTAGTGGAGGAAAAAGATGCAGATAATATAAGGAAAGTACTTTGTAAATCATTCATTCAGTGGTTTTGAGATTTAAATTTGTGTTGTTATAAGTACCAAGTCGACCATTTTGGTTCGCTCTGGTTATTCTTTTGTTGCTGTTGAAGTGAACGTCTAGAAATATAACAAAATACTTGATGTCAGGTCCCACAGGAAACCAGTTCGTTTTGTTTTCCCTCAGGATCTGACTGTCATTAAGTGTATAATATATACCGGAATGAAAATGCACAAAAGTTTTGTTGCAAATCTCTGGAACAGTGATTTTTGGGCCACTGAAATACTACATAAACTGGTATATTTCATTTCAAGCAGATTTCTATTTGCAAAGTAATTAATGCCAAAATGAGTGTTTTACAGTGTTTATTGGAACATGCCTGTAACAAAAAAGTTAAAAAAGAAAAATTATGAAACTCCAGTTGTAAACATTGGGGAGAGATTCACAAGACCATTTAAGTAATCTTTTCTCAAGGCTATTGATGAGAAACAACACTCATGATGTACCTCTAGTATGCATCTGGCGGGAGCGGGGTCCTTCCTTATAAGAGGCTAATGGGGATATGCTGCTGGATAGGGTCACATTTTGACGACTGGATTGACTATAATCAGGTCACATTTTCAATAGGGTTACAAGAATGGGGTTGCACATTTTCTGATTTTGGGGGTAAGAAAGTTCTTCATATTTACTGTTAGCAAACGTACCAGAATGTTTGTACTGTAGGTGAAAAGTAAAGTGTTCTTCATTCAATTTAAAAAATGTGTCAATTCATTTTAGGATAACCTATTTAGAGGATTGATAGGGTAGATACATAAATAGAAACTGAATAAGTTGGGATTGCAAAAATTACTTAATTGCCCAAAAGTGACTAAAATGGGGACAGTAATTGGCCACAGAATAGACTATAATGGGGTAGGGGCCCTGAGAGGCTAGCGGCACACACCCTGCAAAAATTAATCCAAGTACTCCCCCCCCCACTCTCCTCCGGGGCATGTGGAGGAAGTCTAGAGCCATGTGAAATTGAAATTGTGAACAGCAGTGAAACAGTGAAATTGTGTTTGTGTGGTGTTTGAGAATGTAGTGATGAGCTAATATAAGTAGTTCTCGAGTTTATGGCCTCAGTGGCCAATTAGAAATAGAAATATAACGGTATCCTAACTAAAAAGATTTGTGAATCCAGTCCAGAGATTAACGTAACTTTACCTGTACTTCACGGAGCTCTCCCATCCACTGGCATCCAGGACAAGGACATCTGACTAGATAGGATAAAATTCTTCTTTCACTTGCTTTATCAGGGAAGATATCCTGATGGAAAAAAAAACACCATGAGGAACTGAACAAGGGAAGCAGTACATGCTTGTGCAAACAAACAGACCTTTCCTACATTCCTGGAAACAAAGGCAGCAACTCAAGGCTTGGGTGGACAAAATATAGCGATTTGTATGAAGTTGTCCACCCAAACTTGAAACTCATTTTTCTTTATGTTTGCTCACTTGAGCTGAATGCAAGAAAGGTCTATATGTAAGTTTCAAACAACCCAAATCAATAAAGAAATGAAGTGAACTATATTCTAATGTCTGTGGAGTACATAATAAACCCTTTACCCCCAAATATCCACGTAAAAATCCTCCAGACAGGCCCCAGTTGTTTAAAAGGTGGATAACACTATTCACTGGATAAATCACAATCTGCTAGATATTAATAATTGTATTTACTATTTATAAGTCTCCTTAATATACTTATCTGCTGGATAGCGAATGATCCACTGGATAGTTCTATCCAGCTTTTGAACAACTGGGCCCTGATAAATTAATCAATGATTAAATATAATTATTACAATAAATAATCATGGATGGAAAAGAACCAGCACTGTTGGTACCTTGTCTTTGTCAATCTTTTCTCTGTCACAAGGGCATTCTGGCTGACGTCTTCTGTTAATCACATAAAACACAAAAAGGCAAATATTTAACGCTTTGATTTCAATATCAATTTCTTGTCTCTTGTTCCGTCCTTGCAGAAATACATCGATACATTATACAGTGGCCAAACTGTTTAACTGTTAAAATACCTTGTGGTTGCAGATCAAATTATAACTTCCTTAACCTACCTACTCGGTATATATATCCACCACTATTCACCTCCCCTTCGGGGGATAGTTGTATATTATTATTATTAATATTAAAATCATTGAAAGTTTTTTAACTCAAAATTATTGTAAAACTCAGTTAATGGACCGTGATGACCTCAATCAACAACATGTAATGCAATGTTATGCCAGTGATTATCACGTTTGGTTGAGTTTTTACTCATAGTGGGTAAAATCACTTCCACAGTTAGGAATTTACTGATACAATAATATTGCAATCCTTGTTTATTTTGCAGTTGGGATAGTTCCTACTTGCTCGTTATGTATCGCTAGTAAAAATAATTTTCCTCATGCATATCTCGTGGAGCACCTCAGGTGCCAATCGATTCATTGGTATGGTATTTAAAATCCATGTAGGATTTCAATTGTGTTATCAAAAAAACAAATAATAGTTTTCATTTTTCCAATACAAGTCATTTGATATTTCCCTGGATAAATGTTTCTTTCAACAAATTTCCTCTTATCACTCACTATTACAAATTATGTAGGCATAATTTATGAAAAGATATTTTAAAGCAAATCAAAATGACCTGTATTTGAGCAGAACATGCAAGCTAAAAAGTTCTTTAATAAGGCTTCTCCACTTCTTATTATTGATAACTGCCAAGATAAGTCAAGTTCTCCCAGTTGCAATTAGCATAAAATCTGAAGTCCCAAACATGGTCAAACATAATTTATATTCGAATTCATCCAGCTATATAAAATCCTATCAATGAAGTGCAATTATGATGAATGTATATAATAAATTTCTCTATCATTCGCACTTGATAAGGACTTATTAAAACTTAAGCTGAAAATTAATTTGCAAGTTACCTTAAGTTTAAACTTTAAGCTTACCTCCTGAAGGATTCCAAGAGGCAGTCATTACAAAACCTGTGCCCACATCTCGTGAGAACGGCTTTCTTAAGGGGTAAGTGACAAATCTGACAAACATAATCTTCGTCAATGGGAGAAACAAAGTCGTAATCGTAACCTGAAGGAATTGCACGAGATCCGCCATTACTATCCGCCATTTTGATTGGTCTTCATTGACAAAATCGCGCACTCGCGTGACCTACTTCATACGAAAACGAGAAGACCCTGGGGACGGGCTCTAGATACCAGACTGCCTCCGACTGCCTAGGTTATGGGCAAGTTGAGGGTTATGGTCTTCTGCAGGCATACGAAATATGATCCCTGTTAAATGTTTCACCCTTGTTAGCCACTCTTTCGGTTTTGAAACGACTATTTCTGCCGTTTTCTCAAAAATGTATAGATCAGACATGCTATTTCGACCGTGAAAGTGGCCTCCTGTTCTGTCAGGGGCCCATAACGTGGAGCGAGCAACTCCCATACTAGATGTCACGGCGTTTTTATGGACCGGTTTATTTTTGGACACATTTTAGGGCACTTTTGCCAGGGAAAATGGAATCGCCGCCCCGTCTATGAACGCATTCGAAGTGTAAGATATCAAAAAGGAAAACGTAACGTTATTACACGTATAAGGCAAAAATTATCATTTTTAGGTCTGTAGGTTTTGCTGACTGGTTTGTGGGACTTTAAAGATATTCTAAATTCGCGCCAAGACCGTTCTAAAAATAAACTGGTCCGTAAAAACGCCGTGACACGAGTACATGGAAGCTGCTCGCTCCAGATTTGGGCTCCTGGCTATGTTTGTTTGTTTGTGTTTTTTTTGTGAATCTTCGATTCGGCTGGTCAACGGCAATTTTTGTAGCTCGCTGTTACAGGGTATTTAAATATTTGAATTCCTTTCAATATTGTCACAGTTGCCTTTGCTAACTTAGGAAAGCATTTCTAAATAAAAGTGTTTCACCCTTTCTTAATCTGCAATCAATCTATTTGACTAGTCCCTGTACGGCGTCTCCCCAGGCCTTCGCGGTCAATGCATTTCCGTGGCGCATTGGCCACGCGGAATTATGAGGCCTTGGAAGACGAGAGCTCTTTTTTGCCCCCCCAGCTCCCACCCCCGAGACTAACCCTTTCCCTACGGAAATTGTCACATTTCCACTCCACCCCTGTCTCCACCTGAAGACCGATACCTTCTCTCCCCAAGAAGACCGTTGTAGGAGGATTCAACAATACTTTCCTCAGGGATTCGTCACGGAGATCTGGGAATAATTACAGGCGGGCCACCACCTTTTAACATGTCTCCTACAGCCCTTATCCAAATCAGCATCAATTTTCTCCTGTTAGCAACATCATACATTGTATACACTATCTGTCCTCTCGTTGGCTTAGAGCCTATAGTTAATTCTAGAAATCAGCGCATCCTATAGACTATTCACCCATCCGCTAAGACAATCTTCAGTAATCGCAATGCACGATTCCAATAACCCAAGGTAAATATGCGGATAAAAACACCTTTCCCTCACTAGTTTTAGAAGAATGCATGAGAATAACTGGAAGGAGCGAGATTTCAAAATTGACTTTGAGCCTTTCGGGATTAAAGGAGTCCCCCAAAAACTGGACGAAAACAACAAGCTATGCCACATGTCAGCGTGCAAGTATCTAATATTTATTCATCCTCAGATACACATTTCTTTCGCGGAATAACAACGGCTGTTCATTTCCCTGAGGTGTTCTCAGGCAAAAAAAACGAGGAACGACTTCACGGCAAAACTTCTGACAAGTACACTGTTTATGCGTTCTTTCTTCAGCGAAATGATAGTAAACCATTTCTTCTGGATCGCTAGGTACACTCCTCAAGGATTTATGACACCATGTGCCCTGATCCTGTGATGGCGAATTGCAAGTTCGTGTAATCTTCACCCTAAAGGCTCTGGGTTTATTATTCATCTCGTATTTACCTGTCAAGATAAGAACTAACGCATCAGTAACAGTGGTTTTAATCGTTCAGTCTCCCTTTTTTCAAATTTGGTGAGGAGAGTGCACGCGCGAGAGAGAGACGCGAGTAACGGTGGTCACTTTCGTGTCTCACACGTTTCACTCGAAGGACAAAGAAAAAAGAGAGACTGCACCTAGTCTACAACGTCCAGTAAAAAATTCAAAATTCAAAAATTCGATCTGACTTGCAACGAAGTGACCGTAAAGCACTAAAATAGCCTGGCATTGCATGGCTGGCAGTATGTTTAGCGAGAGGGGAAAAAAGCTGCGAACGCTCATTCTCCTCGCGGCTTGGCCGCTCATTTGCGCGCCCGACAAACAAAACTACCAGCTACGCAGGCTAGCAGTAAAAGTAGTCCGTTTAGTTTCGTCCAGGAAAAGCAGAGTCCAATTGTGCACGGAAATTCTCCTTACATAGGGCTTGTACTTACAATATCATCGATTTTCAGAATACTGCGAACGGTTTCAGACGCTAACTGAATGGCACTGGTGGAGACTAACAGCGGCTGCAGAACGTTCTCTTCCAGAATATTTGTTATGGTGCCCTGAAAAAATCCACAGAATGAACAGATGTTTAACCAGTCAATTTTCAAACAAAACCCCTAAATATTGTATAGAATAGACTAAACTTTTGCAATGTTGTAAAAAATGTGCTTGAACCAAAATACGAAGTCAAATTAATGAGGAAAGGAGAGCAGCTCCAACTTTTATACGAAACAACTTTTGAACGATCCAAACTCATTCAGACGAACTTGACTGACCCAGACGTCGAACTTTCTGTGAACTTAACTCACCAAGTTTGGTTCGTTTCATGAAAAGTTATTCGACGTTTGGCCTCGCCAGGCCTATGGTACTCTAAAGTGCGCAAGTTTTTCAATCTCTTTCCCACCTTTCTGACGTTTATCCCAGCTGTAGTCTCTCCCTGCGCATGTCTGTTACGCAAGTCAGTGACAGTTGCTATGGGATTGAGTCCGGCATTCTCAGCCAGCGTGTACGGGATGATCTCCAACGCCTCGGCAAAGGCGCGAACACAGTATGCCTCCATTCCTGTTAAAGTGCGCGCATGCTCCGCAAGTCTAATGGACACTTCAATCTCTGGTGCTCCACCACCAGCAATGAGAGCCCTGCCGACATGGAATATATACAAAATGCAACATAAGAAAGTGCACAGTAGACAAATGCTTGCAGTTAAATGTTTATCCCTTCTTGTAAGACAAGTACCAATCAGAAAAAGGAAAGAAAAGAAAAATGAAACGAAAGACAAAATGTTAACAGACATGAAGCTGCCAGCAATTTACCATCTGAACTGAACGATTTCACAAAATGAAGCGAGAAGAGGAGCAAAATAATTTCTATTCTGCTATACTCTACGTACCTTTTACGAGTATCAAAGTGTCACTCACCACTGCATCATAACATGGAAACGAAAACATTGCACTTGAAGTGCAGCAACGTACAAACGTATTTCATATAAGTTTTAAAACATATCTGCAAACTTTGACTGACTTTGTTAATTGTTAAAGCCGATCACTTCATTTTTCCTTTCACTCAACTTCTACTGACCAATATCAGGGTACCAAGTAATAACGTGCTTTTTAAGGGACAACTTTCAATAAACAATGTATACTAGAAGCATTTCTTTTATCCATAAATAGCCTACCTAACCAGGCATTGGACAAGGTATAAAAACGCGGCCAAATTAAAATGACAGCAATAGAGAGTCCAAACTGAGGACAAGATACTGACACTACGACAAGAATTATATTAGACTGAAAAAGCGCTCGTATGGCGCGACTGCATCATAAAACAATGTTTTGCCAGCCTACCTTTTTTTGACCAAGCATCTGACCACACAGAGAGCATCATGAAGAGACCGCTCGGCTTCTTCTAACACAAGCTTGTTTGATCCACGCACCAGGATGCTGACAGTGTGACCAGGCGTGGTTATACCTGTCACCTTCACCACTTTACTGGTTCCAAGATTAACTTCTTCAACAAGTTCCGCTGATGCCATCATCTCTGGAGTGAAGTGATCTAAACTGGCAATGGGTTTACAACCTAAGCTCTAAATAGGAATTAAGTAAAACGGGTATTATTTTCCTTTGTAACTACATCAGCAAAGAAGTTCTTTGTTCTTTGTTACAAATAAACAGACTATTTGCCGGCTGCTGGAGTCCTAACTGACTCAGAACAGCAAACGAAGAGGGAAAAACTCAAATCTTAGTGAATGAACAAAAGACAAAACCCGAAGAAATGACAACAACGTTTACTTTACCTTGCATATGAATTCTATTTCATCTCTTTCAATGTCTCTAACAACAAGTATCTTCATTTTGTTTAAGAAATGGAGAGCTAAATCACTAACAGCATCTCTGCAAAACAATCAAATGAGCAGGCTTTTTTAAAATTACAAGAACATCAATTTAGTTTGCTTATATTTCACTACTTTTTAGGAAACCATCTTTACCTTAAGATAGACTTCTGAATGAGCAGCACATTGCATCCAGCCTTTTTTATTTTTTTGCAGATTTCCAGAATGTATTGGCGTTCTTCTCTAAGAACTCTGTCCATCTGGGTGTAATCGCTAACTATTACTTGGTTTTCCATCTAAAACAAAACAAAAAACAGATAAGATACCTTGTCAGATGAGATGACATTAATTTTATGTGCCATTAACCACACATTAACTGTTCTATTTTGCAGAGGTCAGGGTGGAATCACGGAAGCCTGAATTTTTTTCAAGCTTTTGTTTAGAAACTGCATAGGTTGCATCTTTAACTCTGTGAAAATCTTCTTTACATTTATGCCTTCATTCTGCCAGTCAGAAATTCATATATTCTTTTCTTTATCTTCTATTTCTTCCTCTAGGAAATTGAATAATTTGAATTTTCAGTGGACAAAAACCTTGTACCAGAATAATTTAAAGCATATTTCATTCTTTTTAAAATTTTTCAAGGGCTAAAGATGTAAGTAGTCATCTGTAACAAAACCAAAGAAAATTTCTTATGGGAGCCCAAGAAAATAACCATCAAATTTCACAAAATTATATCTTGCACATGAAATTTCAGAATTTTACCTGTGTTTTCACAATTCTTGTGAAATTTGACATTCATTTTCTCGGACTCCCATGACAAATTTTCTTTGGTGTTATTACAGATGACTAATTAATGTGAAAAAGAATCCAATATTTTTTCAATTATTCTGGTACAAGGTCTTTGTCCACTGAAAATTAAAATTACTCAATTTCCTGGTGGGTTCCACCTTAATACTGGTTGTATTATGCAAAAGTTCTGCCAAGGGTTACACTTGAAAAGTAAAACCATAGGATTTTGTCCACAGATTCAAAAGTTGGAATGAAAAATCATCTCACCATAACTACAAGCCTAAGGGTTTTTAGCTGGATATCGACATCTACCAGATAAATCACTATTCAGCAGATACACATCAGGGAAACCAACGTACTGTGTTATCCAATGGCTGGAGATTTATTTTGTAGATGGGGATATCCACCTCTTGAACGACTGAGGTCAAGTTAAAGAGTAAGACAGATGTTAATAGATTTTTACAAAAACAAGGACTTACATCTGTCTTTGGAGGTGAAATACAGAACTGTATCAATCCAATTTTGGCTTTTTCCACTTGCGATATTCCTCCAGCCAAATGACTGATTTTTTGCTCTAATACAAGGCCCTCCACAAGTTCTGTATCATCAACAGTGCCCCTGGAAAAAAAAAAAAACAAAATAAATTAATATCAATGTCCACTTAGTTGTGGCTCTGCTACTCCCATAGGCGCTAAAACAGATGTCTTTATTTGGGGTGATGTGATCTGTACAGTTGACTCTCTCTTAACGGACACCTCCCTAAAACGGAGACCTAGAGTTGGTCCCTACCTTTCTTTACTCTCTTTATTTGACTCTCTACAAGACAGACATCTCTCTAAGACGGAAACTTACTGCTGGTCCCAAGGATGTCTGTCTTAGGGGGAGTTGACTGTATAGCTATCTGCTTTCTTGAATCTAATAGGTCACCTTGAGTTCCAAGTGTCACCTCATTTACTTCACAGTGCAGCGCACTGTCTGTTATTTGATTTTTAACTTGCTGCTATAGTACTTACTGATTTATTTACATATTGATTTATTTATTTGTTCTTTAAATAGATATACATATACATTTTTTTTGGGGGGGAGGGGGTGCTTACTTAAACCTTTCTCATCTTCAATGACAGTACTGCTTAATAATTCTTTCACTTTCTTCATTTTGTTATTATTTTGAGCAAAATAAACACAGTACGTGCAAATTACAGTAAAGTGCAAATTTAACTTATTTCATCAGAAACTGTAACATGACTATGCATTTTTACCATAAAACATGATCTGCTTATTTCGCCAAGTAAATCAAATTCCTTTGGTGTTAACCAGTGTTAGTTTTAGTGTTTTTTACCTTATATAACAACAATAGCTCATGGGAAGGGTAAATTTCAGTGACATTTTGATCAAGGGAAAGGAAATTTAGTTCGAGTTAGTGGGAATTCAAGTTATCCAAGTTCAAGTTAATCAAGTAAAAAAGACTGGAAAGTGGGGTGGAATCCAAGGGAAAATGAACTTAGTTCGAGTTAGAAGGGAGTTTGAGTTATTGGGGTTCTACTGTAGGGAAATGTATGGAGTTCAGTCTGGAGAATCTGTATGTAGATATTGAAAACTTAGGGTTAAAGACCCCAAAAACTATTAATATCACTGTGTCAAGAAAAAGCTTGGTACACAACAGTGAGCTTAAGCAAAGACGTTTTTGAGCAACTCGTGTCAACCAGAAGTGGACTGTATCCATTCTTGGGCAGTTTATGAGACATAAACATTTAGAAATAAAAACTTGGAAGCATTATGGCAAACTAGAAGAGAAAGGAGCTCACTCTCAGTTGACGTGAATCGCTCAAAAATGCATTTGCTCAAGCTTCCTAGTATAAACTTTGACCTACCCCAATTTTTGAACAACTCTGATATCTTTAAGATTAACATTGTCTGCTGTTGAAGGATCAATAACTCTCAGAACAGCATCAACAGTTATTGGGGCCAATAGATTAGAATACTGTGAAACAACCTAACGAACAAATAACACAAAACCATTAAAAACTGACTTTCACCCTACACTTTGAGAAGACAGAGTAAAACACAGATGCGTTAGGCAGTTACAACTAAAAAATACAACACAAAACATTTTTGGAGGTCATCCTTCAAAAAAATGGAAAGTTTAACTTTGTGTCCACACAAAATCGTTCTCGGCGGTTTGTGTTACTTTTAAGTTGAAGTACTAAGTTAGATAATTAACAATAATCATTGCTGTTTAAAATTATCATTAATTTGGAATTGGCAAATAGCTTTCTCAATCTAGTGTAGCTGTAAATCTCTACTGTCCACAACACATCAAGACAGACATTTCACCTCAAAGACAACTTTTAATTTCCAATTTCACTGACCTTGGAACTGAGAGAGGTCATTGCACTTTTTAGCAGTGATTCACGATCACTGAGAGCAACTGGAGTGGCCATGTTTGTAAGTATCTCTACTGCTTTGGCTGCAGCCTTTTCAAATGACTCTGATATTGTGGTGGGATGAATTCCTGTAAACAACATTAAAAAACTACTGTTGCAAACTGTGCCCAACACAGCTGGTTGCAATCTTGGGCCCAGTTCCTGAAAGGCTGATTAGCGCTAATCCAGGATAAACAAAATGTTTCACTTTTCGCATTTACCTTCCTATGCATTGCTTAGAGTAACAGTTTGTGTTATCATTTCTTTTTTCTTCACAGTAAAGGAACAATGGTGTTTTGTAAGCTCAAGTTGCACGTTCTTAGACAAAAAACCTTGCATAAAATTTGGCTTAATCCTGGGTTAAACTTAACCATCTTTCGAGGAACCAGGCCCAGCAGTTAAATTTGCAACCGCAACATCTGAGTTAAAGCCAAAACAATGTTGCTACAACAATGCTATCCAGGACTCAAGTTATAAAGAATATATAATGGTAACAATATTATCAATAACAACAATAATCATCTTGGTGAGTACAATATTTCAACGTTCTTCTAAAATTCTCAATATTATACACTGAGAACTGAGGGTAACATTCATTATTAACCCTGTCTGTCAAACAAAATGCTACCAAAAGTTGGAAATACTGACTGAATAGACCAAACTGTACCAAACACTTTTAATTTAGCCTGTGTACAGCCGCCCCTCCCCTCAAAAAGATCGGAAAGGAGCGCCTGTGATTTACTGATGATAATCGTGTTCAGGAATAATTTTGCATAAATTATTTAAAGTGATTTATGCTGACCAAAAGTTCCGAGGCTCACATTTCTGTAGAGGTAGATTCAGCGCGCAAAGACAATTCCTACAAATGTACGTGGAATTGATTTCGACTTTACACTCCAAAGACAGCATTTTCTCTCGAACTTTAAAAGAATTGCCCCTTCGACCATCAACAAGATTTTTATCCGTGTTTTTTACGATGTCTACGCCACAAAGAACGCACGAACTCATCGTCAAAATCTCACATCATATTATTGTCGCGAACGAAAGTGAAAGATTCTGTACAGAAGGCTCTGATTGCAAAGCCTGCGAAAATGAAAGCCAATCAAATCTCGCTATTTCAGTGATGTAATGATGTATGGGAAATAACCAATCAAATCATTTTCCACACATTCCTGAAAAAGTCACGTGGTCTTTGAACACGATTATCAACGGTAAATCACAGACGCTCCTTTCCCGATTTTTTTGAGGGGAGGGGCGGCTGTACGCAGGCTATTTTAATTCTGAAGTTTTAGATTTGCTTAGCACTTAAAGACTTGTACATAATTTTTGGCCGAGTAATTTCTGGTTTGTAGCACAAAATCGTGAACTGGTCAGACATAATGAAAATCATGTACTATACAAAAAGAAATATAATTTGGAGGCCTCTTGTAGGTTGCTTCTATTGACTTTCAAGTATGATTTAACATGAAAGTTGTTGGAGCAATCATTTTCCTTTCTCCCTCTCATCTGAATAAAAAGCCATAATATAGGGCTAGCTACTAAATGAAGAGGGAATCTAATAGCAGCTTAGGTCACCCTTACTTCAAATTTAATATGAAAGGAAAAAAGAAAGTGAATTCTGGTAGTTGTAGTTAAATAGTGTTTTTTGTGAAAATGGTATGTTGTTGTGAAATGACTATTACACTCTATTATAAAGATTGGGGAAAGCCATGGTCTAGTTCTGTCTAAGAGACAGCCGGCCTCACTTGGCCCTCTAATCATCTAGTCCCGGTTCTAAAAATGGATAACACTATTCACTGGGTAAATCACTATCCAGTGAATGATATTTATCCAGTGGAAAGCACTATACACCTTTTGAACAACTGGTGCCTGGTCATGAATTTGGTTACAAGTCAGTCAATAGAGGATGAAAACAGACAGAACTTGTTACCTTTCTCAAGAAGCTTGGCACATGCACTTAGCAGGCTTCCAGCAATCACAACAACAGTAGTGGTACCATCTCCAGCTTCAATATCTTGGGCTTTAGAAAGTTCTACAAGCTGAATACAACAAATAACATTGACTACAATACAGTTTGAAAATACTGTAACATACTAGAAGCTTATATCATGTCACAGGAAACCCAAGCTCACAGGGTAGCAACAGTCAGGTTATTAATCCAGAAGCATGAAACTTTTTAAATAAAATGTTTACGAAAACATACTTTGAGTTTAAGACCACAGGTACTTCCCTGTGAGACTGGGTTATCTGTGGCTCTGTTTATGATTTAACAAAACAGATCACACTGTAGGTCAGCTTGATTGTCTTCAAATGAGACATTTTGCTCAGACATCAATAAATATGGGTTGCCTTAAGTGACACTTTAGTAATAAAGTATACCAAAACGCTGTTGGAGCAACCATTACTTTCTCCCTCTCATCTGAATAAAAAGCCATAATGTTTGGCTAGCTACTAAATGAAGAGGGTAAGTTTTCTACATAGACAGCAACTTAAGTTAAAAATAATATAACTTATGTCCAAAATTCTTCTTTTTAAGCACATTTCAAGTAACCCTCATATCTAAGATTAAATTTAAATTCCAGGGTCCCGCTGTTCGAAGACCATTTAGCACTGACCCAGGTTAATTTTAATCCGGGGGTCTTTTTCTTTTGCCAAAAATGCAGGACAAGTTTGGGATAATTTTCTGCATTCTTTTTAGAGCATCCAATTAACCAATTATATACAAAAAAAGAGTCAGGCGCACTGAATTTCATTTTTAAGCTTTTATACCTGAATTCAAATTTTGCACTAACCCAGCTTTGAACAACCCCACCCTGAACACGACTTATAAGAGTAGCACAAACCCTGGGTTAGAAAAATTAGTTAATATAAATAAATATCCAGCCTGGAGAAAAAAAGTATACATGTTGGAAGCAGTACAGTAAGAGCACTGAATTGACAATGTCATCATCTGCTCTTGGCAATAAACCAAGACCACTACATCATCTGCATATCAGGGTGTGACAGAAACATTGTCTGATAGCAGGGCCTTGTAGGACTACCCCGTCAGAGCTTCCATGTTTTTACAACAAGTTGTTAGACAGATATAATGCTATGATGGATAAGCTTGTGGTCACACAGCATAAGATGGAACGCATAGTGCTAGGCATTACCCTTCAAGATCGTAAGTGAAACATCTGGATCCATCAAGAAACTGGCGTAAGCAATATCATTAATGCTATAAGGAAAGCAAAGCATAGATGGGCAGGTCAAATTGCACAGCTATCTAATAACCCTGGGACCATTAGAGCAACAGAGTGGACCAAAAGAGACTGGACCAGAAACATAAGATGGAGAGACAATCTCACCAGACAGTTTGTACCAGTATGGTCAAGATTAACCAAGCACAGACACCTGTGGGATCGATCCAGGGAGGAGTTCCTCTGTCAAGAGTGAATGCAAACCCTGATTATGATGATGATGGTGTTGATGATTAGACAGACAAGCAAAAATTACAAAGATAAAGTTAATGTTAGGGGATTGGTAGGCCTGCATGACTGCTTTAGGTAGGTAGGGTTGGGTATTCTACATTTCTGGGAAATCACCCACCATTCTTGCCGCTGGGTGTAACACTTGCATTTGTTTCAAGATTGTAGCTCCATCATTTGTGATCGTCACATCACCATTTCCACTTTGAATCTATGTAAGAAAGAGACATTCCAAAAAAGCAAAGTTTCAATAGCAGCTTGAAAATACTAGCTAGAAATAAAAATAAGGCTTGTCTTATCTTGACAGCTTTCAACCATTTTGACCATTTACACAGTACACATGAAGTTTGTTTAAATTTTGGGAAAAATTCACAGATTATCATTTAAAAATGTAAAAGATAAAATAAAAAATTAAAGGATGAGGAAATAAAGTAAGAATTTATTAACGTACAAAAAATATACAAACAGCGAACTGTAACCAATGATCTACCCACCATCTTGTCCATTCCTTTTGGTCCAAGACTTGTTCTTATAGCATCCGCAACAGCTGCAGAATAAAAAAAAATTTAATCAACAGTCACTAGGAGATTAATCCTGACGGGAAACTCCTGACAACGACTTGGTAACAAACCTTTCGCTGCAGTTATGTTACTCATACGGATCTCAGTCGGTTTGTCCTTGTCTTTGAAAGCGCCCTGTTTATGTCTTCCACCAGACCTGACATTATTTGTCTTCGTTGCAACTTCAGGCATTGTGACCTGATTATCTAAGAAATATTCTCACTCTTCACAACTGAGAAGCCTGAATATCGACCCCGTCTGATCGATGCAAAAGGATTTCTTGAAGATATTTCACGAGTTGACAAGAGAACGATCACGGCTCGTCCAGAAATACAGCCGCGGGGTACTAGGAACGACTTATGTCACAGGCTAACCAGTCGCGCAAACGGTAGCTTCGGTAAAACCTGCAACCAAGATATTTAATTAAAACCAACTTTTATTTGGACGACTCCAAGGGTTATTAATAGATTTTCCGGGATCCTAGATTTGCCTTGTATGAAGGCTTGGATTCGGGACTTTTTAAAAAGCAAAACTAGGGACAAGATTTGAAATTGAAAATACGCACGGGACACCGCGCAGCTGACCGCAGGAAGCCAAAAAGAACAACCGGTATTACGGTTTTGAGCGAAAAATAAGAATACATAACTAAAACTAAAGTATAAAGCATAAGTACGAATCTCGAGTTCTCGCATGAGCTACGTTACGATGTTAAACCTTTGTTACGTCAATAACATCACTGTTTGCTTTTTTTACGATAAATTATTGATAAAGTAAGACGCGTTTGCAATTATTGTTTCTCTTGCATTGTTACCACTACAAAGGGTTGTTGTTACGTTAGTGATTTTCGAAAGATGTTTGTAACCATTGTAAATTGCTAATTATCATTATGAAAGCAATCGCGTCCATGGCGTTAGCCAAAATTTCGAACATTTTCTACGCAATTTAACAGATTCTAATTTAAAATTTTTATTATTTTTTTCTTTCTTCGTACTGTACTTTTGTTGTAATTATTTATGAGCTGCTGGAAACACGCCTATTGTTGAAGACTAATTCTCATTTGTTTGTCAAGTATGATACTCAAACTTTTCCTCAACTTTCTGCGTTTTTCGAAGGAATGATGATTTTTGTCTACCTAAAAGTTTGTATTCTCGATTTCTCGCACTTTTTACTGTAGTCGTGACGAGCGGGTGCAAAACAGGCTATTGTAGTCTTCGCGTATTCATTAGTATTCATTAGTTTTGTCAAACTGATAGTGGTGATCAACATCACTGAGTAATGAAATGTTAGGAGTCAAAATGGTTCTTGTGCTACCAATTCTTTAACACTAGTTTTCCTCAACTTTCTTCGCTTTTATCGTCAACCGAGAAGTTTAGAAAGTTTTATATTTCTATCCCGCTAATTTTAAATTTATTCAGGAGCAAGCTTGTCTTAATGCACACGGCTATAGGCCTTTTTCAAAAATACCATAATACTCTTTGTTGTCCCTCCAAAATTTTGCATTAGCATTGTTTTCAATTTCTCTTGGGGCGAAAGGTCTATTTTCTCACTCATTCACCAGCCAGTTTTGTCATCGATTTGTCAAGTTTTAATCAAGTCGGCATTTTTTTTCTGAATGCGTCTAATTCAAGCGTTAGTCTAATTTTTCATTGATGAACTGAGTGTTCAGTTTATGCTTATCCACTAGTATACTGTTTTCAACCAAGAGCTACGTTATGTAATTGAGCGAGTCGGCAAACTTTTTGAATGTGACCAATCTATCCTTTGATTGCCCATTGTTGAACATAGAGTGCGTGCTTTTCTCACATACAGTTTCAAGAAAAGATTTATAAAAAAACATTTCTCACACTGGTTTGAATTTTAATCGAGCGACCGTATAAATGGAGACGCCAATTTCAAGTTGATTTAACTGTGTTTAAAGCCAGAAACCTCCGTTCCTTGCTTTGCCGGCGGTGTATTGAGGACCAAACTCAACTACTTTGAAGGCGATCTCTGGTCTGGAATGAAAGTCAAGATTCTCTTTTGCCTCCTCGAAAACAGCAGGTTTGTTCTTAGTTCAACTTTAACATTTGGTTTCGCAATCGTTTCCTTTAGTTTTCTGGAAAAAATATAAGTCAATTTAAAGAAAGGGTGATAAGCGTCCAAATTGCTTTAACGGTTCTTAATGGTTATTTTTGCTGCAGAAAGAAATTAATATTTTAGACTCTACATTAGGGATTTTCTGTCATAATTCTGTCCTCTGAGCGCTATTCGATGTGTCGCCCGAAGTTATATACCTGTAAACATTCATGGTCCCTTTGATATGTTGGCTCGACGAATGTTGAACTGGAGGGACAAAAATATATATAATAATGGTTTTCGTATAGTCAACAAGATAAACGCTAGTTGCAATTGTAAGGGTCTAATAGGCCTATTTTGTTGATGTCCATGTAGTTACAATTTTTCGCTTTGATTAAAGAAGTGTCCACTTCTGTAGACTACGCTTATAAAATAAACTTCAAACGCTGGACAAACTTTTATTACTCTCATTCACACTACATGCTTTGATATTTGTTTAACCGCGCGCCGCCTTATTAATTAATGTACGATTTGAAGGTAAACTATCCTTTTATTCCGCACAAACGGGATGCCAACAAACCAGCTATTAGCAATTTAGCGTAAAGTACTTAGCTTGCACCGGGAGAGAATTACAATGCTTCCGGGGACGGTTCAGGATGACATTAGATAATAGTCCACAGAGAGGCAAGACAGGTATGAATAAAACTGAAGTTAACGAGAATTCAGTTAAACAGGAAAATAAGGTTCATTCGGAGTGAAATTCTTAACACGTTAGTACAGTAGTATTTACAACAACAAATAACGCTTTCCATTTTTTAACAGGTACTTCCTGACCATAAAGAAAAGCAGAACAATTTGCCTTCATGAAAGTCTTCGAAATAACAATAAAAGCACTGCCACGGTCCTTAACAAGGATATGCAGCCAACTCACTTGTTTGTCTGTCATTTATTCAGTATATACCAAACCTATGGTAAGTTCAGTTTTTGCACAACACAATCGGTTAGTCGGGTCTTCATGCAATTTTCCATTATTTTGAACCGGTTATTATTTTAGAAAAATTTAAAGAACAGGTCATTGAAGTGGAACAGAAGATCATTGTCACAAATAATAAACTACTGTTTCAATACAGTGACCATAAAATAATTTGCTGGTTCTAAAACTATGGAAAAGTACGCGCACGGTCATTATTTTAAATAAGGTCTCTGGAATGCGTGACTAACCTATATTTTCTTTCAAAGTTGCATGTTACCTTCAAATAATTTTGATGTGAGTTTTGTGGTCTCTATTGCAATCCCAGTTTGGTATATACACCAAGACAACTGCATGTTGTATTCAGTTATAAATTAAACCTCTTCCAACTTGCGCCTTTGAATTCGAAGAAAGATCGAAACTTTACCCAGAACAAAATTCCTCAATGTGAACCAACATTCCAAAAGCAAAGGAAGTAAAATAAAAAAAAAGAAAACAAAATATACACAAAGACGTTTACAGTAAAACATTACAATGAAAACATCCGTTGACCAAAAATGAGAAAGAACACAACAAAGCAGATAAGGTAAGTCAAAAAAGGTAAGTCACAAGGTAAGTTTATTTCTACTCCTTTTTAAGCCCTGGGGACTAAGTGCTCCGCCCAAGGGGGGAGAGCCCTGGGGACTAAGTGCTCCGCCCAAGGGGGGAGAGCCCTGGGGACTAAGTGCTCCGCCCAAGGGGGGAGAGCCCTGGGGACTAAGTGCTCCGCCCAAGGGGGGAGAGCCCTGGGGACTAAGTGGTGGGCGCCTGGTGATATTTTTACTTCAAATATGAGTGAACGGGAGGAAGAGAGTAAACTTCTGGAAAATTTGCCTGCATTGGACGCTTTACCGGTTGAGGAGGTACATAGTTAATATAATTTAGTGTGGCAGTGCGTGTTTTTGTTTGAATTTCGTGGATTTATGCGATATCACTTTCGCTTAGCTTAGTGTACGATTTCAATCGGCAGCAGAATGCAGAGTGCCAAATGACTCTAGAGTTTAGTGATTGGGGTTAGGAAACTGCGTGAACTAAGTTTGAAGTCAGTTTTTCCGGTTTTATTAGTATAAATGGAACCTGATTCACTCAGTTTCCTTACCCTAATCACTAAACTTCTGGGAGTCAGTGAACGTTCTGAAGTCTGCATTTAGCGTTCCGTTTTCTGCGTTATTTCAACAGGGCGTTACAAATGGATCGAAATCGATCATCGAAGGCTAATCGATAAATCCATAAAATGGATATTACTCGACAAGAATCGATTTGTTTGTTTAAAAAATCGATCGAAATTGGTAATCTCAAAATATTGCGGATGTTTATCAACTTTATTGATTTCAATGTTGTTATTCATGGACGACCAAAGGACACTAGAGAAAACTGGAGAAATCAAGAGAAGTCAATCACTCAAAGCGCGATCGAAAGAATCGTTGAGAAATTGAAAAAGAGAGTGTTTCAGGGCATTACCATGGTAGCTTGTTCACTTTTCTACGTAATTGCAACTGCATGTTACTGCAAACTTTTATGTTCGTTTTTCCTTGGCCTTTGTTTTGTTGACAGGTAATTAATGCTGATCAGCCAGTACTTTCATTCTCGTTCTGCCAGAGTTCTGATTATTGTTTAAAAGTAAAGTTTTGTTACTTTCAGACTGTGTTTAAGTTGTCATTCTGTGTGTCTGTTTGGTGGAAAGAGGTCAAGAGAAATTAGAAACTATAGGGATTCTATTGAATCACCACACTATATTTTTAGCTGCCGCTATGTAATGTTCGTGCTTCAAAATGTATAGCTCTTTACATTTCGATACTTTTCGATTGAAATCGATGGAAATCGAACAGAAATTGATGAAAATCAATAATCACAAGAGTGAGTCTGATGGCTCATTTTCAATTTTCGATATTTGTGGATTGATTAATACTGATTTTATAAATTACCATCGATTTTTATCAAGTATTGAAATTATCGATTTGTAACGCCCTGATTTCAATCGACCGAATCACTAGCCCCGGCCTCTTGCTCGTCAGTTTTGTTGCTAGCCATACGAAGCAGGGGTCAAAAGAATTTTGGGAATGTTACCAGTCATGTTGACCAACCATAGAACTTTTAGCTCAGTCACGTGGACTCTCTATTGACCAGTCAAAATAATAGAATTAACTTGAGAATAACTTTTAAGCGTTATAGCCTAACAAGCAAAAACAAACAAAGTGAAAAAAGATGCTTATCCTCTTGAAACGTGATGGTGAGAAAATAAACTATTTTCTGGTCACTAATTCACATATCCGGTGAAAATTACCAGGAAACCAAAAGTTTGTCCAAGCAAATGGTCATCTTAGCCAGACATTGTCTGTTTAGCGGCCTCTTCTGTTTTAAGCCCTGCGAAGTGATCTCGAGAGAAAATTTTGCTGACAATATGATGCCACTGTCATGTTTCTATTTAGGAAGAAAAAGAGGAGCCATCGTTTATAAGGAAGCTTGATTTCTCCTTTGATCCAGACTGTAAAACTTGCAAGGTCATCAGTGCCTCTGTTTGCTACGGATCAGGGGTGCTTGTCTTCTCAAGTATGAAACAGATCCCAAAAATGTCTGCAAAGATAATGACTGGAATATTTGGAGTAGGTATGTTCAGGCAAAGGGAGTTACACCTCTGGTTTGAGATTAAATAGAAATCTGCACACTGCTAGTAAGTATCTTCTAACAAGAGACCTCTTGATCTAGGGCAATTCCTAGATGCCAAATGCTCATGTTCAAGAACAAATAACTACAGAAGAGAAATTAATAAGAGTCTTCTCTTTGGGTATTTAGAGGAGACTCTTATTTCTCTTCTGCAGTTATTTGCGGCTGTGAATGGTATGGTTTTCAAGCAATATTATTAGTCTGGGATAATGTAAAGAAGTCAGAGAGTTTGTGTCTAGAATTAATAGGGTGTCATTTTCTATGAAACTGATCAAATTAGTTACGGTTTTAGTCCAGACTGGGCAAATTGTTAACACTCAAAAAAAAAAAAAATAGACAAATCTAAATTTACCCACAGCCCAGTTTAATAGCAAAGAAAACTTTGACCTTAGTAACTTTTGGAAAATAGTAATTGTAGGATATGGAGGGATTTTAGAAGTTTAAGGTCTAGTAGGGTAGCAAAGTTCGGCTTAACTAGGTGACTGGTGTAGGTTAAGAGTTGGAGGGTATGTCCCAGCAGCACATCCCTACCCAAACATTCCTAAAGTACCTTCCCTGGTTTGGCTCCTTCCCGTTACCTCAAAGTCTGGATCCACCACTGTTTTTTTTTTACTATGAAGACCAGGATTAAAAGAATAAGTGTTCACACCTTGCTATTGTATTAAGCAACCAGTAATCAAGGTCCCAAAATTTATTGTAGAGAAGAATGTTATTACAATTATTGTAGATTAAATCTCTATTAAGTGGCCAGCATGATCAAGGGGCCTTAGCCATGCTTGACCATGCCAATAAGAGTTCTTCTAATAATTGTTTTTATCTCTATTAAGTTACTATTAAGCACTTGTTACACTAACTGTTTCAGTTTGGCTTTACAATATATGAAAATACAGCCTGAGATTGAAGGTGACATCTGATTGTAGACCAGTAAGGATGTCTGGCTAGTAAATGCAAGCTTCAGCTTGCCTGAATGGCAAGATGTAAAAATGATTTTCTTTGCACCCTGGAAATTTAAACTGTATTTTAATTTTGGTGATCTTTTTAACAGGTCTGTTTGCAGTTGGGACACTGAGATTGCTTGTACCTGGAAATGACATTAACGCTCCATTATTTGGGAGACAGACTGAAGATCAGAGCACCAGCCAAGGCAACGGCTGATGTATAAAGAATGTAAATTGGGTGTACATATTGTACATTTGAATTCTCTTTTTGTGTTTGGTAGCCTGGACCCATTCACTCCTAAAATTACCTTAAGTGAGGCCTCAGGAGATTAAAATTACAACAAGTGACATGGCGCCACCTTAAAAATGCGACATAAGACTAGATGAAACGTAACAACTGGCAGAAAGATTGGTTAACTTCCGAGAGGGACATGGCCTACTCCTCAAAATGCAAAACAACCATATTTGAAATTCAGACTTGGGACATACTAATCCCTCTGGGAGGATCTCTTAAGTGCAAGTAAACAGAAATAATCTGCAACATTTTGTGCTGAAATACTGAAGAACAGTTAATGATAACATGTGAAAGTACTTTTGGAGAATTTTATTTGAATTTGTACTTGACAGGGTTTTTCTTGCATTACCAAAGTTAATTATTTAATATTACAAGACACATGTATCGAGTGCCTTTAATATTTAAAGTGGACAGAAAAAAAGTGTTCCCCAAACTAATTTTGAGGGCTCCCTTTGGAAACTTGTACTGTTGCAATAGCATTTGCCACCCATCACTTGAAGAGAATAATTTTTCAGTGATGAACAAAATTAAATGTTGCCCATATTATTATCAGCAGACTTACACTCTCTAAGCATGTCTTTTAAGGTGACACGACCCAGTTTTTTTGGGGGGGTACCATCCTACTTTGAAGCTCTCTGGTATCCCCACCTTTACTTTTATCGTAAGTCTAACAAATAGAATGGATAACATACAGATCAATCTGCAATATAACATAAAATTTTTGGCGATCGGAGTAAATGTCACGTGGTTATAATGCCACGCCCCTTTAAGGTCTGAGTCGAAAATCGGCTGTTGCCGGCATTTTTTTGTGAAAATCTCTCGGCTACACATAGTGCGCAGTAGTGCCTTGCGCTGAACAGAGTTTCACCAAAATCGCAAAGACCCAATTCGAGAAATTCAGCGGTTTCCAAATTTAGGTCATAATTTATGCAAAAATGATAAGCAAATTTTACACGGATTATATCTAATAAACCAAGAGATTCATCCCTTTATTTTGGGCATCGTTATAACAGATGGGTCCTTGCAAGTCAGCAAAATGCTTTAGGGCCTTGTAAATGCGCGCGATTTCGAGCAAAGCAAACATATAGAAATTATAGTTTTCGCTATTTGTTGACGTTTGTCAGCGTTTGAGAGTCAATCTCACGAAAAAAGCATTTTCTTAAAAATTCGTAGTTTTTTTTCCTTCAAATTTTTTCAGGGCCACAATTGATTAACTAACTACCTGGACTCTGAATTTCATGGTCATTGAAAAACTGTGACATTATCTTCTATAAGCTCAAACTTGAGTAAACATTGAAGATTTTTAGCGTTTTGGCTGAGTTTGTGCTTTGGGAGTTGTCTATTGTTTCTAGTCTGTCATTATACAGCATTCTTGTTCAGCACGCGTGCAATGACCACGCTTGGCTGACTTCCGAATGCTCACCGAGATATTCCCGTCACGAGTTGGTTTAATTATTGGCTTGCATTAAACCTACGAAAAAATGATATTTTTGTAATAGTAAGTAGACTTAGTGTGTAGCACTTCTTGATTTTTTTGCAAAGACACAAGAAGCACGAGAATTGATTAAAAATTGTTAGTTAAACCTCTATGTATCACGCGATGGCCTGTCTCACTGTACCAAATTTATAATATCTCGAATGGAATTTTTAAGAAAATGCTTTTTTCGTGAGATTGACTCTCAAACGCTGACAAACGTCAACAAATAGCGAAAACTATAATTTCTGTATGTTTGCTTTGCTCGAAATCGCGCGCATTTACAAGGCGCTAAAGCGTTTTGCTGACTTGCAAGGACCCATCTGTTATAACGATGCCCAAAATACAGAGATGAATCTCATAGTTTATTAGATATAATCCGTGTAAAGTTTGCTTATCATTTTCGCATAAATTATGACCTAAATTTGGAAACCGCTGAATTTCTCGAATTGGGTCTTTGCGATTTTGGTGAAACTCTGTTCAACGCAAGGCACTAATGCGTACTATGTGTAGCCGAGAGATTTTTACGAAAAAATGCTGGCAACAGCAGATTTTCGACTCAGAACCCAAAGGGGCGTGGCGTTATAACCACGTGACATTTACTCCGATCGCCAAAAATTTTATGTTATATTGTAGATTGATCTATATGTTATCCATTCTATGTGTTATACTTACGATAAAAGTAAAGGTGGGGATACCAGAGGGCTTCAAAGTAGGATGGTACCCCCTAAAAAAAACTGGGTCAAGTCACCTTAAAGGACCTAGTCAGCTAGCTGATGTACATCCACATCAGATACCATTTCGAAGCTGATTTGCATAAAACAAGATATGCTATTCATACTGTTTTTATCCAAGCATGATAAATAATATGATAAAATGAGTAAAAGAAACTCAGGAATAGGTTTTTTAAAAGTAAAAAATAGAAAAGATCGAGTGAAACACTGGGCAAGATTGAAGCAAATTTCTCCTTGTATTTGATGCACATTTGATTTTGGTTTGAGGTAAATGCTTTTCAAAGTTGCAAAACTAGTGTCCACGTCAGCTGGGTCCCATGGATGACTGTGTCGCTTTAAAACTGGCAAACCTGTTAGAACTATCTTGAATCTTTGTTTGAGCTTATATGCAGATGTTCTTTTTTGCACTTATTAATTATTTATGTTCAGATCATGTGACAAACCCCAAAACTTGTTTTTTTGTAGCTAGTAGGAAGTTAGAAGAGAACTTGCCTTGAATATACCATGAATAGTACTTAATGTACAACTGATTCAGTAAAGGTTGTTTGGATGTTAGGAATTGCGTGCTGGGCAGCTAGCGTTTGGTGTTCACTGGGGCAAATCATTGCAGTGAGTTTTGTTTGCCCAAATGCCCAATGCCCAAAGCAACCTTTATGCACCTGTCAATGTAAAGCTGGCGGGCACAGTGAGGCAGGGTATGGGGTAGGGATTTGACATTTTTTCAAAAATTTGCCGTCAAATTCCCCGCCTGCCGGCAAATCATTCCAGTCAAATACCCTAAAATTTCCCCACCCTGGGCTACACATTTAACTGTTGTCAAATATCCTAAGGCTAGACCCAAGAAGAGTGCAACAAAAATATCTCAAAATGTAACTCTACAATCTTTATTTGTTAATGTTGCTGCATCACCAAAGATACATTTTTCTGTTAAAATCTGCTGCAGCTCCAATAATTATTATTAATGCCAAAGCATTTGTTACAGTAAAATTTATTCACCGAATTTTAATAATAGATAAACAAAATTAATTCAGGAAAGTGATGTTGGTTTCACTTTATAGGTTGTCGAATTTTTTCTCCTAAGGGGAGTCCCCACTGTCACGTGCACCACACGCCGTCCACACGCGGTCGAATGAGTGATATGTCCATATTTGGGTGTTGCCGGTTCCACCCCGTTACGAAAAGAAAGCGGCCGTGTGAACGCTTGCTTGAACTTCAATTCAGTCACCTCTTGACTTGTGTTCCCTGTGTTATTTTTGCGTACAAAATGCTCAAAGCTCTGGGAGATCCTTATTTTGTGGCGAAATTCCAGCGCACTTTCGGTCTGAGAGAGGTTCGGAGCGAAGAAAATGGAAACTCATTGCATGACTTCAAAGAACCCGTGTCTGAGCTTCAATATGGACATGTTGTAGCGAATAACGGATATCAAAGAAATCACGCTCACTCAAGATCTAAACTTAACGGTCACAGCAGCGGCTTTACCAGAGAGGAAGCGCCGGAAAAACTCACAGTTCCTGGAGAGCAAAAAGTCAAGCAAACCTACGAATTCAACAGCTTCTTTCACGTGCTTTTCGCGTTTGGCTCAACTCTGGGCTACGAATCCTTTTACATTACGTTTTTCCCGTTTTTGTTTTGGAACATTGATGAGTATTTAGCGCGACGAATAGTTTTTATGTGGGCGCTCATTATGTACATTGGTCAGGCTGCGAAGGATGTTATCCAATGGCCCCGACCACCCTGTCCTCCTGTTATTTCTGTGGAGAAACGATTTCAAGTTGAGTATGGCATGCCCAGTACTCATGCAATGGTAGGGACCCTAATCCCTGTCTGCATTGTGTACTTCACTTACGATCGTTACCAGGTATGCACGCGTGTTTCATTATTTGTTTGTTCAATTAGTAGTTTTGGGCATGTACTCTGTAGTTACTCCTAGTTTTGTAACTTAGCGTTTTAATGAGGGAATTTTGGTGTCATGGTTAAATGTCGTAAATAAATCGATGACCTCATCTGTTAATTTTGCAATACATGAGTCACAATTGATTTTAATTACCCTCTCCAAATTTTTCGTGAATTACAGTGTTCTGTTGTGGAAAGAATTAAGTTCTACATTATCGAGCAAATTAAATGTGCACGATTATTTATTTTTTTCTATGAAAGATTCTTGACATTTGAACGTGAATATGTATGATTTAACTTCCTTCCCCAACCTTTTCACCCCTAAGACCTGGCTCAGACGCCTTGCAGCTCACGTGCTGAACCTAACTGATAAATTAGCTAGGACATACAAGCAGTGTTTGAGTCAGGTAGTGTGGCTATAGTTTGCAGGGCTGTGCGCTAGCAGTGTACCATAGGACCTGGCACTTTTTGCTTGAGGGCAACTAGAAAGTCTTCATTTTTACACAAAATCATTTTCTGGGCACCCTGGATTTCACAGATTGAGAGTACTGGGCTCACTACAATTTTTCGTGGAGCACAGCTTTGGTTTGGCATGCAAAGTTAAATTAGGAAGGCAGTCTCATCCCACATTTGAGAAGCCATCTGCACTAGTGTTGCTGCTAAGTGAAATGTCATTGTTAAATGGAATTACACTAAGACTTAGTGTAGTTCCGTTTAACAATGACATTTAGTGATGTATTAATATTGACCCATGCAGGCGAAAGCTGGCTGAAAGACATATTTCAGGGGAAACCTATATCTACAGTAAATAATTATTGTAGATTTTGTTTTTTCTGAATATAAAATTTTGTAAGCAGTTCTGGAGGGATCTTATTAATTGAATGATCAAACCATGGAATTTTCTTCAAGCACTGCAAACTCAGTGCCACATCAGATCTTTTTAATTGGTTCAGGAAATAAAAAAAATTAAACATGCCACCACAACACACAAAAGGTCAATAGGTAATATTATCTCTGAAGATTTTTACTTGGTGATCAATGGATTAGTTTTGTGTGAGTGTCAGAGCAGACATCTTGGTATTTTTAAAGGGACTTTGTACCGCTTGTGTCACTGGATCTTATGGCACTAATCTTAAAACCAAACAGAATGATCAAAAATAGCTTTTCTTGCAAAGAAGCGTGAGCAAGAACACGCCACAGTGGAGCTGTATGTGTATCTTGACTATATCCAGATTGTATGTCCTCTTTTGACATTAAGTGTTATACAAAAGGTCAGTCAAGGATTTATTTTGTTGTTTTACTCAGTAATAATACCCCGTACTACCAAGGCCCCCTTTGTAGCCCATCCTAAGCTGAGATGCATGATCTCCATACTTAAAATTAATATTAAGAGATCTTAACTCAAGGTGCCCTTTAAAATGTAGGGCTTTTCTCTCAAAAATATTGGTTAATTATTGTTAATTGTAGGTTGTCTAAGTAGTTTTCCTCCTTTTGTTTTCATATATGTGTAGTTTAATTTTATTATTGGTTTGGATTTTTTATTTTCCTTTGCTTTTTAATTTTTGGTATGGAAAGGTATGAGTTTTTAACTATGGGAAATTTAATCCAAGGTAAAATTGAACCACAGCATATAATATATCAATATATCCAGTGTTTTTAAATTGTTTGTGTTTAAATTTTTTTTTTTACAGTATCCTTTGTACCTGGGTATCTTATTTGCAATATGCTGGTGTGTCCTTGTTTCAAGCAGTCGGCTTTATATGGGAATGCATACACTACAGGTATGAATTATGTGTGAAAGAAATCAGGCTGTATTTAAGAGCTGTATTTAAGTTTTGAAGCACTCCTACCAAAAGAAGACTCCCTGTAAGATCTCACAAAAATTTGTAGTGTCATTTGCAGTTTTGACTTTGATCACCCAGAACTTCAAGGAAACACTGCCAATAGCATTTGTAGCTGTTTTTCTCCTTCACAAATCTTGTATCCTCACAGAAGGCATTACACCATTACAGTGGACATCCTTGGGACTGCAAGTTAGCATTCCTAATAGAAATTCCACAACAGCAGGATGCAAGAATAATATTTCTTCTGAGGTTATTAATTTACATTTACATAAGAGGAGTAGCATGAAATTACATCAAAAAACAATTTTAGTTGATGCATGACAGAGGAGTCATAAATTCAGCCCCCAGAAAACTTAGCAATAATCAACAAAACACATGTGAAATTATTCTTAGTTGTATCTGAACAAACATTGAAAGTTGTGACTTCACGACCAAATCAAGACTAGTGTCAGTAAATCCGTATTAAGGGGCCAAGTTTATTTCATTCAAATGTCTGCAGTTGTTTGGTCGGGATTTAGTTGCTGTTTATAATAACAAGTTGTCCAAAAAGGCAAAAATTGATGGTAGGCGGTTGAGGCACCAGTGTAGGTAGTGGGAGCCTGCCCTTGAGCAATTTTTATTGAATTAACTCTTGACTCCATTTGCCCAAAAGTTGGGTAGTACCATTCACTGCGATAAATGAATACCCTGTGGATAATGCAATATTGTTTTTTAGTCTTATACTTATCCATGATTTATCCAGTGGATAGTACTGTTTAACTTTTAAAACAACTACATGTAAGGCCAGGTAAACAAGATGAGGGATCCATAATTATTGTTGACCCTCTCTGCTCTAAACTTGCTAAGACAACCCTGGGTGAATATTGAAAAATAGTCATTCTCTCTTCTGTCTTATTTTCAAGGATATCCTGGCTGGTATTTTCTGTTCAGTTCTCTTACTGGTCACTGTGTTGCCTCTAATGGACATCTCACTTGATCGATGGGCATTCAGTTCTCCCAACACGCCAATATTTCTAACAACTGTGCCGCTAGCGATGATAATACTTTACCCTTCACCACCAAAACAGACTCGAACAAAAGCTGACACTGCCATGATTATTTTTGGCACATGCGGTGCCCTGCTCGGCAACTGGGCAAGGTGTTACTTCCATGGGGTCATTCAAGACCCCTATCTTGGCGCTCCGTACCCCATCCGTATCCCAGGCCTTAAGAGGATCATCCAGATGCTTTGCAAGTTTGTCCTGGGTGTGACAGTAATGATACCAACACGTGCAGTGGCAAAGTCCACTGTTCATACCATAGTGCCGTTGCTTCTTGCAGAAACGGACCCCCAGAGAAAGAAAGCTGTTTCGGAAATGCCACATAAGTGCTTCACTTACATGCTGCTGGGAATTACCGCAGTGGGATTTGTACCACAGTTATTTGCTTATTTTGATGTCTGATTGTGACAGTCATTACTACAGAGACAGGAAAATGGTGACAATGTTTTACAAAAAACATCTGTTCTTAAAAGAAAATTTGTTCACTTTTGGTGAGTTCTGTGAATTATTAGAGACATTTCACATTATTAAAGTTTGCTTGCATTTTCTGGCATGTGGAGATACGTCTTGTAGGTACCGATTTAAAATACTTCACTCGAAAATTTATTTAATGTATTTACTAGTTAAGAAGTAAAAAGAAAATACTTTTAATCTAAAATACCTGTAAAATAATTTTCAGGTTTAATCTAGAACTTGGGCACCTAAGGATTTGGCCTCTGCTCAGGAAATTTCAATTACCCAGTTAAGTTGACTGTTGGTTTTTGTCTTTTTTCAAATAACCTGGCATGAGCCAATAATTTATTTAAGCTTTGAATTTTATAGAGGAGTTGTTCCCGTCATTCAAAGTCAGAGGCTTAAAGTGAACTGTATATATACCGACACCAATTCTTGTTTATTTACAGAACCATATGATCATGAAAGTATAGTTTTTACTTCTTTTGTCACCATTGTCCATTTTATATCAATTTTGGAAGGTTCTGGAGCCCAGAAAAAAAAAAACAGCACCTTTGCTCTTAGAGGTTTTTCTCTGGGTACTCCGGTTTTCCCATCTCCTTAAAAACCAACACTTTCAAATTCCAATTCGATCTGGAACGCACGGACACGTTTCAACGAGTTCTTATGAACTCCTTAGTGCTCCGTGGGTCAACAAATTACAATTTACAATAAATTACAAATTTACAAGGAGATAATCATATCATAAGATGTTAATAAATAATAATACTATTTTTTTCTTTAGAGTGATTTTACTCATCCTCTGAAATAGTTAGTAGACTATTGCACAATCTTAGACACTTATTCCATTGTCTTCATTTGTTTACTTATACATGTAGCTACATGTGTTTTGGATAAGTTGTTAGTATTTGTTTCATGGGTTAAATAAAGGCTGGACTGCAAAATAGTTGGTCCTTTTGTTTGACTGCTCGCGCTTACTTGAATACGCAAAAATACGGACTGTTTTGCAGTCTTAATAAAGGCACCCTATCAGCTATGCTAAAAAAGTACAGAAATAGAGTGTACCACTTCATGTGGGTGACATTTTCATGTACAGTAGCCTGGTAAAAGCATCTTTCCTACCATGATATAATATATTGTGAAGTTACATTATTATAGAGAGGAGAAGTCGTTACATCGCGTTGCCGTGGTAGCAAAATTTCTGGATGACCACAAATCGAAAATGTCACTTAAAATCTTGGTGAAATTGTCTGGGGTTGAATCCAAAAGGACCGTATCTGGTTTATAGCAGATTATTGTTATTGTTTTTGTAATATAATGTTCAAAACTCAAGGCCCATTAAATGATAATGTTGAAAAGATTATAATCCATTTAATTTATTTTCTTGTTGGGACCATTTTGGTCTTTGTAGCAGTAGTACCATTTCAGCTGGCTGAACCTTTGAATCTTAAAAATTGTTTAATTTAGTTTGTTCCAAACAGTAATTTCAGGGTGCAGAAAAAGTCAGGTTTACAGCTTGTCTAATGTAGCTAGCATGTACTAGGTTTTTCGGGATCCAGGATTTTGCCTATTTGAAGTTCAGGATTAAAGTTTTTAAAACAAAATCGGGGCCATATTCGGGATTGAAAGTATGCGCGGGAGGTGGAATACCAAAAATAACCCTTGGGATTATGGGATTGCATGAAATTTCGGGTTGGGATTATGGGATTGAAGAACCTTATTGGGGAGGCCCATACTAGCCAAGCTCATTGTAGCTGCTCATCAAAATTTTTTGGGGGGCTAGTTAAAATTTTTAACTAGCCCCCCAAAAAATTTTGATGAGCAGCTACAATTTCAGTTCTTCTGCAATTTGAATTCTCCAAGGTGAAGAACAGAAGTTACTAGCATGATAGCAAAATTGTCCCGCTCTGGGACACGACTTTCTTTGCACGCTGAATTTGCAGAAAAAAGGAAGGGCCATTGCTACACCATTTAGTTCTAGTCAGTAGCTTTTATTTGAATGTCACATCAAGAAGCAGTGGTAGGTGTTCCTAGTTGCAAAAGCTTTCGTTGGCTGGGTTTTTGTTGTGGTGTGAGTATTATTTGATTTTTTTATTTATTGAAGTACATCATTTGGTGATTGCACCCATCTGTAACACGAAGAAACTACCCAACAGACAAATTAAACTGTTTTTCATAAATGAAAAAAGATGAATTTTGTTGAGTATTAATTGGTAAAGGAAGGCCTTAAAATAGTACCACACGAAGGTAACTTAACCCTACTGCTTTTGAGCTCTGGCTGGTAATGATCATAATTTGGTTTTTTGTATTTCATTATTGTACTGCATGGTCAGAAACTTTGCAAAAAGGCCGAAAGGGTTTTTTTCCTGAGAGAGTGTTATCCCCATCCACTGGTAAGCAATTTGGGCATGGCCAAAAAACACGGTTTATGCCAGTTTAGTATATTGGTAGTTTAACAAAAGCTGATTGTTTGAAGGGCAATGTTAAAACTGTCTCGTTTTTCCTACACTTATTTTGTTATCATATAGGGGCAATTCCATTCGGCTGTTTGACAATACCCTTGCCTCTGGCAAGAAATTTCCTCCCTTTATTTGACACTGGATTGCCAACAACTGGCCAACTTGCAAAATTGCCACACAAAAACTGGAGGAACTCTTGTGACCTGCAAGAGCGGAGACCTCTCCAGCTCTTACTGGAAGATAAACAAGCAGTTCTGCACTTAGTTTTGATAGCCATCATTTGTCTCGGGACCTGACCGTGTGTCGCGAAGGTAGCAGCTAGAATTTAAGACATAATCTTAGGGCGCTTATAATTACCAGAAGTCGAAACTGGCCGGACGGACCGTAGACTGCGACTCTTTTTCTTCAGATTTAGTGAGGGGAGTTCACGCGCATGCGAGCGTCGAGCGGCGAAGCCGCGAGACGCGAGAAACGAGGGCGGCAGCCCGAGAACGTGTCATGCGCGTTTTCAACGCTCGACGGAAGACGGACCGTAGCCTGCGTTGCAGCCGGTCCACGCATCGTCTAAATGGAGGTTTAGTGTCTGCGACGCAGGCTAGACGGACCCGTCATTATAAAGGGAAAGTATTAGTCTTTTCTCGAAATTTTCCCTAAAACTCACAACTGCCAAACATACTGGTCTATTTAAGTACAGACTGATCTGGTTCGTCAGTGGTGATTAGTATGCGAACTGGAATTCTCTTTAGATCTAGCTGGTAAGTTCTTTCTAGTTCCCCTCTATTAACAAAGAAAGCAACACAATGCCGATTCGAGACATAACAAATATTTTTAATAACAATAGGGGCTTACTGCATTCTTACAAATCTCTTGTTTAACTTCATTGCCTCAAGCCTGTAGTGTTCGCAGAACTCAACTGATTTGTCTTCAGAGTTCTGTACCAAACTTGACGTTGTTGAAAATGATTTGCAGACAGTGGGCGGATTCGAAATGTAAAACGCACAGTTGTTCTAATTTGTTGCATCTTTTTTATGCAGTTAGACTGCAACACAGTCGCTTTTTGTACTGTTCTTGCTGTTTCCCTTCTCGCAGTAGCTCAAATTTTGTTGAGTCAATGCTGACTGCAAAATTTCTATAGTGTAGTAAGAAAGTGTAAAGATGGAATCGTAATCGTCCAGTCCTTTATCATCTCGTGGCAAACCTAATGATCTCCTCCTAGGAAAAAATACGACGTAAAAATTAACGCTACGGCCGGGTTCACTTGTTAGCAAACAGAACCTTGTTGGCTACAGGCACATGCATACAAAGCCACCTCCCTCCCCTAACTGGTCCGAAGGCGATCCCGGGGGGATCACCACCTACCCCTCCCCTAAGCCAACATTAAAACACTTTCTCCTCATATAGAGAAGAAAACTTTTAAAAATTCGTCCCGTCTCAACCTTGTTCTAAGGGTTAGATCTCTAGCAACATGAGCTTACGAGCGCGTAAAGAGATATTGATCTGCCTGAACATAAATAATCAGTGACGTTTTAGTGTTCAGTCTTCTGTGTGTTTTCACACTCGTTTCACATTTCCCGCGATCGAAGTAGAGTCCGCCTTTTCTCTTAGATTCGTCGAGTTCTCAGACAGTGAGCGCGAAGGGACAAAGGCGAGAATATTTATCAGGCAAAAATAACCTACTTACTGCACACATAGGATGCCTTTCGTAAACGGCTTGCGGACAACTTCCTGCGTCACAAAAAAATTGCGGTTGTTTTTTCGGCAAGGTATCTCCCTTAAGCTTACAAGTACTTTTTAAAGTTCATTAAAGAAGGTGTTACCTTAAGCGGAGCAAGAGCATTCGTCGCTACGAGGCCCATTGATCGAGCAAGAACTGGCAGAGGGCTTGAGGTGGAATACAGCCTCTTGAGAAAATCTATAGCAGTAATCATGGGAACAACACTCTGCTGTCGCCTGGTTTCATAGGCTAACAGATGTTCCAAACACCCTGAAAAAACATTTAAGATTAAAGAGTTACATTATGAGAATAAAGAGTTAAAAGAAGACGTCAGTGGCTATTAGTAGGGAGCTTTAAAAACGACGACGGAGCCGGCAGCGAGAACTTCAAAAAAGCAATAGGTTTATTAAGCAAAACAGCAACTTTGCACGTGCAGCACACTTTTTTGTACATTTCTTTGCCGTTACTGCACGACTACGGCGTGAAAATCCCTAATTTCCCGATTTATGGAGAACGTAAACAAGCGACAGCGAATTTTTCTTTCTCTTTTAAAACTTGAGTGTAGTCCCCAAGAAATCAATTCCAGGGAAATTCGCCTACATTTGACATTTCCAGCAATTTGGAATAAGCGCGACAAAGTTTGAAAAAACGCGAATTCATTTTAAAAGTGACGTTTTCGCTGCCGTCGCCGTCGTCGATGCTAAAACTCTCAAATGATCAATAAGGTATCACGGTAGACCGAGCAGAGACTTTGTGACACGCTCCTGAGTCTGATCCTCTATTCTGAACAAAACAAATCTAGTCTGGAAGTTGGGCGAACAGGTAGGGAATCACAAAAATTAAGGGGTGCTTATACCTTTTACAAAAATTACTCGGGTGGAATTCTTGTGCATAAACATAAAACTATACAATCAGACGTGGTGAGAGAACGACCCGCTACAAAGTATATCCAAATCTGAGAAACAGACTAAAAAGAGTGAAAAAAAATTGCATGGTCTCAAATCACAGCCCATATTTTCTGAAGCTTCCCAAACAGAATTGTGCAAACCATTTTATTTTCCAACCAGAATTTCCGGTTTTCTAATGTAAATGGTAAGTTCCTTAACTTAAGGCGCCCTTTAAGCCAATGAGACCCCCCCTCCCCCCGGAGCTTATCCGTGTTTCACTTGCAAGAAGTCCCAGGGAGAATTGCTATCCTATGGATACCCCTAGCAGAAAGACACTGTAGAGCAAAGTTTCTTGCGAAGAAAACGATGTGATCCATATCTATCGATCTAAAGAGTAAATTTCTGACTACTAGACCACTACGCCTCAGCTAGAGTCAAATTTAAAGTCCTTTTAACTGTAATGTTACTATGACAGATGTGGCGGTTTCTTTCTGAAGTAACACTCTGATGGCATGGGCTAGTTGCTCTTATGGGCTCCTCTCCTCAACCACGGTGGAACCCCCGATGAATCTCGATATAACGAACGATTTTCTTTACCCCGGCAATGGTAAGGTAATAGGCTGATTTAGCAAAAGAACGGGAACGTCAGTTGACAACGGCGCGCGCAAATTAAACAACTGGCCTGGCCAATGGCAGAGAAGCAAATTGGGCACAAAAAGTCGTGTTTAGTCCTTCCTGTGCGCTTTGGCGTCGTCACCTGACGTTCCTATCCTGTTGCTAAATCAGCCTAATATATAAAAAAGACCTTCTATATAACGAATCCTCTTTATAGGGTAAAAATTTTGACAGTCTCTTGCCACATCGTTATACTGAAGTTCCACTGTAGTCATTCATCTAGCGCGTTTACATCTCTATTTATGAGTAAGTACAATGCCTTACAATTATCGCAAACTAACAAACAACGACAAATATTTCTAAAAAAGTTACCAATGTCTTTTCCTTCTTCAGCAGCTTCACATAAAACATCTCTCAAGCAAGCAACATCGCCAAACCCGAGATTAACACCCTGTCCTGCTAAAGGGTGCACTCTGTGCGCTGCGTCACTTTTAACAAAAGTAAAAAAAATTTACTCAATATGTGCGAACATAATATTTTTAAAGCTTTAGTTTCAGCAAAACAAATCATTTTCAGGGAACAATCCTTCCCTTAATTCTTAAAGACAGAATTTACCGTGCGCAAAGTGCAAGGAGATCACTGTCCTTATACTCCAGCAAACAGTGTGCTTATAAGTATCACCCCCTCTCTACAATTCTCTGGGATATTTTATAGTAGTCTCAAAACGTTTTATTGGGATATATCAATCTCCCCCTTTTCTGCATTTCCCTGGGACTTTTTTGCAAAACGTTGGGTCTGCTTAAACTGCGAGTATTTTTTCTCTTTCCGCACCAATCTATCCTCCTTTTTCATAATTCTAAATTTTCACACGCCGCAACTGGCTCTGAAAAAAGAAGGACGACCACTCACAGTCTATCACTCCCTTAGAGTACTCCAACCTGCATATGTGTTCATCACTGGATTCTCTAGGTAGTCTCTTATTTTTCTTGAAAGTGGGTGGGATGGTAGGTGCGCAGGCATGGTGGCACTCATGAGATGCAAGACGTGGCAACCCAAGAAGAAAAATAACAGATTGCTCCCAAAGGAAGTGGAAATGAATTCTGTGCTACATTTGTAGCATACCAATGTGATTTGCTATGCTTGAAGAGTTAAGAGACAACTGTCAACAACCTCCCGTCTATCGCCTCCAGTTGCTCGTGTGGCTATTTTCTACTCTCACTGAAGGTAGAAAATGGCCACTCGCCTGACTGGAGGCGCGGTACATCTTTTGCTCAATGGGCTAAAAAAATAGAGACCGCCTGTGGTGTAGTACCACTGTGACAGCTTTGCTTTGGGGAAGTACAATAGTTTGCGACAGAGTATACAAAGGTAATTGAGCATGTTGGGGTTTATAAACCAGAGATTAATCAGTGGCAAGGAGTGATACTTGAAAAGCAAGAAATTAACTTCAAGGAAGTCCCTGCCTAGCTTGGAAATTGCCCACTTTTAAAAAGTAAACCAAACCAGAGTTTATAGATCTTGCAACAAACTGATGACTTCTTTTCGATATTCTTTAAACGAAGCTGATGACAATTGTTGAGACACAAGTCAGTACCACAGTGAATGGTTTTCGCCCTGGAGTTGTGTAAACAACATTCCTATTCAGGACTTCACTAACCCGACGATCGTATTACTCCATTTACCTATGACAAAAGTCAGTGTCGCGCTTTTGTAGATTAGCTCAGCATGACATTGCGCACTGAAAGTGACGGATTACAAGTACGGTGCTGTCTTACCCAATCAAAGCCAGCCTTGGCCTGACATATTCTGTTGCATGACCAAAGCCGTACGGAAACATAGCGCGACTTCTTTCTTCCACTCCACTAACGCTCGGTGGAGACTGGGTGACAGATGCTGCGTGAAGGAAAAATGAATTAATAAGAATAAACCCTTCATTACTAATATGTTGCAAGCGGTATGATGTATCAAAATTTCTTTTTGTAAAATCTTAAGAAAAAAAAATAGCACTGTACCAAAGAGGTTTCATTTGAATTGTAACACACTTTTACCCAAAGATTTAAAAGCTACTAATACAGAAACAAATAATGTCGCCATAGATTAGTCCAGGATTATGATACTACAACAGTAGCAGACAGTGGTATAAAGTCATGGCGAATCACTCATAAAGAGGATTGAAGCGTTAAATGCCAATTTCTACTTCACGTAAAAAATGCTAGCTTTTTGCACAACTTGCTTCAGTATTCACTCCAAAAATATTATCACTCAAAGAGCTTTTTTCTTGGGTTTGAAAAAAACCTGGCCAAAAAATCATTTTGGAATAAATCTGCAAAACAGGGAAACCTTTTTTACAACAAATTTTTGAAAGACAGAAAAATTTGTCATAATAATAGTGACCTTAAGGGGACACTGTTTACAGGTACGGGTAAGCGAACATGTTTACCTCGTAGTTTTATAAAAGGCAAACATGATTAACTAGACGTGATAATGGCTTCACCATTCTGCAGGGTAGCCTACCCGTTTCTTCCGGGTAAGAGGCCATCTAACCATATTTACGGCTATGTGTATGGCTAATTTACCCGTTCCCGTACACGGAATACCTTAAGGTCTCTATTATTGCCTGCTACTCTTGCTTTGTGACGTCCTTTTGGACGATTGACTGAAACATATTTCCGTTGTTAAGGACTCCAACTCTAAAAGGCCTGTGGACACTTTTTGAGTTTCTAAGTGGCTAGGCGGGAAAAGAAAGGAGAGCTTGCAACTACGTCTCTTTTCGCCTGTGGCTCCCCATTGACTGAGCTGTCAGATTTCTGCCAATCAGTGCAAAGCGGAAATGAACGCAAATGTAAAAAAACATTGAAAAACAAGTGAAAGCACATACCATGGGTAATGGCGTCATTACTTTTGTCATCTCTGCCAATCAGCATTTAGCATTGACATTATTGACGCTGATATTCCAATTCCAGAGACAAGGTTGCAAGCTCTCCTTCCTTTTCCTACCCCGCCACCAGAGCGCCCCGGAGAGCTCGCTTGCAGGCTACCTCCTACAGACTCTACTCACGATACCTATCGTGTCTGGCTAAAATAACGGCAGTCGACTATGAGGTGGAGCAAAATTAAGATAGCACTATAGAAAAACATACTGTTGGGCACTTACTTGTCCATGGCTGAACAACAGAAGCTAACAGATGTGAAAGTCTTGTTGCTTGATCCACGAGAGGATGACGCTCAAAATCTTCCCACTTTTCAATAAAAAATAATGATAATAATGTTTTATTAGGAAACTTTCATTCACATACGTGTAAGTGGTTTTCAGGAACCAAGAAATTAAGAGTCTCCCACAAAATGCCCCAGCTTGTAAACCAAAAACTTAAAAGTACAAACTTACAAATGCATTGTTGACAGCATCAACAAATCTATCTTCCTCCATAGAAACAAGCTGTTTAGCATGTTCAGCACTTGTTGACCACACTAAAGAACTCAGATTTTCTGTTAACTAAGTCAGAGAAAAAGCAAAAATGAGTATTCATTTAGAATTTCACTAAATAAAGGACAACCGCCAAAATATGCAACATTTTTTTAAGGGGTGGTGATTTTTTAAGTTAATTAAATTTAAAGCTTAACACAACATTCAGTTCTGTCTACTCTCAGGAAAAAAACAACAACAACAACAAAAACTTCAACAGCAAACACATAAGTAACTAATCACTGTACTTAACAACTGGCAAGGACATTCAAATTTATTAAATACAAGTTCACTTTCTCCCTACAACGGCCAGCATTGGAAACATGGCCATAAGCAAAGTATACCAAGCTTAAGCAACCACGCTTAATAACTTTATCACATGGTCAATACTGTGAGCTGATTCTCGTGAATAATCAGCTCTAGTTACATCCACTTAAATCGATTCCAGAAGTGGTCACTTAATTATGAGAACATCAACAGTATTGTTGTTCTTACTGGTAAGAGTGCTATGGGTCCTGTGGGTAAAAACTTCTGCCATGCAACCACATTCTCTGTTATCTGAAAATTAATGAGTTATAATAATGAGGGGGGCCTGGAAAAAACCTCTGGAGACTTCAGTGGTGGATTCAGACCTTTAGGTTAGGGCAGGGGGGGGAGGGGGTAGTCATCCTGACCCTGAGATAAGGGGGCGTCCCAAAAATAATTTTGTTTCAGCTCAAAGGGCCTCAGTTTGGTCTAAAAATAAGGGGGGGGGGGGGCAGGCCCTCCCCTAGATCTGCCACTGGACTTCCCATGAACTGCTAGAATCCAAATTGCATTGCATGTGAAAGGGAGAATTGCTTATAAAATCAAAGGAATCAATAATAAAAAAAACATCAATGCAGTAGATAATGTAGTTGGTTATCCTAAAACACAGTTTTAGCCACTGAATAGTGGTGATTCATCTGGTATACAGCCATCTGCCTTTTGAACAACTTGCCTGGTGTACAGGAAAAAATACTACTCACTACTCCTGGTGCAAGTGATATGGAAACAAGAATCCGGAGATGGAATAATTGCCCTTAATTTTCCCTTTCCTCTCCTTTTGTCCCCATCCAAGGGGAGTACTCTGGATTTCATGTGATGGTGATGATCAAATGGAGGCAAATATCAAAACCCAAAATATGTGGTCTAGGTCTTTCAGCAAAACCCAAAAAAATCCCTTGACCAAAAATTAACCCCGAAAAATCCCATGCCGAATTTCCAAGCCTTATCAAGTTTGGTGGTACTTAATTCGCAGAACTACATGGCTGAGGCATGCCCTACTGAAATCGACCCACACAAAAAAGTACTTGCCAAATTTTCCTACCCCCAAAAATCCTGGAATTGAAAATTTTAAACCCAAAACAATCCTTCGATCACCCCCGTTACTTGAAATCTGGAGTACCTCCCTGGGATCCCAATACATCTGCCTGGCTGAATTTTCTGGCTATTTGCTATAGCTTCTACTACAGATCCTGTTAAATAACAGGCTAGAGTGAAAGCATTTTTTTTTTAAAGTTACCTCTCCAAGATGAAGAGTTGCCACTACTCCAGACTGATCATACCTCCAAGAAAGACACTCCATATTGGCTTGCTTTCGCACTGAAGACTGTGGTCCGTCAGCTCCTATCTTTCCAATAAAAAATTATTGCAGTCATTTTTACCGAGCACATTAAGAGATATAAAATTTGGTTTTGCTTCCTGAATTGACTACGAAAATTATGTTAGACACACACAAAAAAAGAATCTTGAAAAAACTAATTCCTTCAAACACTATCCCCCCTATTCAGTTATTAATAGATTATATCTTTTTTTTATTAGCTTTGATCCAGTTGTGACAAAGGCTTTAAATTAAAATAGTTTTATTCAATCATTCAAAAATAATGTACCACTAATCTTGAATGCACTGTTTTCCCATCTTCCAACTCTAATTTTGCCCAAGAATGACCAACATCTTCAGAATCCTTTAAATAATAATAAAAATCATTATTACTTCACCTGACTTTTATATCAGGAAACATAACCCTCAATCACTTGTACAAGTCCAGGATTGAAAGCAAAGTTTAAGCCATTAATAAACACTAGTACATTAGCTCAAGGTTGTAAATTAATATAGGATTTTAGCAGAGGAATCTATCTCCAGTCAGATATAAAGTTCATATTACAATAATCTGGCATATGAAAGGTAGAAAGAGTACAACAGGTCCTCGAGGAGTCTCTCCAGCCTCCGCCCCGCAAGGTCTGTGGTGGGAAAAATGTACTATATTTGAGTGTCAATGTATTTAGCACACAGGTAGGTACTATTGTGGACACTATTTTAATGTCTCCTTCTGGAGAGAAGACTCCAATTTTACGTAGTCATCGTAGCCATGTGAAGGTCTAGCCATTTGCAGGGCAAAGGAACTACCTTCATTTCTCAGTTTTTTCAATACGCTGAGTATTAATTTATTGGTCGGCCCTAGGTATCGAACCCATGACCTCCTGGCTGCTCTGCAGTCAAGCATTCCACCAAGTGAGCTAATCCCACAGTACAGACCCGTATTCAAGGTTGAAGAGGTTACTTAGAGAACGCAGGATATGTTTAAATTCCAAGTTATATATCCAATTTGCTCAGTTTTTGTAGCAGCTCCTACCATTTGCATTCTTGCTCAAATAAGTTACTTCAAGTCCTGAGATCTAAGCTAAAGTCTTATGGTGATCGAAGATTTTCTATTGCAGGACCTAAATTATTATGGAACAGCATACCTGCATCTTTAAGAAATGCAGATTCCTTGAATTCTTTCAAAAACACTTAAAGACATACTTATTTCACCAAGCTTTTTCTTAATTTATAAATAGATTTCTATTTAATTTTCATACTTATATCTATGTAGTTGTTAGTTTTTTTAGAGTTTTAATACCTTGTAAAGCGCCTAGATCAGTTAATGATATAAATGCTATATAAATAAAATTTATTATTATTATTATCATTATTATTATTATTATTATTATTAAATTCAAAATTGCAAGTACAGTTGTACTGGTAAAACTTGACTATAAAGATTTGGGCTATAGCTATATAGACTATCCCTTGCATTCAAAAGATTTCTCCTGCTAAGGTACTATTATGTCAAGTGGATATACAAGACAATTAAGGTAAGAAGCTACAAAAAAAGATAGCAAGTGTACATTTATACCATATCTATTGTGAAATCTGGAAGAGTCAGCCTTGAAAGCTTTGTTCCATAAAGAACTTTTACTCTTGAATCAAGAACTTTCAGTTGCTTTTTAAGAGCTGCAATGGTTACTGGATTTTCTACAATAAATCCCATATCTGTTGAGTCATCATCAATGGTACTTGAGTAATCAAATGAAATGTGTGCATCACTACATGCATCCCAGACCTAATGACAACACAAAATTAAACAATGTCATGGTCATGAATTTTTTGTTACTGTGAAGATTTACTGAAAGCCTTACCATTCTAATAAATCATCTTTGGCAGAACTTCTGAAGATTACTATTTATACATCATGTATTGTATTTCTAGGGATATTACAAAGGAAACTTTGAATTTTTTTTGTGAAGTTTTTATTTAGCTACTATAAAAAGTGAAGGAATAATATTTTATTTTAAAAATCCAGAATAAGATATGTTCTAGATAATGTTTGCAAATATGAAATTAAGAATCCAATTTCCACCAACATGTGTAAGAGCTTTTTCTAGCTGGTTATCAGAATTAAAAAGGAATATTCCAACAAATTAAACCTACATTATGATCTCACGAGTACAAATTTAGATGGAGAGGTATACTTTTAAATGGTAAACTGTTTCTAATAATCATCAGATACCTACTTGCATTCTGCGAAATGGCTTGTGTCTTATGTTACAAATGTGATCCCAGGCACCAATACCTTTCAAAGTAAAAAGACAGTTAATAACAGAATCACTAGCTGAACAGATCAGAGGTTGGCTTAGATGCACAGGCATACTACGTATACTAGCCAAAAAGGGAACAATTAGGCTCCTTCCACTTTCAGCAATATACTCATTTGTATTTTAGTTCTGGGCATGGGAGTTTGTAAATGTACCCATCAAAATAGTTTGACCAATGGAAAATTCTGCATACCAGTATCTGACTTAATTTTTTTTTTTTGCATTTTATCAGAAGGTTCCAGGCTACACAGATTACAAAATGTTAATGACTAGCACCTTAATTTATTAATATTAGAAAATACAAATCATTGTAATAGTGCCTTCAACTTACTTTCCAGAAGTTTTTTAGATCCTGGTGTGATGCTGCTAACACGGTTACTGTAAATGGAAGTTATGTTTTCTGCTTTGTCTGGAGCAGCATCAAGTAACAAAATCTTATGGTCATCTAATGTTCTTTCAAGACCTTGTGGAAAAGATGCAAAAGCAGATGATGAAATAACTTAATAAATAAACTACATGGATAAAACCAGACCAAGGATTGATAGCCATTAAAGTTTTAAAGGCAGTAGCACAAGAGAAGGAGGATCATGAGGTTATCCCTACGTCAAAAACTCTCCTCCAGCCCAGGAAAGGTTGACCACACCACTGGGGTCTATGTCCCCTACTCTTTTCGAAAGATGGTGTGAGTTCTTTTGCATCCCATAAGAACCAGATAAGTGACAGTCCTGTGAGACAGGACCTAAGGTTTTCGATCGTTATTCAAGAAGACTAGAAAGTCTGACCGTTTGCAGATGCCATTACAAAGGCAGCATTTTCTTCTCAGTTATTTAAAGACCCCGAGTGTTGGTCCAGCAGGGATTTGAACCCGCGACGTCCTGCTCACCAGTCTGACGCTCTCCTAACTGAGCTAACCAGGTGGTGGTCTGGTCTGGCAGTTTATTGTCAGTTCCAGAAAACATCCATACCACCAAGAGACAGAGAAGTTTATCTGCAAGATTCATCTGGCATGAAATCAAAGTTATCGATCTACAGGAACAAGACCCGCACTTGAAAAGCAATAGTTAGCAGACCTGTATAATACTGTATAATACTAAGGTTTCTAACACTTTCTCATATATTTTCCCATTACATAACCTGATAAGAAACACCTGACGGCATTTCCACATGAAATCTTGTCTAACTGAAGGAAACATTTAATTTTAAGGAACAAAATTACCCAGCATGGCTCACCAGAAGAGGTACCCTCATTCGCTGGAAAATGAGTTGGGTAATCAAGCATCAAGCATCTAATAAGAGTATCCATGCTAATAGTTACATGTAGTCTGGCTATTAAAGCTTAAAGGAAAAATGGACATCTCAGGCACCCACCTCCACTAAGTGATGCAGTTGTTAACTTTTACTAATTCCCACTATCTGAGAGCACGAAACAGGCTATTTTCATGGGTAAGAAGCTTGGTTTGTCCAAAAGAGAGTGTCTGGAAGGGGGGGGGGGGGGGGAATCGCGATGCACATTTCTGCTCTTTTTTTCATCAATATCCTGCATCCCACTATTTTTTTTATGGTTTTTCTGAATTCCTTCTGGGGTTTCCAAAAACAATTGTATAAAACGAAACTAATTAACAAGGTACACTCTATAGTTTGGTTTGAAAGGAGACACTGCTTGATGTGCTCCTGGTTGATTAGTATTTGCTGCTCAAATGTATGATTTGCTGAATTCCCAATATACAGGAAGAAAAATCCTGCACCCTGTGCCCAAACTTTGGCGAATCCTGCTGCCTTGGTTAAGCAGTAAAATCCCCTTTCTTGTAAAGATATCTTGCATTTTTCCAAATCCAACACTGTATTTTGGTCAAATCCCGGATCCCGAAAATACTGCTTTCGGACTCTGCAGTGGGAGACAACTAAGACGCACCTGAAAAACTAAAGATTTCCAAGGTGTATGCAGAAGATTATATTTTTCAAGATATTTCTGATATTCTGGACTGGAGAAGAACAATTCAATAAGAGATTCAAGGCACTGGTTTGGATGAGTCAGTTAAAAAGTCAGTTAACATGTACCATGTACCAGACCAAATCATGGGTTAATTGCCCTGGTTAAGCCCAGAAGATAAGTCGAAAATAATATTATTTGGCCAAGGAATGTTGGGCAAGCATGTGTAGTGGTCTCGCAGCAAACTCACTCACCTAAGGCACAGGCCAGACTTGCACCAACCATTCCACCACCAACGATTGTAATATCGTAGAAATCTGCTGCATCCTTGCCAGCAGTGGAGCATATAGAACAGATCCTAAGCTTCAGAAAGTGAGTGCAAGAAAGAAAAGATTTGCTCACAGCTGATCTTAACATGTTGCAGCTGATTTTCTCAACACTTCGACATCGATTATCTAACACTGCCAGTGTTCTGACATGAAGTACTTCATTGGCATTCACACAGCCGCTGACTAACAACTGCGATCCTAATTTGTCACGTCATGTATCTGACACGAAACATCCTACTAGATTCCAAGATGGCTGCGGCGGACAAGAATGTAGTTGCTTTGTTAAATGGCATTGCACGAAGAGATTATTTTGGAGAATCAGAGATCACGAACGAATTTCTTCATCAGGAACTTTTTGCGGATCTCGAAGAGGAACAGTTTCAATCAATGTTGAAGAAATACGAGACTTTGATGCGAAATATCGTTTCCGCAGACATGGATTTTAATCAGCTCGAAGCTTTTCTTACTTCCCAGATGAAGCGCAAACAAGGTGCTTTAACTCAGGGACAAGCTGCAGCGTTCTTAAAGTTCTGGAAATCACAAAAGACAAAGATACATGACGTGCTAGTGCAGAAATCTTCCTGGAATAACAAATTGAAAGACATCAACTGGAGGATTGATTTGAAAAGCCAAGCAAGACATCTTCAACAGATTAACACTCCTGTAGCAATTGTAGAAATGCAAGTGGAAAAAAGGTCCACAGAGAATAAGGTAAGATGTCCTTGCTGATTCTACTGGAGAGAAGTGGGGGTAGCACCGGGGAGGGGGCGGTACTCCCTTTAATTTACTATGGGGGCGTGCCATAGACTTTCAAAAAAGTCCTTTGTCTGGTTTAATATGGCGTGGGATGAAGGACTTTTCATACTGATAGGTGCCAGTTTTAGCGACCCAAAAATGGGTCGCTGTGCTTAGACCAATCAAAGTAGCTCTTAAAGACCCTTGGGAATAAAGTTGTCACACACAAGTAATTAAGGGCATTGAAACGTGACTTGCCCATTATGAAAGTGATAAGAAGCCGCAGGATATTCTGTGGAAAACAATCAAAGCATATCTTTCAGGGAGAGGTGTTTTTGTGTCTGTAATGGGTGTGCAAAGAATGTAGTGTCCGATAACCCAGGGCTAGTGGATTTTGCTATCGGGCTAGTGAATTATGTTTTTAACTTACCCGACGGGCAAGTGTTGTTGTTTTGAGGAATTTGAATGACAGAAGAACTGTGAAATTAATTCTGCTTGTCAAAAAGCTTTTAGGGCTAGTTGAAATGATGCCTGGGCTAGTAAATGCAAGCTTCAAGTTGCCCGAATGGCAAGCTGTAAAAATGATTTTCTTGGCACCCTGCTGTTCCAATCGAGGCTAGTAAAAGGCTGATTTTTGAGCAGGCTCCATACACTTACAACAGTCTTTTTAGCGAGGATTGCAATACCATCGTTTTGGTGATTGTTCCACTAATTTCTCTTACGATAGATCAGGTCTCAAATCTGAATTCCTGTGGTATTAGAGCATCATACGTAGGAGACGATTGATTGATAAAAGGTGATTGTTATACCCTGTTTCAGAGTTAGAGGCAAAAACATACCCTGTTGAGTGGACAGAGGGTTGCATTACAAGGTGCCGTTTTTCAATGCCGCCTCTCCTACACACAGGAATACGACTACCAAAGTTCAGAGGAAAGGGGAGTGGCCGTGGGGGTTAAAGCTAAAATTATTAATTATTATTATTTTCACTGAGGGAGGTTCTTAGGTATTGCAAATCATGTTGGCATAAAATAAGGAAACAGAGGGAATTCCTCTGGCCCCTTTTATGTGCTATCCACCACCCTCAACTCTATGTCCTTCAGAAAAAGTCTCTTTTTTGCCCCTTAGCAACCTTTAGGGCCCCTGGGAAGGGGAAGGTCACTGCCATACATGAAGGACTATAATAGGTTTGGTACTTAAGAGGTAGGGTATAGAAGTCAAGGCCATCTAGACCATCAAAATGGAAATACTTGATGTGACACAGACAATCAGGGTCATGATTGCGTTCATTTGGATAAAACTCACATCTTTCTAGATGGTTGCAACAATAGTGAAAAATTGCAAGTGGCCACATAAAGATTACTTGCAGATGATCAGCGTGATCAGATTCTATCCCAGCATTCATTATTTTTTTCGTGTTCAATGCACTTGTTGTAGTTCTTTTTTTATCTTAGGAAAAATAAAAATTATCTGAGATAAAAAATTAACTACAACATACTCAAGTAAAGAAATAATATTAGACTCAGGAATTTTTGGAGATGACCACAAACTCAGACAATAATGAGGTGATTATATCATGGAAGCTAATGAGTCACCCCAATCAACTCAACTTTTTTTACAACTGCATTGTAGGGTGTTCAGAACAATAACAGGGGAACCAGGTCCTCATGTTTATTTTTCTTCTTTCAGGAAACAGATGTTTTTCAGTTTGAAATGGATGAATCTCAGCTGACTAATGTGCTCTCAAGTATTGATGAAATTGAGAAGAAACTAGCAAGTTATGCTCAGTGATCACAGGAACAAACACGTCTTTCTTACCAACTTTTATTCAAGTCACTCCATCAACTGAACATAATAACATGAAATGAAAAAGCATAGTAGCTGATCATAAAATTAACCAGGAAAAATAATCTCTGATTATTAGTGAACTTATGCAACAGGACACAGGGGAATGAAGATGGCAAACCTTGTGTGACAAGCATGTGACAAGTGTGACAACACTTTCCCTTAAACAGATCTCTATATAAAGACCAGAAAACACCAAGATACAACAAGAGAAGATCATGACAAAACATGCAAGTAATGTATTATAATAGCCCAGTCACGTTTGTCACGCCTATTTTTTTGGCCTTTTCCCCCTTCTAAGGAACCTGGTCCCAGGCTATTTTGATGTACTTCTTTTTGCTGTCCTGTTGTGTAACACCTAGTATAGACGTCAAACTTTTCATGAGCCAAACCTAATTCAAATTAAGACCGACCCAAATTATTTAGATCGGCTGAATTGATTCAGACGTTGATCTTAATTCCAGCCGGAAAAAAAATTCAAAAGGAGAAAAATGCTCATTTCGGTAAAACTACTTGCAAAATACGCCATAATCATTTATGTATTAGGACATGAAAAGTTTGGTGTCTGAATCAAAGCCGTTCCAAAGTCACATCAATGTCAAAATCCCTGGCCAGGCTATGTGGGAAGCACGGCTGAGCCGTCCTAAATTGAAATAGAAATTTCTAATTGACTCAGACGCTGAACTTTACATGTACTTAATTCAATGTATTAGGTTCGGCTCATGAAAAGTTCGACATCTGAACCAGGCCTAAGCTCACTATAATTTGTATCTAAATTTTAAGTAGTTAAGGCAAAATGTAGATAAATTCTAGGCTAAGTGAGTCTTTCATTACACAGGTTTTGTACCACAGTTGTTGCTCAGTATTTACTGTAGTATATAAAATTAGAAGAATTATACTGGTAATATAGAAATCTAAATTGAAAAATTAGTATTTTAAGATACTGAAAATATAATGTGCACTGATTTTACAAAATGCACTTCATTCCGTCATTTCATACCAAAAAATGCTCACCTCAAGACCACAAAAAAATATTGCCACTATTTAAAGCTATTTGCAATTGAATTTTAGACCTCATACTCTGAGATGATTCAATATTATAACCAAAAAAAAAATGCTAAATACCATAGAATATCAATGAGTATCAATAGTTTTCACCCACTTCAAAGGGTTAATACACCCACACACAACTGAAAAATTTCCCTGTTTCCATAACCTTGGGGAGAAGGCACTGTGGTGATGATGATAAAAGTATGAATAGTAAAGATTTTCCCTGGCGTATTGGGATGAAACAGAAAAGTTTTCCAATGTTGCTATTTTAATCATCACCATTAAAAGCACTTTAATTAAGCTTTTTTATAACAAGGTACAACAATTAAAAATATGTATACCTTCACAATCAGTTAAAGGTTACGCCAATTCTACTTTTTTACAAAAAGTTCAACTCTGCTAGTTAAAAAGAGCAGAAAAACTAAGTTTCTGCATTCACTTTTCATAGAGCAAAATGCAAAATTGTTAACTTTCTTGTTTATGCTTGTCGTTTAAGTTGAAAGTCAACAAAGGCAGTTTTGTAAAAAAGAAGTCAGGCATTTCAGCTTTCAAGTGAATGATATTTTGACGTCAATATTGTCCGCTCTTCATCTATTAGCAGGATGTTAAGTGACTTCCCAATAGCTTGAAAACACTATTTATTTTTAAAGGTACCTTTTTTGTGATTTTGAGAACATCGCTTCCACTACAAAAAGGTACCTCTTTCGTGCTTTAAAACATCGTTTGGTAACAATTTTGCATGAGATAACCTTTATGAGATAACCTTTCTGTAAAAAAAGTAGAATTGCCAGAATCTTTCACTGATTCTTCATGCTGCACTTTGACTTTGCCCTTGATAAATATGGTGATTTCAAGTAAATACCTTTTCCCAGCAAGAAAGTAAATATTAAGTTTCTTGTATGTGCGACAATAAAGTTTACTTTAAATCTTGTGACCGGTCATCCTAAACAAATATCAGAAAATACAGCCTGTTGTTACAACTTACATAGTATATGGTAGCGATAACTTGCTTCAAGTATTACCACTATTATAAATAATAAATTTATATCAATCCCAGCTTTTTTCTACTAATTTATTAAGCTTAACTGCCTGACTCTTAGAATAGTTTAAGTAATAAGTAATGTCTTTAGATACAGACAAAAATTTTTAATCCTGTATGATTAATAAAATGTGAAAGAAATTCTGTACAACACTGTTAACTGCTGACAACCAACATTCATTTAGTTGAAAATAAATCAAAACTGTGAACTAACTCAAGGAAGGAAAAAAAGGCAAAATTAATTCTTACTCTATTTTCTTAGGGTATGATGTATGATTCATTTTACAACTTGTGTTTTTCTAGTCACAGAAAGTGGAGCTAGTGGTTTTGAAGGAAGGATTTAATTCTTTTGATAAAGCTCTACTCTGTGGATTGAATAGAGGAGCAGGGGAGGGGGGGGTGGGAGGGTTAGTACAGAGTCCAGACTGTAGTTAAGGTTGAGCATACTGGATCACAGCAAAACTACCTGATGTCATCCAGTCCTTACTAATAGCATCAAGCTTTCCATCTTGTCCTGAGATTAACCCAACTTGTACATTTGCCTTGAGAGTTCTCAACGAACACAATGGAGCAGGCAAAAATCCCCACAGCGCTTCTACAAATGGAGTTGTGTGAGGCCACTTACGATCACCAACCAATTTTCGATAATTCAAATCACCTTTGAAAAAAACCAGTTTGGCCTTTGACAGATGGTCATACAAGTCAGGGGCCACGCTTTTCATTTCGCTGAAATCATGTGCCAGCGTCCAAAACTGATGATCTTCTAAGACAATTGAGCCATCTTGAATGCGATTAAGCCATCCTTCACTTAGCTGCTGTAAGAACTTGTTTGAAGATAACTTCATTTCCTCAAACATCCAAAGAAGATCTTTCTTGCTAGCATCAGAAACAAACCATGGGATTTGTTTTAGGTGGAGATGAATCTTCTCTGCTAGTTTTGCATGTAACAAAAACTCAGCAAAACAGAGATCAGTGAAAAGTTCAAACCCAGAGTTGTCCAGGACAAAGTCAATTCTGGCATTTGTATTGCTATGAATTGCATTCCAGACATCCTCCAAATTGTCAACAATAATGTTTCCTTTCAAGTGTTGAAGATGGGCAGCCTTTGCAGGCCCTTGTTGTCCAAGTATTTCTCCACTTGAGATGGAAAGATCACAGCGGTTTCCCCACAAACAAAACTGAATGAGAATAATCAAAAAAGGAAAATGACGTAAAAATCTCAAAAGACTGGGAATCTAATAACATAATTTTCAGTTAGTTATAGTTAGGCTAGGCGTGGTATTGTGTCCAAGTGGGAAGACAGTAATCAAGGAAATTCTGGGTGGGGCACAGTACTGGGACCCTGAAACCCTTAGCCTATACTATGGAAAGCATCCAGGAGGCCACATTATGCAACAGAAAAGAACCTCAAGGCTGCAATTCACATCATTTTTACAGTTGAGAGTATGATATACTTAAAATAATAATTGTCCATTATTTCACACCAACATTGGAAATTTCAGGAGCTTTATTTTTTGGCATGATGTTCCCAAAGAAAAATGTTTATTTGATTAGCATTTTTAATAAGTGAGGAAATTTGTTGCAGATTATATGACTGTGTATGATTATTATTTTTATTTTTGACATCAACAAAAACTCATTAGGGATCGAAACATGTAGCTCACGTTCAATTCTTGCGAATATTCATTGGTCTAAGTACCGTATTTGAAAAGCAACAGGTGCAACAACAAATTATCATGAGCATCATGCTTTTTTGCTGTCACTGCACAACTTCGATGTGAAAGTGCCCTATTTCATGATTTGCTGAGGTAAAAAACTCAAGATAACAATTTTCTTTTTCTTTTCCTGAACTTTGATACAGTCTTTAGAATTCAACTCCAAAAACATTAAATTGGTAATATTTCACGAACTGAATGAAAAAGAATAAGCACAATGGAGTCAGAAGCAGCGTAAATTCACTTTCTAAGTGAAATTTCATAGCCATACTTTTTGCTTAATCTCCCTATTTTCTGAGCAGGCACAGGAACCTGGAGTAAAATTACTTCGAGTCATTTACGAAGTTCTATTGGTCAGTTATTGCAGGGGTCATCCACTAGATTAGCCTTTGCTATTTGGATGATCCAACACGCTCTCTATTTTGTTGTTACAATTTTTCTTTTATTGCTTAGTGGTACTGTGTTTAGTTGCCTATGTAAATATTTTAACCTTTATGTCATGTAAAACTGAGCTGAGTTTAATAAATCATCCCTTCTCTCTTGTTATCTGTTCTTCTCGTTCCAAATATAGTACTTGCGAGAATGAATGTTCACGAGCATCGAACAAAGCAAACATATGGGAGTTACACATTTCAAGTTGAACCCTTTATGAGTTTCTGATATCAATAAATTGTGCAGAATCATGGCAATGCATGAAATCAGATATCTGAAAGGCTGCATATTAAACTCCCTACTTCCTTTCTTACAAATTTGCATACCTGGAGCAAAGTGTCAAAAACACTTTTTATGGCACCTCCACCATCTCCACTGTTTACGGAAGTTGTCTCCATGGCTTCACAGAGAAACTGAGCCAGAGACTCAGCTGAGGATTGAAGTTCTTTGAAAGAAGTTTCTTTCTGCTCTTGGAAAGGATCAAAACTCTTATGGTGCTTGCTACACACACACAAAAAAAACAAAATATTAGGAATATAAAAACTGAGATCTGGTGGAAGTCCTAAATTTCCACATAATAGAGGCCGATGGGGTAAAATTCTGACCAGCGGCATGGCATTGAAAAACCAACATAACACAGATGAAATGGCAACAAATGACATAAAGATGGGTTAAATACCAACAAGGACATGGCCTACTCCTCAAAATGAAATTCAGACTAGGAACATACCTACCCCCCTAAGAAGGCTTTATAGTGCAGCTCTTGCCTTATTTAATATTTCATTACAAGCACAATCTTTCATATATTTGGTTCTGTTGAAGTACCAGTCAAAAAAGCATCCCCACTCACTAGTGTTAAGAATCGGTTCAGGCCTGGTTCAGACGCCATACTTTTCATGTGCCGAACCTAGCTGAATAAGCTTGACTTCGGGGCGACACTGGCATGACATCTGATTCAGATGGTGCACCAAGTGTCAAGCCTAAGTAAAGTTTGACAATAGTTCGACAGACTCTGTCGATCTTTTGCCGCACCTAACTAAAAATGCTGTACCAAATTGATTCAGATGCCGCTCTTTTGCCGTACTTAATTCATCAGTTAGGCTGGGCACATGAGTGGCGCAGTGTCTGAACCAGGCCTGAGATTCCATAATAGATCCATTCATGGTTTTTTCAACTTTTGACTCAGACCAGTTGGTGAAAATCCATTGACATGACTGTAAAGAATGCCATAAACCCAGTAAAGTTTGAAAGTGATTTGTTGAAAACTAATGAAGATAAAGCTCTGCAAAGTCACAGATTTTACAGATGTTTGTATGGTGGGAGGCCTGTCCCGTGCTCTTCACCAAATTTTGCAACTTTGTGGAGAAATATCTTTGCTCTCTTTGGACATATCACCTTCAAACTTGGTAAATTTCCTTATTTTAATGCCCTCTTTACAGAAGTTTTAGTGGATATTAGCTTGTAAACTGCTCTTTATCAAAAGTTGAAAAACACATAGAAGGGTGATCTACAGATCAACGGAAATAACCAGATTGATCCACCTGCAGGGGCGGATCCAGGGGGAGGGTGCAGGGGGTGCGCACCCCCCCCTGGGATGACCTGCGGCCGCTTTCTAATTAACACTGTGCAGTTGCTTGACAGACATACAAAATCTGCTCTATCGTTTGATATGTATTCTCAGCAGTTCACATTATGTTATTTCCAAGTCAAAAGCCCTCTTCTTCGTATTCGCTTTTAAAATTTTTTACGTCATCGGTCAGTTAGTGGTGCACCCCCTCCTAAGAAAAATCCTGGATCCGCCCCTGACCTGATAGACCACCGATTACTACTGCCAGAAAAATCTCTTTGCTGTACTATGTTTTAGAACACGGGAACAACACACAAAATTTATCATTAAAGGGAAATCAGTGAATTTAATGCCATTGAATGGTTAGGGTGTCTGATTTAGAACTTGGAGGGTTGTGAGTTTGGTAATAAAATTCTCTTGCTTTACTATGTATGAGACCATTAAAAAGACGACATGTTTATTTGATAACAAGAAACTTTTTGCCTCAATAATGGATTGAACATTTTCCACAAATTGACTTTGATCAATGACTTGTTATAATCTGTAATCAGCACATCACTATCACTGACCTGAGAGAAAATGCCTCATAAATCTTGCGATACATGTGGCACTCAACAACAAGCCAAGCACCAGTGAAAGATGCAACCTTGTTGTCATCCACCAGTGATTTAGTGTTCTCGATGGTGTCATTCCAAATTCCTACATCCAGCCGGTCATCCTCCAGTGACATCAGAGGTTTATTGGTTTTTATTTCATACCTCAGTTTTGAAAGCTTTGCTAATACATCCTTGCTGTCTTCTGTATACTCCTTGTAAGTTTGAAATAGAAAGAAAATTTATTCAGTGGCAAAGGTACCCAAGTGGGTCCTAGAGACTTTGCATTTGCGATTTCCAGTTTACTGTCAAGTCTTTATAGTGACCTGTACATTAGCCAACTGCCTCGCTTAAGTGGAAGGTGGGTGCCCGGGATACCCAGGGGCTTCCACTGTGGCCAGCCAGCCCCTAGATAGAAAAACTGCCCCCATGGCTGGCAAATCCCCGCAACCCAGCCATGAGCCCCCATTCCAGGCACCTGTCACACTGATCAAACAGTGGAAGGAAGAAAAATAGGGATGGGAGGGGGGGGAAGACGCTAAATGAACCGCTTCACAGACCACTGCACAAACGCTCGATGAAGAACTCGCAGATCCTAGCCGTGTACAAAGCTACCACAAACCATGTGAGCCTGCACTTATGGGATTGACCGCTGGATGCCCGCTACGCTCGTGGGCCGCTTGTCAGCTAAGCTTGTAGACCGCTAAGCTTGTGGACCGCTAGACCGCTTAACTTGTGGACCGCTAAACTTGTGGACCGCTTAACTGCTAAGCTTGTGAACCGCTTGACCGCTATGCTTGTGAACCGCTTGACCGCTACGCTTGTGAACCGCCTGACCGCTAAGCTTATGAACCGACCGCTAAGCTCGTGGTGGTTAACTTAGTTAAATTACATTTAACCAAATAAAAACCTCTGAATCAGAGCATTTACATCGGTTTAGTCCAGAATTTGGACACGACAGCTGACTGACTCCCAACAACCAGCCGAGGACTTTAATCTTATAGTTGGTTGACAAAAAAAATGACACCACGTGAAAGAATATTTCAAACTGCGTTGTTTATGTATAGCCTGCGAACAGAGATGTATTTCATAGGCTAGTTTATGTAAGGGTAACAAATTATGGATATGAACCAGGACCACATTGGTGGGAGGCGAGTGCTCTTACCACTGCGCCACCTTTGCTGCCCAAGTATTAATCTATAATTTTTAATAAAATACAAGTTAAAGATGTGAAAGTTATGCAGCAGAAGGATCAAAAAACAGAAAATAGTTATCAAAGCAAACTAAACCAGAAAAAAAGATAACCTGTTGATTTTCATCAGAGAAAGCTGAAGCTCTTCTATGAACCAGGTCAATCACTTTGGTCAAAATAACTGGCATTCTGTCACGTATTGTAAGATATGCAAATGACCTAAACAGGAAAAAAATATTCAAATAAATCAGGTGTATGCAATAAATCTGTAAGTATGTTAGAATCAATCACCGGAGAGGAGGATTTCCCATCTGACAGGGATGGGTCACTTGTAGTCTCGCTTTTGGATGTACATTGAAAATATTGTAGGGTTTGAATCCACTAGTACTTTCAGATCGACTTTCAGAAGAAAAGGTTTAGGGTTGTGTGTAAAGAAGTAAATTATATGCCAAACAGGGCTGTCACTTAAGGATAGGAAGGGGGAGAAGCACTCCCTCGGCCTAATGCATGAGCTGGCATGAGTGTGCGCCGGGGGGTACTTGGGTTAATTTTTGATGGGTATGTGCTGCTGACCTCTCACAGCCCCTACCCTATTATAGTCTCTTCTGTGGCCAATTTTTTGGGCAAATGTAATTTTTGCACTCCCACTGTATCTTAACCTTATCAATCCTTTAAATAGGTCATCTTAAAATGACTTGACCTATTTTTTTTAAATTGAATAAAGAACGCTTTACTTTCCACCTACAACACAAATATTCTGGTACGCTTGCTAACCATAAATATCCATGAATATGAAGAACTTTCTTATCCCAAAAATCCAAAAATGTGCGACCACATTCTAGTAACTCTATTGAAAATGCAACCCCATTATAGCCAAACCCGTCGTGAAAATGGGACCCCATCTAGCGGCACATCCATAGGGAAGTACCCCCACCCCCCGGCGGCCGATGAACAGGGTAGGGTTTTTGATGTTTTTGAGGGTTTTGTAAACAGGGTATACAATTTCGCTATTTGGCATCTTGAACAGGGTGTCTTTCTGGATTAGAAGCCTTGAGAAGTGTGTAAACTTTGGCCGTCTGCAGTCTACAACCAACAATCTTTTTTTTACTCAAAGGAACAGGAAGGTCATTAAATTCAGCTGATTGCGGCCAATCATTTCACCGAAAATGTAAACACATAGACAAGTTCACCTACCCTTCATCCTTTCCCGATAAAGGTTCCGGTCTTTCACTGAATACAGACATATTTAAATATGCTTAGACAGGTTTCTGATATACTCGTCCTGCAATGACTGCGACAACTCTATGGCCGTTTCACGCACGCCGTCCCCGTCTCGTCCAGTGCGGGAGATTTCAAGTGTGCTTACATGACGGCAAAAACTGACTAAGTAATCTATGTAAGAACAAGACGCCTAAAGTCGTTTCCGTGGGATGCGTTGGTCTATGGAAGAATAATGGTGTTCTATATGAATTTGGAAAAATTAGGGAAACCGGAAAGATGTGTCATGTTATGAGCATCGATGAGTAGATGACTGAATTTATAGTAGCCTGCGTGGCAGACTAGTATTTCTCCCCAATCCACATCCCCATTTTGCTTCCTCCCTATCCCCTACCCCTTTCGACACCTGCTACGCAAGCTAAATTTATAGTTGTCAGTGTTCGCAAGGATGGAGTTGATCTTGTTTTGATCTATCACTATGTAGTTATTTTCATAGCACGATTTGGATAAGAAAAAGAAGTTATTTTGCATCAAAACAAGGTTTACCCGTGTAACTTAAATTGGAATCTTAACGGAAACACAGGTAACTTTTTCAAAGAGAAATAAACATTGTAGTTTTAGGTTAATGGAACAAAACAAAACAAAACATCCGCTTGCTTTATCCAGGGTCGAACCCAGGTTACAAAGTTCGATAAAGTTCCAATGTTTTAATCCCAGATGAAAGTTTAATATTCCAAGATGCTCTTGACACGGTTAAAAATTAATTGCAATGTGTTTCCAACGTCTCAAAGTTAACATAGTTCCAATGATTATCCCTGATTCCAAGGTATAATAAGTTTACTAAGGTCCACTCCTGATCCGTGTCCCATCCAGAAGTCCAATCCATGTCGAAAGCGAGTCGTCGATCGACGAGGACAATATTTTCGCGATTTCACCGCCAATCGTCAAGGGTACGAGTTGAAATTTACGCGATTTAACCTCCCATCGTCAACGTGTTGTCGATAAGAAAAGAAAAAAACTGAACTCTAGCTGTGCTCGGCAAAAACTGGCGAACCCCGAATCCGGGCCCCGAATAGAAAAATCTATCGGAAATCACGGCCCGCAACCAGACGCTACTAAACGATGTATAAGCGCTATATAAATTCCATTATTATTATAACCTTATGAAAAAGCTAGACCTAAACAAAAAAGAATCATGAAGGAAAGAAATAATTTCGTTTAGGTCGCCTTTCGTGACTTGTCAGTATCCCGAAGGATTTCGCTGGTTAACAAGCCATTCTAAAGCACGAGTGGGAAAACTCTAGCGCGACAAATTTGGCAACGAACGTTCTGATTTCAACGTTCTTCAGACGAAGCAAATCGATTAAAAATCGATACAGATTTTGTACAATCTGATTGGTCGGCTTGGAAGAAGAGCTAATCGATAAAGATTTTAGGCAATCCTATTGGCTGGCTTTGCAAAGTTGGGTACAACCGAACCGGATTTTTACCGTGGGAGTGCCACAGGCATCCCACGGAAAAATGGCTGAGCGTGAAAGGGTCAAGGTTGTCTCTTTACGGAATAATCCAGATCTACTCGAAGAAACTGCTAACTTCTTGAATAGGGAATGGCCATTAAGCCTTACTGCGAGGTGAGATAATGTATAAAAGCTCAATCGAGCATAAACGCCCAGCCTGGGAGAGCAATGGTTATCGACTTTCCTCTCCCAAAACGATCAGAGCAAAAATCATAGACAAGTTTCATTTGTTGCGCTTTTTTGTACCATTCATGCCCAGCCCCTCCCGCCACCCCACGTACAATTTTGAACCCATATATTCATTATATTTCCTAAGTTTCAAGATTTATCAAGGCTGTGCTCTAAGAACGTGATTGAAGGAAGCTCATAATAATCAGTGTTTTGAACCTGTGAAATCCAGGATGCCAAGTATGTACCCTGGGTGTTTGCGGCGAAAATTGAGCGGTTGTGACGAGCCAGAAAAAAGTTTTTTCCCCCTCGTCACGATAAAAAAAACCCTCTGGCACCCAGGGTACCAAGTATGCTGATTTCTTTTAAAAGAGTAAGATTTTCCAGGGGCACCATACGAGAATATAGTTCAAAACCACTTAAACATAGCCTTGTTAAACGTATTTTAGTATTTAAACGGTAGATATAGGCATATTTTTATCCCCTAAAAATTTTTCATCTCTTCAGATTTCCTAGCTGAAAGTCTAGTGATCCGAAAATTATAGGGATCAAAACTTACCTTTTCGAAAATTTCAGCCAGAAAAAAGGTTCCCGAAAATTCTAGGTGACCCTCTTAGGGTAAAAATCCGTTAAAAATGGGCAATTATACCAGTTTTTAGATGTTTGAAAACCCTAGGAGAGGCAGGTAAGCAAGAAATTTTACAAAACATGTTCTGAAAATTCTAGACATCAAAATTATGGTCTTCCTAACAGATATTTTCCGAAAATTGACGTTGGGTGCCCCTGATTTTCTGGTCACCTGGGAGCAAAAGTTAGGCGCCAGGCCGGGGCCGCCGGGTGCTGCTAGAGTACAGCCTTTTTATAGGGTGGAAAAAGGAAAACTGCAAGACGTACAATATTGCAAAAAGACAGGCACTTTTAGAAGTGCCATCAAGTCAACAGGAATGACTGCCAATTTTGTTGTTTGTGGACAATCCTGAAAAGGTGCTCTTTCCCCGAAGCCCACGAGACTAGGAAGGAAAAGATAAAAAATCATGAGACTCACACCAGAGTTGTGGTAATCAGTAAGTCTGTGACAATTTCATACAAATCACTGCATATTTGTCACCACACAACTCATGTTTGTGCTTTTGTTTACAGGAATGTAGGAAAGGCCTATTTCAAGTTAATTCGAATATCATTTATTTGGAAACCAATTTGTAATTTTTAAAATGTTATTTCAGGCTTCATTATTTGACTGAAAACAAAGAGGAATTTCCTTGCTCGCTCATTCTCCTTCAAACAGATCAGCAAAATCTCTCCAGACTCATCGGCCATAGTAGACTTAACAAGGTTCTTGGAAAACCAACTTCTGTTTTCTTATCATGTGGTAAGTGTATTTTATTGACTTTTTTTTCAATTGGTACCTCGATAATAAGGTAATTCTGTCTATCTATTGTGAGCTCAATTTGTGAAGAACTTTTAAGATAATTTGTGAAACCTGATTGTATCGGTGAACAGCAACACATTTTGTCACACCAGATAAAATGGCAGCTTTAGTTTTATTACAAATTCATGGAATTACATTGTTGGGTACATGGTAGATTTCCAGCTAATGAAAGCCATAAACTCAAAGAAAATCCCTTAAAGTACAGAACAAAACTTAAGGTTTTAACCAGGAGGGGTCTGCAGCAGTGGTTGGGCACTTGCCATAATTTGCACCACCATCAGTTGTCATTTCCATGATCTGCACTAATTATCAACCATAGCTCTCAACCAATTAGCATACAAAAAATTGCTCATTTTTGTGAAAATAGCATTGGAAACATCATGCAGAGTCTCTGGGCATGAGCTTCATACATGTACTAAAAAATTACTTGCTGCATTTTTATTAGATTTCTTTGCTGGATGATGTGTTTGCATAAGTAACTCCAGACAATTTTCTGATCTTTTTGCACTCCATCACAAGGTCTGTATTAATAATGTTTTTTCTTCCAGTACTGATTGAAAAGGCCAAAAGAGGACATGGATTTGGAAAAAAGCTCATGGAGTTCACAGAAGCACATGCATCACAGTACGTTTTTCTGATTTTTTAGTCCTTTAAGCCCTAACATAAGGATGCATATTCTCCACACTGTCTTCTTTTTGTTTTCTGTGATACTGATAAAGAGAATCTGTTTCACACCCAAGACTGTTTTCACTTGTCTATCATTCTATTTTTTCTCATGGCCCATATATTTATCTACAAGTGCCACTATATAAGAAAACCAATGTTGGTCGCTAGTAGTAGTAAATTATGAGGGATGATTAGAACGACAAATGTCATACAGCTGAAACTTTCCGTACAGTAATATTATCTTTATCATGGTAGCCTGCTCCAGGTATTCAGGTAGTGGAGTGAGGCGCGAAGTCAGAGAGTGAGAAAAAAACGAGGAGGGTGAGAGGGAGAGGGCTCACCGATCACCCCCTACCTAACCCCTCTCTGTTTTTCCTGCTCACTTCCTTTTGCACCTTCCCTACAATTTGAATGCCTAGAACAGGTTGTCATCAGAGCAAAATGTGAAGATCATTGTGTAGAAGACATAATTTTGTTGAGATAGGGGCTTTATAATAATAATTATTATTAATCTTCCTGTGGATACTTAATTAATCATTTTCCTGGAGAGTATGAATAGCATTTTTAAAACTTCAAAACCTAAAAAATCCCTCAAGGCAGTTTGATCTTAACCAGATAAGAAGCACTTTTGACGGAACAGATCAAACAGAAGCTTACTATAGAATAAAATAGGAGGACATACAATGCACCATTATTTGTCCCAATAATGCATCCCCTTTTGTGCTAAAAAGGGCACAGTTTAACTATTCCCTTCAAGAAACAATGTTTATTCCTGCATTTGTATTTACTTTGTAGATTAGGTTGTACAGCCATCTATCTCTCCACAACCAACAAGTGTAAATTTTATGAACATCTTGGTTATCAATTCTGTTCTCAAGTTTCTCTGGTGAAAACCAGTTCAAGTGTTTTTACTTCCTCCCAGGTGAGTCTTAGCTGGTTAATGCATTCTTAACAGTCTGATCATGCTGTGTTTAACATTATGTATAAAAATAACAGATTCCCATTTTTGGATATTTTAGGGTATTTAAAGAATACCCACAAAAATCCCAAATTTGGAAGAGTGAGACAAGTCCCAACCTGTCGTGAGGGAACTTGGTTGGGAATTCCCTGATTGGGACTTGTCTCACTTTGCCAAATTTGGGATTTTTATGGGTTTTCTTTTAATACCCTAAAATATCCAATAATGGGGATCTGTTATTTTTTCCTGTGATAGCTCACCAACAGGCATAAACTGTTGCAGAGTTGAGCTCATAAAAAAATCAGTAATATTGAACCTTATTGATCAATGTTTGTTTTTTTGAATGAGACTAAAATATCTCGGAAGATTTCATTGTTCAATTTGAATCTGGAATTTTTACTCCTATTAAACCAGTTTCTTTTTCCAATTGAAAGTCATTACTAAAATTAAAAGTAATCTATGAGGTGTAAGGCAATTTGATAAGTAACTGTCAAGAGCAGCTGAATCCGAGGGTGGTGGACTAAACAGTGCCCCCTGGTCTATGAAATCCACCCACGGACTACCCATATGGACTACCCTAAGATGACCACTCTGCTGAAGTTTAGTGATTAGGGTTAGGAAACGGAGTGAACCAAGTTTCGGGTTTGTTTTTGCGGGGGTGGAGGGAATCAACTCAGCATTGGGCCATTATTCATAAAACGTATGAACTCAGTTTTCACATAAATATTTAGCAATATTATTATTGAATGAGGCTGTGTAGGATATGAAGAATTCGGTAGATCGAGGATGGTCAACTGTAGCTGGTTATGGTGAATTATATGTGTGAATTTAACCAATCAGAAATGCGGAAATATTTTGAATGAATAATAATATTATTTATTGAACATTGCAGCTTGCTATATTACAAGGCCAGTCTGAAGAACAGAAGCCAAAAAAGGAACAGGACAAGGAAAGCAACAGCGACAATTACAAGACCAAAAATGTTAGAGAGAAAAACAATCACCTCCTTGATGATTATCAGAGTAGACAAAAAATAAGTAATCCTTGCCACTGTGGAATAAACTCTATTGTTAATCACTCAAATAAACACCAGAACATTTGTCATGATGATGGCATATCATTATCATCAGCACTGCTGGAAGAAACAGTCAGTCCATCAGCACTGCCACTACCGCCTCCACCCCCTCCTCCTACTCCACCAATCCCCCATCATTTACATCAAACTTCCTCACAGCAAAGGACTGTTCTTGCAGTATCTCTTTGGATGATGAAAGAAATATGATAATTTTAGGGGACAAATTAAATGTTTAATATTTGATTAACCAACTATAGTTTTTGAGGTCTTTTTAGTCCTTTTAAGGGAAAGTTCATTTAATATGACAAGGGGGGGGGGGGGGTGAAGATATTGAGGGGGGGCTCCGAAAATTTTTAGACACCTGAAGGGGGGGCTCTGAAAAAATTGTTGCACTAGGAGGGGGGGCTCCGAAAATTTGTATACTTCAAAACCAACACATGACATCATCATACAGATTGGATGGTTTTCAACTCAACAATTTAATGACCTGTGCAACTCAGCTATATCACGTGGTTTACAGATATAACAAATGTAGTCTCAGTAATTATTACACTCTTGTTCATCCCAAAAATGCGTTAGAAAATTTCAAAAATTAGAAATGCTCAAACTTTTTATAATAAAACCACATTGATTCAACAAGATTTCAAAATCTGCTAACGGGAACTATTAAAATGATGACTCTGTAACAAGAAATGTTAAGAAATGAAGGAGGAGGGGGGGGGGCTCTGAAATTTTTTCGACTACCAAGGAGGGGGCTCCTAAAAAATTGAACCGCTAGCGAGGGGGGCTACTAAAATTTCAAGCTTCGAGTTTCAATATCTTCATCCCCCCCCTTGTCATATTAAATGAACTTTCCCTAAAGATTCACAAAACAACCTATACTGTACTACCTTCCAGCTTTTTAATAGCTTGCATTTTGTATCTTCGTTCTCACATACCTATTTTAAGATGTTTGTGTTTCTTTTTTTTTTGGGGGGGGGGGTGGGGAAGGAGGGGCTATCAATAATTAATGCAAATTTGTAAAAGCACATTTAGAGGGTTGATGACTTTTTTAGTTTTCCTTCAAAGAGATCAAAACGTTTTGTTGTGCTTTCTGATGGATCTTACCAGCCCACTCCCTGGCTTAAATAATAAACGGTGTGAAAGAGACTGAGTGATGAGGGGTGGCTGTGCTCAAAGGCTATCACTGGCAAAATTGTTGTGCCCCTAAAGTGGGCCAGCCATTAGCCCAGGAGCCAGTATAGATACCAATATAGATACCAGGTCCATTTTATTATTGTTGTGTCCTTCCTTCTAAACAGGTCCTGTTATTGTGTTAGCATACCCAGAATATAATTTGATCTCAAATTTCTTAGCTCATAAACCAGTCAAATTAACTGATAGTTTCATTTTATCACTTTCCAAATTTATTGAAACTTTGATCTTGAAAATTATGCAAACACAGGAAACATCAGGAAACATCAGGAAACATAAAACAGCTGTCTGGGCCCGAAAAGTTACTGCCACCATGGATAATATCCATGCCGCCACTTTCGAGAAACAGGCCCCTGGGCTCCTGAAACAACACATATAGCAATAACCATAATCTTTGTTTATGTGCCGCTCGCTCCCTCTTTATAACTTTTTAAATCTTCCTTTTTACAACAACAACGTCAACCTTATTATTGAACAGATATATAATTACAGTAATGTGGGGAACTAGAAAACCGTCATGGGCTTTTACAAGGTTCCCCTATTATTTAATATTTTTTCCTATTAGGCCATCCCCCCCTTTTTTTTCGTTTAGCGTCGAATGCGTTTCCTGATGTTGGGACGGTCGGTCGGATTGAAAAAAAAAACCTAAAAGAAAACACTAGAAGTCTCGGAATAGGAGGCTCTTGTACCCCAGGATGACGTTGAACATTCACATATTTGAATTAACAAAATGCACACAATATACTGTAAAAATCGTTCCTGTTTCTGTTCCTGTTTTTCTCTATGTGTTAGACTGTTACTAAGCTCATTTTTCAGATTAAAAGGACTATTTCAAGAGAAAAATGGTTTAACTACGTCGTTACTATTTTTTTTTTTTTTTTTTGAAAATGCGCAAAATTTGGATCGGTCGGACGACGCTAAACGGAGAGAAAAAAGAGGATACATGGCCCAAGGCAGCAGCTAATGAAGAATCAGCTTTTCACCGCTGATGTTATTTCTTTGATTTATGTTAATTAGTCGTTGTAAGGGGATTTTGAGGAAGGTTTCATTTGGTCTGTTTCTTAATTTCTAAAACGGGCTTAAGAGTCCCTTATCTGTCAGCTGATTAGCCTGCGTAGACAAAAACCGCCATGCTACGCAGGCTATCAGCTTATCTCTTACGTCCTTTCCTCGATTCGTGAGGGGATCCATGAGTTTCAAGGGAAGAGCTTCAAGTACGTAGGCACGTACTATAATCAAACACAAAAATCAGAACTTTTAGAATAAAGGCAAGGTGAGGAAATCGAAGAGGAAGAAGCAGCAGTATGGATGGATCCAGGGAAAATAAGCAATCCCTTTCGTAAAAAAAATTCTCGTCTATCGTCTATATTTAGAGTTCTCGGTTTATTCCCCAACGCACACACGAAACACCGGAAGCAAGTTTGCAATCGCACGTAAACACGCGATGACGTAACTCTCGACGTCACATTTATTATTTACGTGTCTTATGATTGGATGATGATGTTATTTTCGGGGCATATGATTGGCGAAAAACGTGATTAAAACCGGTTTTGCCAGTTTAGCTGGTTATCTGTGCCTCAACGTAAGAAGAACGTTTATTGCGTTTCTTCAGTGTTTGGGGCATCGCTTGCAGAAGTAAGTTGTATCGTTAGTTCTCTTCGTTTTATCTGTTTAACTGAACTTTTTTGTACGTTTAGCGCAAGTATTCTCTAAACCAAACGGACTACGGCTGAAGATTGTTGTTAGAGGACAGCGTTCCAGTTAATTTCTTCGGTTTGTAATCGCTCTTTGTGAGTTTGTCCTTGTCGTCGTTTGAGGCAGGGGTAGAAGAAACTGTCGTAGAGCACGAACATCGAAAGAGATAACTTGAAGTTTCAATTTATATGAAACGAACGTTTGATCGGTGGCACGATTAGTACCAATCTTTGTGCGTCGTCTAAATTTTTGTTTACTCGTTTTGTCTCGTGCGACTTAGCATGCACAGTCGGCCTCGACATGGAAAGCACTCAATATGCACGGACAAAGAACTCTGGTCCTTACTGACGACATCTTTGGAGAAGAAGAAAGCCAACAAGCGGAAAAGGGATCCGGATATGCTGCGAAACGCCGTGTTGGAACTTACGGTTCAAAGATTGAACGAGGAGATAACGGAGAGATGTATGAGGAAAGGCAAGCGTCGGAAACAAAACGAAACGTACGAATGGCATGGCTCTCCAAATGGATTTGGGTGGAATATGACGGCGTCTTATCAAGATGACGAAGATCTTTTAGGTATCGACGACTTCTTTCAAAAACTAAGTACTAGTTGTGAAAGTCGGAAAAATGCTCCTGTGATTTCAGATCATTGAGGTCGCCACTGTTGAGAAGAGTTCGGGATGAAAGTAACCAGAGAGTTGAATGTTGACTAGGTTGTTTCAATTTAGACTTTTTTACTGATATTTCCATAGTTAGGAAGAGCATTATCAAACTTTCAAGAATTTTTTTCAATGTTTGACAGTTTGTTAAAATTTTGTACCATGGGAAACTCGTTAAATTGTAAATATTATTTATTTGATATTTTTGTAAATAAAAGAGGAATTTTTTCAAATTAAACTAAATTTACTACTTGAATATGATTTAATTTTGTGTTGATTGTTTTCACAGCAACAAGTTAAGTTTCCTCAGCTGACAAGCCAGCTGTGGCATCCTTGACTCGCTCTTGTAAACACATCAAAATCTTCTAGAAGGTATTGGTTATGAATGATAATGGCTAATATTAATAGTAAAGACTTAATCATGTGAAGGTCAACTCTAAGAGGAATAAGGTCTTGTAAAATGTTCCGCAACCCAGTTTCCATACGGGTGACTCTGAAGAATTTTTAAATTTCAACCTTGTAAATCTCATTGTGGAAGAAGCTAAACATCGATAGATTAAACTTGGATAACAGATAACAAAGATTTTGATTTAGTCATTTCTTTTGAAGCCTGCCTTTGAGGTGAAGATGAAAGCATCTGCTGTCATCCACAGATGGAAATGCAAAGACTGACAATGGTGGATGAAGAGATCTGATGTCACTTGGTAAATGCCAAGCATTTGCCTCTCTTTTTAAGCATTAACATGTTCAGTTGACAACCCACAACTGTTGCTATGTGCTTAAGTGCAGTCTTAAGAAGTCTTTTTTACTGACTTTTATTAGTTTGTTGTGGAACCACATCATAAAGAGCATTCCTTGGTGGAAGAAGTCCTGCAGAGACAGTTAAAAAGCCATTTCAAGGCTTGTATTATCCTGAGTATATAGTATTGTAAGCTTGATGTGAAGTAAATATTTCTGGGTTGTAGGGCCAAAATAATGTGTGTAGATACTCAGCCCATGTTTCAACATTCGACACTGCTGCATATATCTGTAGTTTTACTAATTACATAGTTTAAGGTTTGTGCAACATTTGTTCCTCTGATTTAATTTAAAGAGGGTATAGTGGAAGCAGAAATCAAGCTCTTGGCTTCAAGTGGGGAAAGGCAGGAAAATCACTTTCGTAGAAGACTTGCGTCTTGGTTTCCAACATAATTTTTGGTCTTCATTTATCAATTTGCCTGTGAGAAGTCATCATACAACATAATTTTAGGCAAAGGATGCGATGTCTTAGTGGAACTGTTTTATGGGCATAGATGTAGGAGTTAGATGAATATTCTCAAGAACTAAAAAAGTAACTCGTGGGTTGTCTTTGATCACTCATTCTGTGTACTCCGTGGTTAGCACAGTTAATGGGGGTGTGGACCATGTGTAACTCAATGTATGGGTAGGGTTTTTTTTTTCTCTACTGTTATGCAGTTAAAGTCATTGTGGAAACAGTGGTGGAGGGATCTTTCTGGGAGGATCTTGAGGAAAAAAGAAAAGCCAATTGTCTTCGCAGGAAGACTGAATTCAAGCAATGTGGTGTAAAGTTGCAGTAAGAAGTGTTCCACTTAGAGTAACTCAATATTGTAGTTCAATGAGTTTGGGTTATGTTTGGTGTGCTCCAAGTTGTAGAGTTACAGAAATTGAATCATGGACCCATCCATCTGAAATCCTCCAAGTGATAATAAAGTTCCAGGATTGCACAAGCCATCCAATTTCTGGTTTGATAGTTTTGTTCCTTGGTATGAGCACCTTAGTGCAAAGCCCTGAATAGAATAAGTCAACTCCAGCTCTTTCTACCCAAGACTTCTTGATTGCTATCGTCATTCCAGTTCATTCATCATCCTAAAGATTGCCACCCAAAGATTTTTGCCGTACTGGGATTTTGAAACATCACATCCCGCTTGACTATTATAAGAAATTGGTTTTGGTTCCCCAAAGTATGCATTGTTCTAAAGCATTTGCAGTTCATTATGCAAGGAGGCAGATTTCAGTCAAAGACTTTCACTGGATGCGTAATGATAAGCTAATTTCATCATTTTGCTAAGGTAAATTTGTGTTTGTTTACAAATCTGTTAGCATGTATATTTGCTACAATTTTGGGTAAAGTCAGTTTGTTGTGTATAGGATATGCGTGCTACTTTTGCCATCTTGCAGCATGAGCATTTTATTAATCCAGCCTTCAAAAGACCTTTCCTGTTGCCACCAGGGCAGATGTTATAGAGACAATAAAAGCAGAGCTTCTGAAACAGTCATCCATACAGATGCTTGCATCTTCTTGAGGCACTAAATTGAATTGTGTAGATCCAGCAAACCATTTTGCCTGTTAACTTGACAATGAGGTAACAGCTCTTTCTATATATGTGTGAAAGTACATGCATGATCTGAAGCCTTTTTCAGAAGGGTCGTTTGGATTGGGAAAATTTTCAGTTCAAGAATCATAAAGCTGAAGGATGTACACAGTCTGATGTACTTACCAAAAGTTGATGATTCAATGTGGAGAAAGTTACTTAACTTCAAGAAAGATTTATCTATGGTCAGGTTTTGCCTAAACCAAAGAATCCAAGCGATAGCGCCCCAAAATTTTGGGCAAGTTCTACTTACAGCCATACCACCAACAAGATACCCGTAAGTTGTTAAATGTTGAAGTGGTACTCTCCCTTGCTCACTGTTATATTCTGGTAATCTCAAAGAATAGCCAGGAAAGTTCCAACTTAGTGCTATTTGTGTTTAATGCAAACTCTGGTTGGGAAATTTACTCAATGCTCTGAAACATTTACTTGGCAGTGCAGCTCAAGCAAGTTTTCCAACTTCTGTAGTTGAGTTTGCAGGAAAAATTCCACACATTCTTTATGTTCAAAATGTAACGTTTGGCTACCAGTTCAAAGAATGTCAAGGAGCCTATTTTCTAGGTGAAGTTTTGCATTTGTTGTCGACAGTGTGCATGCTTTTAAGCTTTGGTTTTCAGTTCGCAAGAAAAGGAGTCCGGCAAGTCCAATCGGAATGGTAAATTTAAATTGTGATTGGTTCTTCAAGCTTGTAAAGAATTCTTCTTTGGAATGTGCGTGCTACTTTTGCCATCTTGCAGCATGAACAAGCGATAGTCCAGGATGTAGGGCTGACCACAAAGTTTCTCTCTCTGTTGCATCATCTTAGCAGATCAACTGAGTTTTTGTGGATTTTTAATGCTGAACTTCTGAAAAAGTCATCCATGCCTGTATTTTCTTCCCAAGAGATCTTCTATTGGGTAATTTGTGCAAGGCGAACATACTGTCTGTGCTGTCTTTCAGACAAGGTATCAATGTCTATTTATTATGATGCGAGACTGTGAACAAATTGAGTCATTTGGGAGAAATTTAGATTAATAATCGTGATGTGATGTTCCAAACCAGTTCTGGCCCCAAGCTTCAAAGCAAGCCATTCTTTAAGAGGCAGTGTGCTAAAAAGAACTCATTTATCCTGGGGATTTCAACCTACTTGAGCCCATAATTATTATCCACCCACACCATTTTGCTGAGTTGGGAATAGCAGTCATGAATATGCTTCTCCATCTGTAAAGCCTAGAGCTAGTGTTGTCACCTTGAAGTTAGTGAGGCCAGTGGAGCTCTTGTAAGAAAATATACATCCTTGATAAATTTGCGATTCATGTGTGTAGGAAAGTGTGTATGTGCAAAGCACTTTCTTCTAGGATTCATCACATAGAAACGGGAAAATCACTGGTGAGGTTACTGATCTCCATTTAAGATTTCCAAATGGTCATACCCCAAGCCACTTGTTACCAAAATGTTCAGTGAAGTCCTCTGCATACAGAAGTATTGAGCCAAGTTGAAGTATCAAGTAACACCAAAAGGGGTGCAATAAGAGTCCATAGATAGCAGGCCTTAAAGGAAACCATAACCTCATGTGACCAAGCAGTACCAGTTTCGTCCTCATTGTCTCGACTTCAATTTGTGGTATTTTCTGGTAGAAATTTCTTCACCAGTATCCTCCCCACCCATCTTCCTGGGGTATTTCTACCAAAAGCCAAATTTGAACAGTCCTGTTCTTCATGCACCACTATGAAAGAAAGTTGTTGCAAAATTCAAGACTTTAATTCTGTGTACTCAAGAGGTAAAGTTGGGTTAATTTGTATACAAACCAATGCCGCATCCTTTGACTTCATCAATGCTATTTTATTTCTTTCCAAGATATTCTTGGTAGTTTTGTTTTTTGTGTGGAGAATGTGCTTTGAAGCAATTTTTCAGGTTGATAAAACTAACTCCAGCCAGCCAATTTCAGCATAGCATGGTAAATTCCAATATTGCAAAGGTCATCATCCTGTGGGCTGATTCTGTGTTTGTAGACTCCGTGATTCAAACCATTTCGATAACCTTGGGCGTACAAAGACCACTCTGGGTTAGCCAAAAAGATCTTGCCGTTTGCAATGGTCCAGTATGTCATACCGTCTCAGGACAGGGGCTGTTTTGTGTTTGGCCTGAATTCTGTAAAGAATGGAAAGAAGACAGTCTCGGAAGTTCCATATTCAAAATTGTCGTGATGGCTTTGTTGCCCAAAGTGCAAGTGTTAAAACCTTTCCAGTTTGTATAGCAAAGGAGGCAGTGCAATGCAAAGGAAAAAAGAACTGCAGGGATGCTTGACGCCACTATCATTGTCTTCTGTTATGGTAATTTGTGACCACTTTTATTCAAAATTTTAATTTCATTAAGCTTCTGTCGTGGTATTATATGGGATAGGTGTGCTACTTTTGCTATTTGGCAGCGTGAAGGTGTGATAGTGCAGGTATAAAGGAGAGATTCTCGAGCAACACTCGGTAACCGCTTAACATTACTAAGTTTGGTTAAAACTGTGTTCTTTGTTGGTTTTGTGAATTACACAAGAGGGCTTGGACATCTTGCTCTTAAAATTTGTTGTAATCTTGGTAATTTCAATATCTGCTAGAAAGATCTGCCTTCATCTATTTGACTGTGTTTAACATGTTTGTGTTTCAACGAGATGTCTGTTTACTTTTTAGTCCAGTTTGTGTTTAGTGAAAGTCAATATTATGTACCACCATGGTGGTTCCATAGTGTGTGTGTTTGTAGATAAAGTTCATATTTTTCAGGCCAGTGTACATGGTTGCAACCGTATCAAGAGGTCAAAGTTGGCTTCCTTCCTACCCCCCTTCCCACCCTAAACAGTTTTGCTGAATGTAACAGTAATGCTTTCAAGTTCCAACACCAACCAGTGCAAGTAGGAAATCTATTCAGTGATTAAAGGTTTATTCTGTTCCGTTTGCCCATACTGCGATTCACAAGATGGGGTAATAGAAAAATCATTCAAGTCATCATTTTTGTTGTGTGAAAATTTTCTGGATAATGGTCAACTGAAGGCTTTAATTCCTTGGAATTTGTCATAAAGTATCAAGGTGTTTCTCAGACAATATGGACCTCCAAAGCGTGCATCTCATTCACAGATTACATAGGGTTAGAAAACATGGAATGTAAGTCTTTCTTTCTATCAATTTTTGTTAAAATCGTTTTCTTTTTTACGTATATTGTCTCCTCTTGGTGTGTGTGGGTGTGTTTTTTAGCATTTTTTTTCAGAGTGCTTGTGGGGGAAAAGACCAGTCATTTAACAAGTGAAAAGTAAGGCAACCTTGACGATTTTCTTCTGTGAACCAAGCATCACTCTCACAACTTTCATGGCCTGGCCATTGTAAATGTGATGAACTTATCTAGATTTCAAGTACAGAGGGCTTGAGCGCTTGTGAAATGTTGTTTTTCCGAGTTCCCCAGATGGTATTTCGAGAGTGCAATAGTCTGGCCTAACCAACCAATAGGATTCAGTGGCAGCAACCTTTTTACCAGCCCTCATCAAAGAGAAGTAGTGGGCTTACAATTCCAGTGTTTGGCAGTGTGAAATACAGTTTGGGTTCTCCCTTTTATGATTGTCCCACTATTGGCTTTAATCGCACCCTTCCAACTCGGAGTAGGGCTGAAGCAGATTCCCGGCCGATTAGTCCAGACCAGTATTCAGAAAAGTTCCTTTCCCAAGTGTACTTGGTACCATTCCTGGTGTTTGTATTGGGTGATGACTGAATGTGTAGTCTGTGGGAAGAATGCAGAAGTGTTTGGAATGATATCCGATAAGTATGTGTGATTGGTTGTCCTCCAAGAGTTGCCAACCCTAGTTGAAAAGTTATTACAGAGTGCAAAGTGCAGGTATATATATATTTTGATCGATAAGAAAGTCTTGAACGTTTCTAAGATACTGGGGCCTCGTAGAAAAAAAACTTTGTATCGGCAGATGTGTAAGAGAAACAAACATAATCTTCCAAATGTGTATCTAAAATTTGCCATTTGTATCACATTAACATTCCATTCTAGTAAAATCTAAAAATTCAAAAGGTTACAACCTAAGCTGAGTACTTCATTTTCCTTAATGTAGTGAGTGTTTTTGGATTTATTATTTAGGTTTCCAACATAACTGTTTTAATATTAGGAAAAACAAATGCATACTTTCATCAGTTTTAACAGTTATTCACCAAGGAAGATGGATGGTTTTGATCCATTAGGCAGGTATAAGCATCCATGACATATAAAGTATATAAATTGAAGAACAAATTTTAGCATAATCTAATAAATATAACAGTATTGTTTTGACTATAGAGTTTCTTTATCGTAACATAAGTAAAACATTAGTTTCATGTCAGGGAAGTGAATTTAAACCTTAACTGGGAGTGATATTAATTTTGTCACTAATAAGTAACATTACTACAAAACTACTTAAATGTACCCATGACAGTTGACGTTTCAGTCCTATTTTCCCTTGTACCCTGCAAAAACATTGCATATTTTGTTCCGTCTTGCAGCAAGTTCACTCTTAGATGGGATTTTGGATGTGTTTTGTTTAACCGATGGCGGTAGATTCTTTAAACTGTACTTTAGGAAGATCATCAACATTTGTTGCTCTTCTGTTCCTTTCTTCAGCAAACAATACAAAATGTACATTGAGCTCGATTTTGATGGATCAGTTTTGCCGTTGCCTGTTCTCAGCAGATGTTTTCGAATGATTCAGCGTCTTGGTATTGCAGAGTAACATACATCTATTTAAACTCAAAGTAGTTTATTTCAAGAAACAAAAGAGAAATAATTTTTAGTAACACTTTCTTGGCTTCGACAAACAAAATTCACAGATTCAAAGTAGTTCGTTATGTCAACTTTGCACATGTTCTTGTCAATACTTTGGCAGCTGCCTTTCAAGATGGTCCGGATTACCTTCCAAACCGAAATCTCAGTTCCCGTGGTATGCATGGAGCAGCTTTTAAGTACCTTCGCCGATCTACTCTGTAAACGTAGTGATTTCCAAGGTACAAATTTTCTCTTTTTGAAATTTGCCGATGTTGTGTATGTTTTTGTCTGTACATCAGTAGCTTCCTTTGAGGATGATTGCATTGTAAGATCAAATTGGAATAGGATCTTTCAGAGATAAAGGTACGAGTCTCCTTTTTGAAACATCTGTCATTTTCCCAATGTTGCACGTGTTTGTGTCAGTACTTCAGCAGTTTTCGTTCAAGATGGTTAGTTAAGTCTCCAAATACTGAGCCTGCAGTTCATGTGTCTTGCATGCAGCAGCTTCAAAGCGCCTTCACCATTCCACTTTGGAAACTTGATTATTTTCAAGGTATGAATTTGCTCTTTCCAAGATGTGCCTTTTTTCCAATGTCGTGTATGTTCTTGTCGGCACTTCAGTAGCTTCATTTGAAGATGGTTTCACTTTGATAAGAAATCAGAATAGGTACGTGGTAGGTGGTTAAGGTACGAATATGCTTTTTCGAACATTTGTCTTCGTCAATGTTGTGCATGTTGTCAGTACTTCGGCAGCGTCCATTCAAGATGACCTGGATTACCTTCCAAAATTAATGTCTAGCCTGCGGTTCCTGTGTCGTGCATACAGCAGCTGTAAAGTGCCTTCACCATTCCACTTTGGAAACATAATCATTTTTAAGGTACAAATTTTCTCTTTTCAATATTTTTTTTTTCGTCAATGTCGAATATGTTCTTGTCGGTACTTCAGTAGCTTCCTTTGAAGATGGTTTTATTTTGAGATCAAATTGGAAGAAGATCGTTCAGAGGTAAAGGTATGAGTTTTCTTTTTCGAGCATTTGTGGCTGTCGATGTTGTGCATGTTCTTGTCAGTACTTCAGCAGCTTCCATTCAAGATGGCCCAGATTACTGTACTTACCAAAATTAATACTTCGCCTGCACTTCTCATGTCGTCCATTCAAGGTACAGATTTGCCCTTTTTGAGATTTGCCTTTTTGTCCATGTCGTGTACGTTCTTGTCGGTACTTCAGTAACTTCCTTTGAGGATGATTTCGTTGTGGTATCAAACTGAAGGAGGATCTTTCAGAGGTAAAGGTACAATTTGATTTCAAATATTTGTCGTTATGTCAACGTTGCACGTGTTCTTGTCAGTACTTTAGCAGTTTCCATACAAGATGTTTGAGATTAACTTCAAATAACCAACCCTGCAGTTCCTGAGTTTTGCATAAGCAGCTCTAAAGCGCCTTCATCATCCACATTGGAAACTTAATTTTTTTCAAGGTACAAAGTTGCTCTTTTTGAGATTTGAATGAAGCTTTTTGCAAATGTTGTGTGTTCTTGTCGGTACTTCAGTAGCTTCCTTCGAGGATGATTTCATTGTGGGATCAAATTGAAATAAGATGTTTCAGAAGTAAAGGTAAAAGTTTGCTTTTTCAAACATTTGTTGTTGTTGTCAACGTTGCACCTGTTCCTGTCTACACTCGGCAGTTTTCGCTCAAGATGGGCTGGATTACCTTCCAAATGCTCAAAAGCACTGTGGCTTATAGTAAGTTTGACAGTAACACTTCTGTTTTCATCCTGTTAGTTCGGAAAACAGTGTATGTTTGTTTATGTTCCAGCACCGTGGGAGCAGTTATTAATCTGACTAAACTTGCATTGGGTCGGCATTGAAGTAGGTCTGCTCTTGTTTAAAACCAGCTACATTCATATGGTTCATACTCTTATCTATTTCACAATGTTGTTGGTAGTGAGTATGGTGAGCTCAGCCAATTAGCCCAATACCTGAGGCTGAAAACCTATGTCCGAAAACGCCTTTTGACACTTCTAGTTCATTTCGTTTTCGACTCCTTGAACTTGTCTATGAGAAACTGGCTGCTCGTTATCAGTGTCCACAACTTCAAATTTTTTTCAGCTGAATTACATTGAGTTAAAACTTGAAGCAAATTGCAATTTTAATAACTTGTTTGGGTGTAAAGTGTTCCGAGTGCGTTTTTCACACCATAAAAGTAGTCATGGAAACAATGTTATTAAAGCAACTAATGCCCCATTCACACCAACTAAACAAGTTTAATTGAACTGGGTTTCGAAAAAAATGAAAAACAGCAACAGTAAATTAGGTCGGGAGCTTTGACAATTCAACTGAAATTATACACATCACCTAATTACACTCAATTTGCAATCAATGAATGTTAAGTAGGCAGCTTTTGAAAAGAAAACAAATTTAAAACCGTTTTTTAAAAAAATAAACACCTTTTCAATATGTTTAAGCTTTGATGTGAATAGGGCATAATAATTATTATTTGACCTTCTGTAGCTAAAGTTAAAGTTTGCAGTAAATAAATTAAGTAAAATATTAAATTTACAACATTTTCATTTAACTTTTTAGAATAAGATGTTATGTAATATTACTGGTTTAGTTTGTTCGTTGTTGCTCTTTTTGTGTGTGCAAACAGTGCATACTTCATTCTAGTCTCAACAGTGCGAACGTCAGCTAGGCAGGCAGCCATCCATCTAGAGGAGTTAAAAGGGATCTCTGTAAAATCTCTTGCATAACAAAGCAAGCATAAGTTGATTTACATACCAGCTGATCATCATGAAGACCAATCATTTGTAAGGTTAAGTTTCAGTTTTCGATTCGTTTTTTTTTTTTGGTGCAAACAGTGCATACTTTATTCCAGTCGTAGCACTTTTCAAGCTAACAAAGTACCTAATGGAGAAAAGGGAAATGCCATTAAAAGTGATGGATTAAGAGAACAAGACAAAAACCCAAAAAAGTAAGGTCTTTTATGAATCAGTTGTCCTTTTTCGGTGCAAACAGTGCATACTTCATTCTAGTTACAGCAGTTTTCATGGCCAGCCTGAGGAGGAAATAGAGAGCTTGAACAGTTGAAGTTGTGTGCGTAAGAGATGAAATGGGCAAAATGTCAACGCAGTAAGAAAGACGTGAAATTTTATCGTTTTCTTTATTCATGCAAACCATGCATACTTTCACCTCAACAGCTTTAAAGCAAATTTCAGCACTATATAGGTGTAGTAATGCGTATGATTTTGTCAGTAAGTGCAACATAGTGATTTTTGTGACCTTTACGTGATTGCAGGCTAAAGTAGCAAATAAACTGGAAGTTTGCAAGTTGTTTGGTTTAGGGAATAAAGCAAATGCAAGAGGGATAAAAGACTATGGGCAAATTGGCGCAGAAGTGATCATTGAAGGTCTTCAAAAGTCACTTGTAGCTGTAAAGGAAATTTAGATATTATTATTACAAAGTGTATGTAAAAAAAGAGAATGTATGCAGTGGTGTCCATTTCCATGGGCTGAGTTTAGATTAAAAGGGGTAGAAAGGGGTTAAATTAAGATGTTAGGGGCTGAAGATTGCAGTCATCAATGCAGCAGTGAAGAAGTCATGGAGCAGAGCAAATCGAGAAGCCCCAGCAGAAGGTGAGCCGAATTCTATGAGCTTCCCCTCCCTTAAGTCTCGCTTGGGTAGTGAATATATAAACAAATCAAAGGAATGGTCTTTTTGCTCTTGTCAGGTTTTAAATGCAGTGAAGGTCAGATGAACATTTTGAGGGAGATGAAGTGGTGTTCAGTCCAAGAATATGGTGAGAATCTTTTTCTTCCTTTTACTGTTTCCGAGAGTAGTAGAATACATGTAGCAAGCTAGAAGATGTGACATGTCAATAAGTTATACAGTCAGTTCCTCTACAAGAATACTATAATAAGTGTACCTGTACCATTACCATATTGCAGTGAGTACAACTTCAATGTTAACATGTCTTCAATATTTTCTCTCCACAGAAAATCCAGATAACCCGATTGAAAAGGCATCTCAACGAACTCAAACGGGAACGGTTTTCTGAAGAATAGATGTCTGTTGTTTAATCAGTATTAAGCTAGTGTTTCGTGACACGCCTGGGTGTCCAGCTGTTCTGCATTTGGGTCCAGGACTATGTTTCCAGACTGTCTTTTTCCCTACCAAGGGTTTTTAAGTCTGGTTTTTTGCAGCCGGCAGGCAGCACAGAGTTAGAAAGTTTCTAAACTTTGTCTTTCAAATAAGCAGATATTTGCCATTACTTTGGGCTGTTTGGTATTTGTTTGGCATTTTTCAAAGATTGGTTATTGTTTGGCATTTTAAGATGCTGTTTTGAATTGTAAGTTTAATTTCTTGAAAAATTTTATCTGTAATTATTGGATAGAATTTCATAAAAATAATTCGGTTTGGCCAGTTGTATTTTCTTTCTTATCACGATTCTAATAAATGTGTTGGATGAATGAATATTTCAAGTTTTGTTTGTTCCTTGTAATCATTGAATGAAAATCCCCACTAGAAGACAATGAAAGGGTCGTAATGGTCTGTGGAAAAACGAACGTTTTAAGGTCAGCGAATGTTTCAGAATGTCAGGGAAGATCTTTGATATTTTTTACACCAGGGAAAAGTCTGGGAGTTATATTTTCCTCACATAAGAAGCCCTTAGTTTCAACCTACCCCAGTCCCCTTTACATAAGCTCGTGCCCTGCCCCGCCAATCAGAAATTAAGATGGAATCCATCAGGAAATTGAGTTATTTTAATTTTCAGTAGAAAAACCTTGTATCAGAATAATTAAAACAATGTCGCTTTCGTTTTTACATTTTTCAAGGGCTGTAGATGTAATTAGCTATCTGTGATAACACCAAAGAAAATTTCTTATGAGAGCCCGAGAAAAGAAATGTCACATTTCACAAAATGACATCTTGCATATGAAATTTTCAGAATTTTACCTGTTTTTCACTATTCTTGTGAAATTTGACAATTATTTTCTCCCGATCGGGCTGCCATGAGAAATAGTCTTTGGTGTTATTACAGATAACTAATTATATCTATAGGTCTTGAGAAATGTAAAAAAGAATGCGATCTTGTATTTTGGTACAAGGTTTTGGTCCACTGAAAGTTGAAATTACTCAGTTTTCTGATGGATTTCGTCTTAAACTTTCTAGCCTGTTATAGGATTTGTTCAAACTCTACCGTAATTGAGGCAATTATGGGAGCTACATACTCCCTAAAACGATGTCTTACAAAAAACTCTTGGTACAGAGAATAAACAACGCAATGGCGTCATTACGTTGCCATGACGACTCCGATTGCAATAAAACACAGATCATAAGAAATTTTCATCTTCACATAATACAGTTGTGGTAACCTTTTTCCTATAGATTTACTCGTGCCGACGTAGTCAGTGCTCAGACTGGGGAGGTATCACCCGAATTCAGTCGAACCACCTTAACCCATTCGCCCCTGAACCGCCCGTGCAGATCCACGTCCAACCTACCCTTTGTGACGTCATTAGTTTTAACGGTCAAGGACAACTTTGTCCGCTAACTTGTGCAGAGTGAAGAGATCTCTCAAACCATACCAGAATGAGTATAATTCAGTCAGGGACAACGGAGAAAGAGGCAAAAAACCATGTAACATTGACCTGAAAATCCCCATGAAAATCTTGTTCCATTGCTCACCTACCTTTCCTTTCACCTAATCCTAAGATCCTAAAAGCTTTCCTAAAAACTATTCCCACCAAAATGAAGCCTACTAAATGCCCAGCAAGAAAAAAAAATGAGGCAAGAAAAGCCAAAAAAGAGGGGAGGAGAGAGGGCGAAAAGTATAAGTCAAGACTGCTGTGTCACATTAAACCCAAAGCCTCTCTCGAAATTTTGCTTTCTGCGCATGCCCGAACTTCGCAAGCTGATATTTTGCGTGTGAGTCAGAAGGCCGCGAAGTGTACGACCTGTAAACCGGTTTGTGGTAAGTTTTAGCTCTGTATAGCACGACAGTGACCAGAAAACCACTCGACTAGCTTCAAAACGCGTTTTTCGGCAAAATCTCCAGGAGCGAATGGGTTAAGGGCCTGTTTATAAGGAAGTGGAGAACCCCAGGTAGGTGGGGTACTCCCCATCATGGGGGTGACTGCGTTGTAAGATTAGATGACAACGCGGGTTAATTTTCTAACCCACCTGACCGGGTTACCTCACCTTCCTGGTCAGGGTCCCCCACCTCCATGTAAATTATACAGATACGATGCTTTAATCTAATTCAAGTCGTATAATCTGTAAAGGGTATATCCCATCACGGCAGAAATGTATGTGCTCGTGTTAAAAATACAATTATGGTGCCAGTATTAGAAAAGCGTCAGCGCTTTTAAAGATGACACACGACAGCTTTTTTGAAAGCCTCCTACTGACTGCTTTTCAATGACGCTATTTGGTAAGGAGTTCCAGTCTCTGATTGTACGTGCAGGAAAACTGTTGGTACCTGTTTGTTTTAGCACCAACCAATGCTACTGCCCAACAAGCATTTGAGGTTAATCTCGTTTACGGCAAACGACAAATGTCAGATGTAAGTTGAGAAATCGTCAATAGAAAATAAGAAGATGAAAACAGCTCAAAATAATTTTTATGGGTAAAACTGGTGTAAATCGGCTCCTGACCGTGTAAATCTACTGATTTCCGTGTATAGTAGTTATAATGAACAATAAACGACATGTTTATGATGAAAACTTGGTCACGTGGTACAAATTCACGTTTGCCGGAAAAACTTTCTTTAAAGCCCTCTAATATAGCCTGTTCCAGGCGTTCAGATGGTGGGGAGCAAGTTAAATCGTACGTGGCGAACGAGCAAAAAACGAGGGGAGACTGGGGCATTAGCGAGGGTACCACTTCCTCGCCTTATCCCCGCCACACCCCTTTATCGCCCGCGCCCAACTAACTGAACGCCCGGAACATGGTAAATTTAATGAGAACGACTGGAAGAATCCAGTAGACTATCCCTAGTTCTGCAGATGCTAAAAGGTAAATAGAGTTTAAAGAATCTAATACCTGGTTTGCTTCCTTATCCTGAACAAAATCAGCTTTTCTTTGGATACCATTATCCTGTATTACTGTCGTTTTTCAAACTACAACGCGCGACTTAAAGAAGTTTTAACCTTGTGAAGTTAACAATTCTGGAATTCATTGCCTTTAGTTGGTAGTTTGAACGACCACGGGTAGAATATCTGGGGAAATATTTAATCTTTTTTTTCAGCCAGATGAATACTGTTTAATTTATTTATTGACTTCCAGTGTACACATCTTGGTGATGTTAGCAAAACGGTCAACCTAAGAGATTGGTTTTGACAAAAACTATTAAAGAAGTCATTTTACTAATCATAAGTAGTGAACAGTGTCTTTGAAAGTTCATTTACATCACCTCGCGAGTAACCTAGAGGGACAAGACTTGAATAGAAAAATGATGTTACGTTTCTTCATCTTCGTCGCCATCTTGCGCTGTTTGCTCCTCAGTTTGTTGGATAAACCCTGATAAGTCTATTGTCAAATGAGGTACACCTGCCCCACCCTCTTCTTGGGTCGCCGGCTCCAGGTCCTCCTCGGTCATCGGAAGCTGAATGTGGCCACTGAGAATATGTTGACTCACGACACTCTGCATCATCTGCTCAACATTTGAAGGATGTAACACGTGATCTACAACAGAGAGCTCTGATTGGCTGCCCGTCGGTATGATGGCCGCTCCGTCCAACATGGTATGGATAACTGCCTGTTGTGCCACCACAGTTTCTGCGAGTGACACTACATCAGCTGTTGCCTGAGCGAGATTTTCTTGGTTTGTCATTGCCTCGTCTGTTGCGTGTACCAGAAGTGACATAGTATGTACTGGTGTGGTTTCTATGGAGACCTCCTTAGCTACTATTGGTTGAGCTAACACCATTTGATCTGCAGTAGCCTGAGAGACAATGGTATGGTCAGCCTGGGAGTACACCAGCGCTTGTGAAGAAACTGTCTGCTCATCTTCTTCCCCTAGGAAGAAAGATTTAAATAATTCGTTAGTGCACCCTTCCACAGAACAGAGAGCGAGGTCAGGCCTAGTTTAAAAGGAAAATGATTGTCTTCGATGACAATTTAAGAAAGACAAAATAATATTCGCCACCTCTGAAAGCCGCCATTGTGCAAATATTGACCCTTTTATTAAGAATATACGGTTCATTGAGGCCCTGCCAGGGTAAATTGCGACAAGCGACATGGCCCAAAAAGTAGCGACAACGCTTAAAATGAAATCGCGACAAGAGACAGCCTCCCTCGGCCAAATTGCGACAGTGACGACAAAGCCGACAATAAGCGACAAGCGTTTATAAACACCGACACGAGACGTTTTAAAATTCAGACGGGCGACACGGGACCCCCCCTCCCCCCTCTGGCAGGGCCTCTTCATTGGCACTTTTGCCAGAAATCACGCAGTCCAAAGAGCACAAGATTGCAAAGATCGACTGTTACTATATGACACTATTTCACATGAGGAAAAGCTTCATTGTTTCCCTTTTGAAAACGCCAGAAAGCCCCTTAAGGGAAAGGCAAAGTGTTTCAACTAATAATTTTGTCATCAATAAATTGCAGTCGAACCTCTTTAAAACGGACACCGAAGGGACAGAGCGAAGGGTCCCTATTAGAGAGGTGTCCGTATAAAAGAGGTCACTATGATGACGTCACTTTTGACTTCACTTACAGTTTAAGTGTTCAGGAGCTAAAACCAGGCTCACACTCGCCTTTAAACTGCATTTAAAGTTATAAATTTACAGTACAAAGACACTGTCTTTCAGTAGCATACAACTTTGTACATCTCAGCTACAGACAAATTACTGTTTTAAAACGAAACGAGCTACAGCGCAATGCTGCATGTAAAAAGTTGTAACGTAAAGTACAATTCTGAAAGCGTCTTTCGCTATTTGGAAGTGCACTGAAAAGTAGCTAGAGAACAAAATGTAATATAAAAGATCTTTATGCCATCTGTAGTTATTGAAGCCTTCAAAAAGTCGGCTATGTTCCTCTGTACATCTTTCGCGAATCGTTGTTTGGTATACAGCGACTGGGCTTTTTTATCACCTTGCATAGCCCACCAGCCAGACTAACGGGATTAATACAGATTCACCTGATCGGGACTCGGAATTCACGTTATCACCGCGGTGTCCGTAATAAAGAGGATAAGTTTATATAAATTTCCTCTCTGGCGCCGAGATTTAGTGTCCGTTGTCCGTATTAGAGAGAGTCCATATAAGAAAAAAGAAAATATATGAGAATTTTGTTGGGGCACTGGAAACTGTCCGTAATAGAGAGGCGTCCGTATTAGAGACGTGTCCGTACCGAGAGGTTCGACTGTACAGTAGGTACCACTAAAGAAAATACAGTTCAAATACTCTGACGGTATCACACACTCTACCTGTTTCATCAATGTTCTCAATTTGTGGCAGTATATCTCCTTGATGTTCAACTTGATCATCTCCTTGTACAATCACTGAAGCAGGAAGACTCTTGCTTGGTGTTTTTCTCTTCTTATCTTTGCTGGTGTCTGTGTGCCTTTTCTGATGAGCATTTCTGCTTCCACTCTGACTAAACGTTTTTCCACAGATTTCACAAACGTAAGGCTTCTCACCAGTATGTATGAGTTTGTGCTTCCGTAAGCTTGAGTGTTCTGTAAAGGTTCTACCACACCCCTCCACAGGGCAGGAGTAGGGTCTCTCACCTAACAAACAACATTTCTGTTCAATGCCGAGGTACAATCGTGGACAAAATAGATGAAAATTTAGGACCCCCGGACCCCTAATCAAGGATTGGAAAATGGGACGTTTTGGCTTTTGCACGGCTTCATCCTTGTTTTCAGGGGGTACCCTCCTCTCCCCCATATCAAGAATGGGAAAATAGCACATTTTGGCTATTGCGTTGCTTAATCCTTGATTTTGAGGGGATGTGGGTTTGCTGTTCCAGTTTATTCTGCTCAATATTGTAACACTTGTACCTCAGATTTCTAACAAAATATTTTACAAAATTTTATTTCTTTTCAAACCTCATCCACTTTACTTGCATAGCCTTAGTCTCAAACAGCAAATGCCATACAAGTAATAATGTTCTGCACTTGCTTGTCAGATGTCATTGCATGGGAGGCCAGTGGTGGGGTAGAAAAATGTTGGCTGTCTTCACAGGCTAGATTCAACCCTACAGTAACAGAGATAGTGTATGGGACAAAACCGATCCCCACTGCCAAGAAAATGCTTTAAAGAGCACTCCTTAGCCCCTATCAATAGGTCTGGAAAGCGAGAGAGATGAAGTTTGAGCGGAAAACCCTGTTACATCATGTCTTGTCCTTTAATGTATGTCCTGCCTGTTTGGCCAAAAAGTGCTTTATTGTAAAAGTGTAAGTTATACATCTTCATACCACCTGCCTCTCCTCTCTTTGCTGTTATTTGAAACATATTGATTTTCAGGTAAATAAAGCTTATTGGGTTTTTTTATCCCTGCACTCACCAGTATGTATTCTCATGTGATTTTTCAAATTTCCTTGTGTAGTGAATGACTTCATACAATTTTCCACATTACAGGTATAAGGTCTTTCACCTGTGTGTACTCTCATGTGAACATTGAGTCTCTGTAGCACATAAAAGCTCTTGTTGCAGCCTTCAAATGAGCAGTGATATGGTCTGTCCCCCGTGTGAGTCTTCATGTGGTATTTCATGTGTGCTGGCCAAGCAAACACGCGATCACAGCCAGGATGCTGACATTTGAAGGTCCTCTTCCCGCTGTGTGTACACTGGTGATAGCGCAAATAGCCAGATGACGTAAAATTTCTTCCACAGCCCTCATGGGAGCACGAATATGGCTTTTCTCCGGTGTGTGTGCGTGTGTGATATCTGAGGTGGCCTGCAGTGCTGAATGTCCGTCCACAGTCTGGATATTTACATTCAAACATCCTTGGAAGGTTTCTGTCAGTGGGAATGAAAATATATGTTTCTATTAAGATGATGCAGAATTATCAATAAATTAATTTTTCCTATTACAACATTATTGTTTTATACTTTTCTAAATTAAGCCCCTGTGGTGCAAATTAAACATCTTGGTTTTGGATTGCACTGTACTAAAATGGAATCCATCAAAGATTTTATAAATTTGATGAAAACTTGTCAACAAAAACCAAAATCTTTGTTGAGGGCTAATCAAAGTGTGTTATCACTGTAATAAAAACAGGGCTTCTGATATTTCGCGGAAAAAAAAGCAAGATTTCGCGGGATTTTCAGGGGCAAATTCGCGGAAAAATCGGCCGATTTCGCGGGGAAAAAGTCAAAATTCGCGGAAAAATCGGCCGATTTCGCGGGATTTCCGCGGGAAAAAAGTCAAAATTCGCGGAACAATCGGCCGATTTCGCGGGATTTTAGCGGAAAAAAGTCAATTTTCGAAGGATTTTCAGGGGCAAATTCTTAGAAAAAATCGGCCGATTTCACGGGAAATTTCGGGGGGAAACTTCGCCAAGAAACAATCAGTAAAAAACAGCCGATTTCGCTGGATTTTTTTTGGCAAATTTCGCTAAAATCGATCAATTTTGCGTCGATATGACCAGCGTTGGTGAACGTTTCTTTTAACAGGGATAGTCATTTCCTCTTTCAACAACAGTTCGCTATGAGCGAATGCTATAGCTAATTGGCCTAGCTAATTAACATTATGGTTAGTGCCCAGTTTTTCGCAACGCTCATCTAAAAACGCCTGGTAGTTTTGGGACGTTGTTTACTCGTTGCAGTGACGAAGTTTCAAGCTAAATTTGGACGTTTGGTGCGAATAAAACCGGTCTAATAGCCAAGATGAGCATTAAATATGTTTTGCCGACATGTATTTGGAAATATTTCTGGCGGATTTCGCGGTATTTCGCGTTTTTTTGGGAATTTCGCGGGATTTCGCGGAAATACCTGAATTTCGCGGGTCCGCGACCGCGCGAAATATCAGAAGCCCTGTAAAAAGGACAAGTTCACTTTCTCTGCAAAAACCTGTTGCTGACATTAATATCATTGTAATCTTGGCTAGGGGTACTGAGTGCACTTTTTAGCAATAGACTGGTCTGGCTGAACAGACTGGATTAATAGCAGAACTTTCTTCACGATCAAGTTCTGCCTAACGGTTAGTGCCGCAGGAAAATACTGAACCACTGTTGTATTAGTCAACTTGACTGGAAGCTTGGATCAGCTATTGCAATAAATCACAAACCTATAAAAATCCTATAAATTTACTTTAATGTTGCAAATGTTTATATTATAGTGAAATACTAATAGGTATTGTGGAAGAACTAGAAAACTAGAAAGATTACTTTACTCTACTTTTTATGAGCAGTTAAGTTGTTATTCCTGTTGGACCAAAATAGGTGGGCACACTACACTCAACAGCAATCCCTTCAAGTTTCTAGTAGGACTTACTTTGTAGTGTCACGAGACCTGGATAACAGAAGCATGTGATTTTGCTGACCATCCTCAGGACAACTTGAAGTTTGGACAAAGAGCAAACCTGAAAAAAAACTCAAGAACATTAAGACCTGTCTGGTAAATATGAACACAATGTATTGGGGTATCATCTAGTCCTGCGGTATAAGGTTTTTCATCCTTTTGGCTAATGGCATTCAGTAAAGGAAGATCCTTCATGGTATTGCAATACCGTTCATTTGCGCTCTCTTGTCTAATACAGGTCAATACAATGTGCAACACAAAACACAGTAAGCTATACAGGTTAATAAAAGGTATCATTATATGGCTACAATAGTACGCACGGGTCTGATTGGCTGTTTTCTTGTAATGATCAGGCATTTTTTTCTTGTAATGACTGGGCATTACTAGCTAGCTGTCCAAGGTATATACAAACAATTTGTGTTAAACTTGATAGTGGATATCCTTATGGACATCCATGTTATGGTCAATTGACGGCTGTCAAAAAGGGTATCTGTTGGTTTTAATTGATTGCAAGCTCAGGGCCATAATGAAAAGGCCATCTAATAAATAAATATTAACTTCGTCTGTTCGGTCATTACAGGGAAATCTTAGACTGACACCTTGATGTATTGACCAAGCGATAGCGAGGTCAATACATCAAGGCCAAGGTCCAAGAAATGATTATGCAATTTCTGACAACAATCTTAATCAAGAAAGGAATCATTGTTGCATCCACACCCAGGTTTTTCGATCTTTGTACCAATCAATTTGAGGTCTTCTCACATTTTCTCGCGATGGCTGAGGATGATTTCAGGTGGATATTAGAGATAACCAAACACGCGAGATGGATACAACTTTAAGTAAGTGTGACCGATCATAAATGTGTATTGTATTTTGTCAACTTTTGACAAGGTATTTCGATATTTGCCAATTTTTCTTACCGTATTGCAGTATTGGATACCCCCCAATGTCCCCATCTCCAAGCTTCTCTTTAAGATTTGGAATTGTTCTGGGAGAAGTACTTTAGGAATGTTTGGGAAGTCATGGGACCCCGAAACCCTTAGCCTATACCAGACCTTGTTAGGTTGAATTTTGCTATCCTAACACTAGACTAAACTAGACTCCCAAACCTCTCCCTATCCTAAGGTCAATATGTTACAGAATTTACTGAAGTTGATGCTTTCTTTTCTACTAAACTGATTTGAGGGCAAATTAATATCCCACATATGGCAATGTAAAATACCTCCATCATCTGGCTCTGCATCCTTTGTTCTTTGATCATCTAACACTTGTGAGCCACAGTGGATGGCATCTGTGACTATTGTAACACACTGGTTTCCAACATGGCCTGCACTGTCAGCCATGATTTCATTAGGAAGTGACTGTTCTACAGATGGAGAGCAATCCTTACACTCCTCTGATGCTAAAATACAAAAATACAATACATTTGCTGGGAAACACTTTGTGACTAGTACTGATTCATCCATTAAAACTATCAACTCACTTCTGAATTTTAGAAACTGTGAACTTGAATCTGATGTTTGTTTAATTTGCCATAAAATGTGGATCTACTGGTAAATCACTCAAGTGTTGAAATCTTTTCATATAAATTATGTAACGTTATTTGTTACAACATCTACTCTGTCTGTGCTCTTCACCAGATGCTCTTTAGTGTAAAGTGTTGTTAGAGACTTGGGTATGACATTATACTCATTTCCTACATTTTATTTATGAGGCACGCATTTGCAGTGTTCGTGAATAGGGATTTTACTCCACATAAAGTGGAAATATCACTAAAAGCCTCTTCGTGCTATCCAACCAGAAATATTAATCAGACATTTTAAACATTACCTTGTTTAACAGAGGCTGCATCTGCACCATCATCTGATGGACACACGACGAGAGAATCTGTTTCTTTTGAAAGGCTGATCTCTGAGGAAGCTGAAAAAGCATCTGCGCTGATACTTCCTACAGTTTCCTGTTCCTCCAACAAGTCCATCACATAGCAAACAACGGTTACTGAAAAGAATGAAGTCAGGGCGTCTTTTGACTGCCTACCAAGGCATCAGTTGGGATCTCTCTTGTTTAGATTGTTTGCAGTAAAATATAATAATAAGGTCTCATCTCAAAACAGAGAATGACCAGCATGCAGGCTTTGTTTGCATTCACAGCTAAGCCAGGGCAGCAATAATGTAACTCTGTAAGCTAGTTTGAAGAATAACCGGCCCACTAAACATCTGACTTAAAAAAACTGCTCCCACGGTCCAATTTGCATAATAAATCCTGATATCAACCTGCAGGAGTCAGAGCTGCGGGAACACCCGTTTTACTGACTTGAATTTAATTCTTCGTCTACTAACCAGGATGTTGCATGTCGATAATTTTGATACTAATCAATCGACAGATATCTGAAATCAATTAACAGTCAATCATAAATTTTGTGTGATTATCGATTTCTGTTGAAATTGGTGATAGAGTTTGATTTTTATATATTGGCAGATAAAAAGGATCAGAAGCAACATTTCCAACATCAGTTAGCAACATCAGTTCCAAAAATTTTGTGCCATTATTACATCGGATGAAGGACTTTCTTAAAAGTCTACTTCAGCTTTTGCATCATTTGTTTGAACAGTTTTTTATCTTCATTTGTAAATGAGTAGCATCCATGAGTGTTCGAAGAATTGGCACATCCAAATCCTTTTCCTTAAACGGCATTCATGTAAAGTTTGTGTAAAGGCCGTAAATCCTCAACAGATATTCTCCAAAAAGTCTATCAAAATTATTACTTGTCCTGAGAACATTATCTAATGATTCAACAATTATTGACAAAAATCAAGCACTATTGACTTATCAGCTAGCTTTCCGATGATCAATGATCTATCAACATGTAACATCCTGATTACCGGGCTGCGAGACTGTGGACCCAGCATAATAGAACACGACTCCGCAACTACGGGAGCAATTTTTCAAGTAAGATATTTGGCTGATTTAGCAGAAAAACGGGAATGTCAGTCGAGGACGGCACGCATAAATCAAATATTTGGGTTGACCAATGACAGAGCAGCAAATTGGGCACTAGAAGTCGTGTTTAGTCTGGTTTAGTCCTTTCCATGCGCTTTCCCATTGTCAACTGATGTTCCCATTCTGTGAGGCCCTGCCAGGGTAAATTCCGACAAGCAACATGGCCCAAAAAGTTGCAACAGCGCGTAAAATGAAATCGCAACAAGAGAACCTCCCTCGGCCAAATTGCGACAGTGACGGCAAATCCAACAATAAGCGACAAGCATTTATAAGCACCGACACGAGAAGTTTTAAAATTCAAACGGGCGACATGGGAGCCCACCTGGCAGGGCCTCTTCTGTGGCTAAAACAGCCTACTTTGGGGGCCGGGTATCCTGTAATCCCTCCACTTTGTATATTGTAGCTGCCCCCAGTTTCAAATGCCCTGCCCTTTGTTTTCTCACATATTACAACTGACATTCACTGTCGCTGAAAGTCAATGCGATGGATTCGGAGCACAATAATCGGGCTTTTATCCCAACCATTAGATAAGGCAAACAAATTTAGTCATTCGTAGGCACAAAAGAACGTACCACCGTGCAAAGGACGGGTTTCGATCAACATTTTCACATTTCCTTACGTTGTTTTTCTACCGAAAATTAAAAGCGACGAATTCACTTTGCGAGTCATCTGTCCAAACATTTGCTATAGTTTGCTATAATCTGCTCCGCTTATTTTACCAATCTGCCGAGGAAATACACTGTTTGAAATACCTTTCACTGAAACCCCTCAGCTGGTTGTATTTCCCGCTTCTTTTGGTATATTATGGTCTTTTTCTCGTGAAAAAGTATCATGGTTTATCCGCCATTCTTTGTTCTTCCCAGAGCGAGCATTCCCAGCTACCTAAGCGCGCCTTTCACACCTAAAACGGAAGTAGAATCAATAACAGGAAAGTTCCAATGAATGAAACCATAAAACATGATGAAACACACGCAAAAAATGGAAATTATTATCATAAGAATTGTAGGAACTTTTCAAATATAATTTTTTCTAAATAAAAGTAATTGGTTACAAGAGGCGTAACGAGAACAAAACTCACCGGAAGTTCTTTTGTGCAAAGTGCTGTTAGAGACCTGGGTATGAGGTTATTGTCATTTGCTATATTTTATTCATGAGTCATGCACGTGCAGTGTTCGTGAATGGGATTTTACTACACATAAAGCGGAAATGGGCCATTGGACTACACAGTTTACTATTTTTAACCCCGATTACAAAAACAATATGTGCTCGCGCCTCTTGACGCCTGAACTTATTTTATTTTGCGGTCCCCATCAACCGTGCGGTCAAAAGGGAAAATATTTTGTAATTTGGAGATTTAGGAGGCCGAAATTTAAAAAAAAAGTATCTAGTTAGATTTAGCAGAAGAAGTTTTCGTGGGAAAAGAAACCAAAAGCTAAGGGGCAGAAAGAGCACCCAAACCTGTTACATCCGGGTTTCTCGGGTGTTATGACTGGTTTAAACCGGGAAAAGCGGTGCAAACTGGCCGCGGTGTTCGTTCAAAATTTGCTATCAGTGTTCACTGAAGTCGAGTATAGTTTTGTTCGTGAATTTCTTCAGTTTATATCCAGAATATATTTATTTTTTCGCGATCTGTGTATTTTCTTCAATGCCTACGGCAATGGCAACCATAGAGCACGCCACGCAGCTGCTGGACTTCTCGCAAAAACTCGATATAACTTTACTAGACTCCGTAGTGTCATGTTTTTACATGGCCCATGGACCTCAGGTTGACAAATTCTTTCGATTGTTTTTGTAGTTATTGAAACTGTAGGTTTATTTTCGAGACCGTTCTTACCTAAGAATGGTTCTTTTCCTCTTCAGCAACGAATGGCAGACCAGATCTTGACTCAACTGAAGCAGCACCCGGACGCCTGGACTCGAGTAGATACTATTCTCGAATACTCAAACAATCAACAGACCAAGGTACTCTGAACTGGGAATTTGTGGTTGTTTTCTTAAAAGATTTTTTAACTATATATATATGTGTGTGTTTTTTTATTATAGTACTTTGCGTTACAAATACTTGAAGCAGTCATCAAGACGCGATGGAAAATTCTCCCAGCAGAGCAGTGCGAAGGTCAGAAACTTGCTCATACTACTGCACGAGCTAGCATTAATTTGCTATTTCTCGTTCATATCTTGGAAAAGTGGCCGATCTCAAATGTCCGCATTATTTCTCCTCAGGAATAAAAAAGTACATTGTTGGTTTGATAATAAAAATTTCTTCTGAAGCTGATATGTTAGAGGTGAATGCTTTGTTTGTAATTTCTGCATGGAAATTAATGTTTGATTGTTTCTTGTGCTTATTAACCATTGTCTGATCGAACGTCTTTTAGACAATTTTGAGGTTTTAGTGAATTAAAGTTGCCTTTATTTTATTTCCTGAACAGAAAGAGAAGACGTACATTGGCAAGTTGAACATGATTTTAGTGGAGGTATGGTTTTGATGTCAGTTTCGATTTGAAAGGGAGATTCCCGCCAAAATAGTTCTGTTTGGAATGCGAGGTGCTTTCGGAAGCATTTAGCAAAAAATCGTGTTAGAAAGGTCTCTGTGTATGTTATTCGGCATAAATTGTGTGGTATTTTTGCCTGAAAGTCAATTTTGTGTAAATCCTAGGTATTAGTTGTTTAGTTGGCTAAGTACATCGAGTGGGAGTTGCCACAGGTGTATCGGATTGTTTACAACGTCGTCTAATTTTAGAACTGGGTCTCAGCTATGGGTGCTCATTTTTTACTTGATTTTTTTTCGAAATTATGCAAATTGCTGGGTCGAATCGTGTCGAACGTTTTCAGAGATGAAACTTGTTTTGTAAATTAAAATTTGGTACACAACATCTACGTTCAAGCTTTGTTATTGTGGCAACTGGGTCAGGGAAGGTGTAGGTTGGCTCCGTAATTCTGGCGTATGATTTGGCAAGTGTCCATATATTCCAACATAATTTTAAGTATTAATGTTCTTTTGTTTGTTAACAGTCTTGTGCGAGAAGCGTATCTGTTTTGAGTTAATGCACTGCAATAATCAGCATCATTTTGTTTGTCCATTCTATATATATATATATATATATATATATATATAGGCTTGCATTAACGTCATATGTCACACTCAGATTGATTTAATTAAGTTAAGCTTCATCTGCATTTGTATGTTGTGGTGCATTATTTAATCCTTCATTTAAATTTAATTTCCTTTGTTTCAAATTCATTATTATACATTGCAATACCTAAAGAGTAAGGAAAATAAAATTTTAACCAAGAATAAAATTGAACCACAGCTTTTTTTTTTTTTTTTTTTTTTCAAACATAAATTAAGTCAGTAAACTGTATAAGGTAAACTAGGCAGTGGATTTAACTGTTTCACGACCAAGTGCATCTTAACTCAGTTTTAACTGCCAAGATTTACTTTATTGTATAAATAATAAACTCTGAAACTATTTAAAAGTTCATTTAAAAAAAAATCGTTTTGGAAATACAGTTTGAAACAAAAACAACAATTACTGTTGTTTCAAAATGTATTTCCAAAAGAAATAACTTGAAGTTTTTTTTTTGCTTCATGTCATCATTCTCAAAAGCTAAGAAATGAACATGATTTATCCACAAATAATGTTAATTTCTTAGCTTTTGATAATATGACATGTAGCCATCAAAACGTTACTTTGTTTTTATACGGTAGATATTTGCATATGTCTAATTTTGTTGACCTTCATCTTGTAGCATTTCAATACATGTATATGTTGTGGTTGATTTTTTATCTCAGGTAATTTTTATTTTCCTTTGTTTCAACTTCATTAGTATACATTATCATACCCAAAAACAAAAGAAAAATCTAAATTACCTGAGATAAAAAAATGAACTACAACATTTATCTTTGCCAATGTCAGTCAATAAGAGCATCATACATCTTTTTCTAGATTTTGAAGCATGAGTGGCCAAAGAAGTGGCCAACGTTTGTTGGTGACATAGTGGGTGCAAGTAAAGCAAATGAGTCTCTGTGCCAAAACAACATGGTGATTCTAAAGCTACTCAGGTAACTGTTGTGATAAAGCTGTGGCTCAGATAGTAAAATTTACAAGAACTTGTGTGTTGTGTTGTTTGTTCCGATTTGAAATTGTCTTCATCATTTATGATCCTTGTCAGGCATACATGCGAAATTTTAATCCACCCCTCCCTCCCGTCATTTTTTACATCAAGGGTGTAAAGTGATCTTCATTTTTTTTCCCCAGTGAAGAGGTTTTTGATTTCTCCAGTGGCCAGATGACTCAAACAAAAGCAAAACACTTGAAAGACAGGTTGGAATGCTTAGACATATCACAATAGTTTGCTTTGAATTGCCTTTTTATATGTTGCAGTTAATTTTTTTTTGTTTTTCCTTTGTTTTAAATTCATTAGCATACATTACCATACCCAAAAACAATGGAAAAATAAAAACTAACTGAAATAAAAAATTAACTACAACATATATATGATTGTCAGGAGTTGAACAACATTGATTTTGCTCGATCTATGTTGTCAGTAATGAACAGATTGCCTTTTCAGTGTTTAAGTTGTTATTGGTTCAAATCTTGTTAGGGACTTGGCCCTTTTTTGCCATACCATGTTCTTTTTGTGGTGGTTGTTACAATTTTCCCTTTAGTACCATTAGAACCAGTCTTAACACAATTGTTTATTTATTAATTTTATTTATCACTGTAGTCTCTTATTGTTGATTTATCGCCATATTTTTTTGCAGCTTAACTGAAATGTTCCATCATTTTCGTGGGCTTTTTTGGTTAAAAAAAGAGCCATTTATCTAGCTCTGTTATAAAAATATCTTAATATAGTGGCATTCTTTTTGTTGAATGATATTTTTTAATGCATTAATTATTGCATACTGTAATAATTAGTAGAACGAGTTGTAATAACTGTAACAATTTATCATTTTTCAGTATGTGCAGTGAGTTTTCACAGATATTTACTCTGTGCCAGTTTGTTATGGTGAGTTAAGTCAACAGGCAAAATTTGGCAGCAGTCTGTGGTTTAATTGTGTAAATTTTCATTTATTTGTTAGAGGGGGAGTCTTGATTTTATTTTGTGGCTGCATGTGTGACTAATACTTGTAAATCTTCTCATTTAATATTGCTATATTTGTCCACTTTTTTTAGGAGAACTCTTCAAATGTTACTCTCATAGGTGCAACTTTGGAGGTAGGTAGTCGTTTGTTTAAAGAACGAATTAGTTAAATTGACTGCAATTAATTTTCTTGTTCCTGTAGAGTGGCATTGCACTTAAAACACGGAAAAATAAGCCACTCAGTAAGACATGCTGAGTTTGAAAGTGTTTGGAATTGATGCTGATTTAGCATTTTTTAATTCATGAGTGGTCAAAATATTTCCAATTTTTTTCAAGGACTGTGGAGAGTGTTATATATCTCCTTGATTCCTTATGTAATTTATTTACTTATTTTGCAGACACTTCTGCGTTTTCTCAACTGGATTCCTCTTGGTTACATATTTGAGACCCAGCTTATAAGCACACTTGTTTACAAGGTAACAGAATCATTAACATTTAAGTTTATTTTTGCCGATTTTAAAATCGTGTGATTTATTTCAATGAATTTAAACTAAACAAAATTCTTTCCTCTTCAGTTCCTTAATGTACCTATGTTCAGGAATGTGACCTTAAAATGTCTCACCGAAATTGGTAAGTCACCCAGAGTTTAAGGATAAAAAGCAACTCTAATAAAACATGATGTTTTGGCGATAACATATCACCATTATCAAATGCAAATGAAAGAGACTATAAAACAACATTTAGGGGAAACGAAGATGTGAAACACATCATTAAATTAAAGAGCAAAAGATTGAAATAATTATGAGAGTTGCTTTACATGTAATTTTAGTTAGATTTGCCCTAAATTGGACTTGCATTTTCAAAACACAGCTGGCATTGGTGCTAACCAGTATGATGAGCAGTTTGTGGTGCTGTTTACACTTACAATGGCCCAGTTAAAACAGGTTAGTTTGACTTATCTTATCATCTGTTAAATTATTTTAATGACTGTGAAATGTCCTCTCTGGGAATTGGAGAGGTTTCCAATACAGGTCACACTCCACAGACCACCATTGCAGGTCAACAACAACATTTTTATTTCTCCTGTAAACAGACAACTAAAAGAATTTACAAGAAATATAATTATTGGGTTGTATAGTAATCAAAGGTACATCTTCAGAGCACCTTTTCATGTGACAATTAAACACAAATGCTTTTTGTCTATATTATCCTTTACTTTAGATGCTTCCCTTGACTATTAACATCAAAGATGCTTATGCAAATGGCAAGGATGATGAACAGAAATTTATTCAGAACCTGAGTCTGTTTCTCTGTACATTCCTGAAGGAGCATGGTCAGTTGGTGGAAAAGAAGGTATTAACCTTTTAAATAGACACACACTGTTCTTTATACATTTCCTTTGGCACTGATGAGGAGAATTGTGAAACAAAATAACTCCTTTTAGCCTGTGGATACCCAATGGGTATCCCAAGGGTTTTTTTTATCGGGTTCAATATGCAAGTGTGTCACTCACTCACTTTGCGTCAACGGAGATCAGCTCTTCAACTTCGACCTGAACTCACTGCTCGATATAAAAACAACATAGTTCATTGTTACCAAAGGGCGTCTGAGTTGAGCATTCGCTTATGCATCCTCGTAAGAGAACTCTGGGAATTTATTATTATTATTATCATTTTCATGGAAAAAAAAATAAGGGATTCAATGGGATTTGAACCCATCACTGGCCACTGCATTAGGACAGCAGTGCTTGACCAATGGAGCTATGAACACCCTCACATTAAGAGCAGGATGATTTCAATGTTGAGTTCATTTTAACTTGTTCATCAATTAAAATTTGTACATTATTTTTATCTCTTTTTTGTTGTTTATTCATGTAGGAGGAACTTCATACTACATTGTTGGAGGTAGGTGTAAAATTTAAACGTTAAGGTATCATTTGGTAGCTGAAGCATGAAACAGAATATGTTTTTGTTATTGGATTGGAATGATAATCTTGTAAGTGAGGTAGTTTTATTCCCTTCTTGACAAGAGAGAAAAAGAACATTCCAATTTACTAGTCAAGGATTGTTAACCAACTTTAAGTTTCTTTTTGTAGGCTCTTCATTATCTTGTCCTCATCTCTGAAGTTGAAGAAACAGAAATCTTTAAGATTTGTTTAGAGTACTGGAATGCTCTGGCGTCTGATCTGTATCGTGAGAACCCGTTCCCTTCAAGTACTCCTCTTTTGATTGGCACTTCTCAATCACAGTCAGTCCCACCTAGGAGACAAATGTATCTATCCGTGCTATCTAAAGTAAGTTGGTAAAAATGGTTATCACTTTCATCACCAGAAACTTGAGCACCTTTAAAGTGATTTCTTTTTTGAACAAGTGCAAAGTAACAGATTGATTTTTGACACAGCGAGAACAAGTACTTGATATGAGCTGACTGTTCTTTCTACTGCATCATATTTGCTGGTGTGTTTGACTTGATAAAGTGTAGGATCACAATATTTAAGTTTTTTTATACTATTGAGTTAGTAGCGTCAAGTAAAACTGAAATGTCTTTCAAGCACACTCTTAACGTTGATTTTTTTTAAAAGGTGTTTGAAAGTCAAAAGAGGAAAACGTTGTCCTAAAATTTGATGGAGTTACATCTTTTTGTGTTAAACTTAAAGTAAGGGAACTTATCATTGGAGAGATGGATAAATGAATAGTATTTGGTTATACATGCCTCAAAAATTGATTTGTGTTTGTATTTTTTTGTTGTTAAGGTACGCCTAACAATGATCTCAAGAATGGCAAAGCCAGAGGAGGTAGGGATGGAATCTTAAGTACAGAGGAATTTGTACTTGATAATATAATGCTCAACTTCTGTACGTTCTATAAGACCCTGCATTTTAATGCATAACCTACAAAATAGTTTACTCTGACCAAGTTCAACTGGATTTGAATTTGATTCATCTTTGACTTTGTAGGTGTTGGTGGTTGAAAATGACCAAGGTGAAGTTGTCAGAGAGTTTATGAAGGACACAGATGCTATCAATTTGTACAAGAACATGAGAGAAACTTTGGGTAAGTGTTGTCATTGGAATGGCTAAATCTGTAAACCTCATTAAGAATTCCTTGACTGGAGGCTTTGTAGAATGCATAATGCATGTTTTTCTTGATAATTTTGTTTTGCCTTTTGCTGTAGTGTACTTGACACATTTGGATTACCAGGACACAGAGAGAATTATGACAGAGAAGCTTCAGAATCAAGTCAATGGAACTGAATGGTCCTGGAAGAATCTTAACACGGTATGTTAGTGATAAAAATGTTGCTGCTGTTTGAGATTTCTTCTTTTTGTTGATTATGGCACCATTTGCCATCTATTTACCACCTATAAATATACTATTAATTTTACTGATAAATTTCTAAGAAATAGTTCAAAACTCCACAGAAAAAAGGGAGACTAAGGCCCACGACCCAACCCTTCTGGGGCAGTTAAGATACTTTTCATTAATGTTCTATATTTAGACATATTTGTTTCTAATCAGTCATTTGCTTGGCCCTGATAGTAATACTACAGACAGAAAATATACGAATTTTATTTTACTTTTTTCTAATATTAACTGAATGATTGGGTTGTATTTTTAGTTGTGCTGGGCAGTTGGATCAATCAGTGGAGCTATGCATGAAGAGGATGAAAAGAGATTCCTGGTGACTGTTATCAAGGTATACTGAGTCTTAAACATAACTTTGCACTTTTGCCTCAATTATTATTTTGTTTCTTCACTTTGTCTATTACTGATTGTCATTTGTATTCAGTAGCCACTAATTGATTGCGTGTAATTCTGTTCTTCAGGATCTTCTTGGTCTGTGTGAAATTAAACGTGGCAAGGACAACAAAGCAATAATTGCATCAAACATAATGTATATAGTGGGGCAATATCCCAGATTTTTAAGGTAAAATAGTAATAATCATTTTCTTTTTTCTCTTTTTCTGAAAAATTGTAGTATCATGAGGATTTACTTACTAATTTCCTGCACCATATACCAATACTTACATTTCAACAAGATATGTATTTTAACAGCTGTAATGAACTGTATGTTTCAATTTTCATTTATGTTTGAAATCATGATACAAAATATCAGATGTTTCTTCCTCCCCATATATGCTTCAGTCTGAAGTAGTTTGAGTCTTCAGAGTGAGTACATGAAGAAATGTTAGTGATGTTGGTTGTAATTTTGTAGGGCTCACTGGAAGTTTTTGAAGACTGTAGTGAACAAGCTGTTCGAGTTTATGCATGGTATGTTCAGTTATTCTTTTGTAAAATTAAAACTGTGCCTTGATGCTGTGACAAGTAGATGTTGGAGAACGTTTTATTTTTCTTCAAGAATTAAGTTCTCCGTGGAGAATCTCTTTCCATCAAATATTATCTCCTTTCCAGTATATACTAGTATATGTACCTTTTCAGTAAATCTTTCTAATACACAGCAGGCCAGTATTTGTTAGCAACCTGAGAATATAGTTATTGATTTTAAGATCAAATCAAAATGTGAGGTTAATGTATTATTCTTTATTTTATTAGAAACACATGATGGTGTTCAAGACATGGCTTGTGATACATTCATCAAAATTGCTCAGAAATGCAGAAGACATTTTGTACAGGTAAACAAGTAGAACTTAAAAAGGTTATTAGATTATAATTGGGTCCTGCCAAGCTGTGTATCTTAATGTTAGTTAACTTTTTATATGAATTTCTGTAACAGCAATAGTACTGTAGTAGTAGTAGTAGTAGTAGTAGTAGTAGTAGTAGCAGTAGCAGTAGCAGTAGCAGTAGCAGTAGCAGTAGCAGTAGTAGTAGCAGTAGCAGTAGCAGTAGCAGTAGCAGTAGCAGTAGCAGTAGCAGTAGCAGTAGCAGTAGCAGTAGCAGTAGCAGTAGCAGTAGCAGTAGCAGTAGCAGTAGCAGTAGCAGTAGCAGTAGCAGTAGCAGTAGCAGTAGCAGTAGTAGTAGTAGTAGTAGTAGTAGTAGTATAAGAAATTTTAGTATTAGTTTAGTAATTTAATATACGGTTTTTGTATGTGTCAACACGTCCCCTGTGGAAAATGGGGCTAGTGTGTTTCTCTTGTAATTTGAATTTTTAAATAAAGTATCACCTACCTACCTACCTAGACATTGCATGGTCTTTTGAAAAGTAAAAACCCTCACCCGGTTGTTGAGCATCAGTCTCCCAAGCATGAGGTCACAGGTTCAAACCCCAGCCGAATAAACAACCGGGGTCATGAAAATTCTGGTAAGGTGGCACCAGCTGTGATAAGATCTGTCGCAGTTCTGATGATTGAGTCGATGGGCATTGATGTCAAGCCACTGGAACCCATGCTGCTGTTTGAGAATAGTGTGGATGTAGACTCTGTTGCTGTGGTCTGTTGGTCTCTTGTAAGGGGAGGGGACTACTTGACCTTGGTGGCTTCACAATGTTACAGTGACCCTGCTAAGAATTGGCGAATCCAAATAAAATTTAATAAAACATAATAAAAAACATTATTATCTGACTAGTTAATTTGAGTTGAATTTTATTTCCCAGGTTCAAGTAGGAGAAGTTATGCCCTTCATAGAGGAGATATTAAATAATACGCAGTCTATCATCTGTGATCTTCAACCCCAGCAGGTAACATTATTTTTTCACAAAGTGCTAGCAAAGTAATTAAATCCTTTTCAATATGCTTCTCTGAATTCATTGTTGAAGAACCTGAACACTTCTTAGGTGTCTTTTGATAATGCCAGCAAAATAGAATGTTTTAATTCTTGTGTACATGTATAAGAAGGGCTGAAGATCTCAAGTACCACAAATAAGCTCATGGTAACTATAAAATCATACCAAATATTTTTGTGTTTGGTAACTTATGTCTATATGGAAGCTTTGATCCCTTGTGTGCTGTTCTAAATTAGCCTGGCTTAGTACGTCAGGTAGAGTCAAAACACTGTTATACTTGTGGCAGCTATGTGTGATTGTCAAAGCACAATAACTATTTATCCACAAACCGATCTTTTTACTCATGAGTTTTTGTTTTTCATTTTGTTAGGTCCATACTTTTTATGAGGCTGTTGGCTACATGATCAGTGCACAAACAGTAAGTTTTTTTCTTCATAATTCATGTACTGCATGTATAGCAATCAATGTAATGTTGCTGGGAGCCTGTGATTTTGATTAATTTACTGACAGGAAGTATAGGACATGACATTTGTTTCCATTTTTTAAATTCAGGATTCAGTTGTCATGGAGAGATTGATTGAGAAGTATATGTCACTTCCAAACCAAGCTTGGGACAATATTGTGAAAGAAGCAACAAGGGTAAGCAATTTTCAATGTGTTAAGAAAATCTAGTGACCTTTCAAAGCCAAAAACTGTGCATGAAAAGTTACACTTACCCGGACTTGCTTTTTCCCATTTGCCACTTAAAAAAAGAGGGAAACTGGGGCAAGTTGACTTTTGCAAAGACTTGTGGGAATATTACCGAGAATACTTTGGTCAGTTATTGTCCAATGTTTTTTCACTGTCCCCATTAACAGCCCCAGAAGTCTGAGAAAATTAGCTTGGTCCATATTCCGTCTCATTTATGAAGTGGCAAATAGCTCTTACTTTTTGTAAATGATTCAGTGTATTTAAAAATGCACTTCCAAAATACATTTCTTTAACATGTGTTTGAGTAATTTTTATTAAGTCACTCTGCTTTTATTTTTTTTCTACAGAATATTGACCATCTAAGAGAAATTGAAGTTGTTAAACAGTTAGGAAACATTCTGAAAACAAATGTCAGAGGATGCAAGTCTGTGGGTCATCCTTTTGTTACCCAGCTGGGCAGAATATACTTGGACATGCTCAATGTATACCGCTGTCTCAGTGAAAACATTTCTGTTGCGATAGCTGAGAATGGTGAGATAGTTACAAAACAGCCTCTTATCAGAGCTATGAGAACTGTAAAAACAGAAACATTAAGACTCATATCCACATGGGTAAGCAAGTCAAATGATGCTAAGCTTGTCTGTGACAACTTCATTCCTCCTTTATTGGATGCTGTGCTGGGAGATTATCAAAGAAATGTGCCAAATGCCAGAGAACCTGAAGTCCTAAACACTATGGCAACATTTGTCAACAAGCTTGAGGTTTGTATTGATCTGTTCCTTGTATTGTTTTTTTAACCTGCATGTAGGGTTGCTGTGCTCAATGCTCAACAGGCATTTGGCTTGAAGTGAAGTTTTGGTGTCAGTCTTTCTCCTCTGCAAAGGCTCCTGTCTTCTAATAGAAAATAATCATTGTAAGGGCACTGTGGATGATGGGAATAAGGAAAAGCAATCATCTCCTGCAAGCTTTCGTTTTTCCTCTCCCATCCTCCCTGCAATACAAGAGGCCTCTGCAAAAGAGATAGGGTGTCAGTTGTGAAATTATCACCCCAAGGACAATAATTTAATTATATTAACAGAGAGCTTTAGATTTGAGGACAAGTATGAGATTAAACTTCTAGTTTTTGGGTGTGTTCTCAAAAAAAGACACCCCGGAAAGCTTCATTTTACTTTTTTTCACCAAAAAAGTTAGTATGGTTATTTATACTAAAGGAGGCTCTCTCCTGATAGCAAAATGATAAAACGTCTTACATTTGATAACTTGCTCTCGCTAGTACAATAATTATTCTTGCTAAATCCCTTTGTAGAATGACAACAGCTGTCTTGTTTTCCCGCCAAAATGACAGTGGCTCATGCGCACACAATAATTAATTTTGAGAAAATCTTGTACTTGTAGTCATCCTCGTCTTCAAATCTAAAGCTCTCTAATGTTAGCAGCTCTGAACCATGAGGGCCACTAAGCTTAAAAAATGCTCCATGTTCTTAGCACTCTTCGCCCATTCACTAAGGAGAGCAATAAAATCCTGATGTGTGCATGCATTTTTTCCTTGGCCAAGTAGAACTAACACAATGCAAAAACTGTTCTTGTCTTTTTCTACTTGTTTTTCAAGCTGAGATTCACAATTTAACCTTGTTCTAGTCTATGGTCATGGCTTTTTTTGTAAAAGACAAAATATTAGGATAAAAGAGTTTTAGTATTTTTCTCAAGTCCATAAAACATACCGAAAATGTTTTATAATAGAATTCTTTCCAATTTTCAGAGGAATGTAACAGAACATGTTCCAAAAATATTTGATGCAGTGTTCGAGTGCACACTAGAAATGATCAACAAGGTCAGTATGCAAATTTACTTCACTTCTACCAGGTACAATGAGTGTTTCACTGCCCTCTGATACGTTCATACTTTATTCTGTTCAATTTGAATAAAATTATTTAACAGTGCAAGTTTTCTCTCTTTTTTAGAACTTTGAAGAATTTCCTGAACACAGAACAAACTTTTTCCTTCTTCTTCAAGCTGTTGTGCAGCACTGTTTCCAGGGTAAGTTATGCAATAATATATTATTACTCCACGGTATATGACTGTACTACTTTTGCACCACATGCTCTGTACTTTACAATTTGTAATGCATAAGACAAAATCTTATTGCACTCTCGACAATATCGTCTGGGAAATGTGATCAGACCTGGTGAAATGCTGACCAGTTCCGTTAAGGAATAACTTTGCAAAAAAAGGTTGTTTCTGGCAGGCAACAGTAGAGGAAAGGATATTCAATAGTGAGAAAAACCCAAAATGTTGCATTCACTCCTTTGTCTACAGAAACAAAGAATTTTCAATGGTGCATTTAGTTTCTTTCATGATGCAAAAGGTGGTGACTTGACTCTCTGATGTTTTGTCTTGAAAAGAAGTGAAAAACATGAGTATACTTGAAAGGCCGTGTGCAAATATTTAGGCCGTTTTGAGCAAAAAAGTCTAAATTTGACCTAAGATGGTTTCAATTGCATCCTGCATTGCTTGTGTTGTCGCTCCTTATCTGTGACTGCATTTTTTTTAACTGTCTCTATAACTTTACCAAAAAACAATTTTCTTTCTCTGTTTATTCTTTCTCTCCTCCAACCCTGGCCCCTTTTAGTTTACATGTAGCTCAAAAGTATTTATATATTTATCGTATTTCCACAGCATTGTTATCAATTCCTGCTCAGCAGTTCAAGCTGGTTCTGGATTCTATTGTCTGGGCATTCAAGCACACCATGAGAAATGTTGCTGATATTGGTATGTGGGAGTTCTATGCATCAACCCTCCAAGTTAAAGTTTTTGCTTGGTCACCATTTGGCAACCAACTCTTTTGGTTTACAGAGACTTTTTTTACAAATCAAGTCGCCAGCTCCAAAATTTTAGACGCCGTGGCAACCAAAATGGGCGCAACTTGGAGGGTTGTGCATTCATGCATATTGCTCTTAGATTAAGTAACTATCAGATTATTGATTTTTAACATGTTGACTCTTTGTAGGCCTCCATATTCTTTACTCCTTGTTGAAGAGTCTAGAACAAGAAACAGCAGTACAGAGCTTCTATCAGACGTACTACATGATGATTGTACAACATGTTTTGTCAGTAGTCACAGATACATCACATACAGCTGGTTAGTATGAGAAAAATGATTATTTTTTGTAGTCAGTGACACAGATGGCTCAGAAGAAAAAGTTTGAGTAGTCCCAATATGCAGGGTTTGTACAAGTCTTGAAATTGCCCAACAGTTTTCCAGTCCTGGAAAAATTCTGGAAAATAGAGATAAAGTTTTTTTGAAAGTTACAATGAGTACTTTACAAGTGAATTTTTTTTTGTGCTGGCCAAATCTTATTCAATCTCGCCTGTATGTTTGCAGCGCATCATGGAAAAAGCTTTTTGTTCCTTCATTTTTTTAAGGCCTCTATTGATAACCAATTTGATAACCTTGAGTCAGGATCCACAAATCTGTATGAACCCTGAATAGATGTATGACCTCCTATGACCTTCTGGTTACTCGTTGGGATGCTCTACCACTAAGCTGCAGGAGACTTGTTAGAGCTTTTAAGGCCACTAAAATGCCAATTTGTGCTTGTGCGTTATGATAAAAATGTGATGGTGAATTTGAATTCTTTACTGCTAATAGTCAAGTGCCTTTTGGTACAAGGTGCTTATGACTTTTGTCAAGACTTAGCTGAAATTTTCACAACAAAAAGACCACTGAAAGACATGCTTGCTAAGAGCATAAAAATTTGCCCTCCTCTTACAAATACATGAGAAAGCCTCGGAAATTACTGTCCCTACTCAACCAACTTTTGAAATTGTTTATTGTGCTTTTATAAAAATCCTGGGCATTTACAGTTGAGTAGAAGAGGGGAATTTGCTTGATCAAACCTCTGTCATAATAAAAAACAACTCTGTTTTCATTTCTGTAGGTTTAACAATGCATGCCACCATCTTGGCCCACATGTTCAGTCTAGTTGAGACAAACAAAGTGTCAGAGCCTCTTTTTCCTGCAGGAAGTGTGCAGTACCCCTCTAATCAGGTATTTGACATCATAATACATCACTGTCAAACAACCACCTTATACCTAGTGACAATGAACAGAGCTAAGCTTTCCGCATTTTTTTACATACAATCAGCTCTCTTTAAAATAGACACTGTTGTGACAGGCACCAAGTAGCCATCTAAGCTAGATGTCCAGCTTGTAGAGAGTCAAATAAAGGAAGTAATAATTTGACTGTAATAATTTGATTCAGAACCTTTTTGCTAAGCAAAGGAAATAATGAAAATGTATTGTGTCCCAGGCCCACTATTACATTTTTGGCCCTGATTATCTAACACAAGTCTTAAAACCTGATCTTTGTGTGAATAACAACTAAAGGTTAAGTTTTAAAAAATTTAGGTAATTTAACCGTAGGAGAGTTCGGCATTCCTAAAAGTAAAAAAGATTCCTTCAAGTTTCTCCTCACAGAAATGCTTGAATTGGATAGACTTAATTGTTAAGTTTTTATTATTATTTTTAAATTGATTAAAGAAAGATGACTGTTGATTTCTTATCTGGATTGTTAATTCTCATAGGCATATGTCCAAGAGTACATTGCTAATCTTCTGAAGCAAGCATTTCCACATTTGCAAGAGTGAGTTGGCTTTGTTTGTCCTGAATATCTCCTATTTGCATTATACTTTGGTGTCAGGTTAATTCTTACCCTCTCGTTGTTGCCCTAATGCAACAAAAAGGTGATAAAACTAAGTATCAAAAGTTAGTGTTTGGCTTCTTTGGGACTTGGAGCTTGTAGAGGATCTCAGACACTGTGGCTCAATAGCAATCATTTTACGGGAGTAATTTTGGGAATGGTGGTGGATGACACTGCCTGTTGACAGGGGAGAAAATCTCTTTTACTGTTCCAAACATGCTTCTTATATTAAGAGAGTTTTTCAGAGGCAAATAGGCGAGTTACCCTCATCATCTCTCAATTATGAGCTCTATTTGGAGACATTGAACTTTATTTGTTTTTCTTTTTGTATTTGGATGAAATTGTGATGTGATTATTCCCATGTTCAGTGCACAGATTAAACTGACAGTTCAGGGACTGTTTGACCTAAACCAAGACATCCCAGCCTTCAAAGAACATTTACGAGATTTCATGGTACAAATCAAGGTTAGTATATTAGCCCTTCATGTATGAAATGTACTTAATTATGAAAAATATCAAGTTCATTTTTTAATACTAAAATACAAATAGTTTTCCATTGAAGCTTCTGAAGTCAGGGTTCTGTTTGAAAAATTCAGACATTTTTTAAAGTAGGTGTTAAGCTCTGACAGGTTTTCATTGAATTGATGATCAAAGCAAGTAGAGCTGTTGTGGCTTCTGTAACTGCTGTGTTTTATTGAAAGCTCCCCAGTGCAAAAAGGTTCCATGGAATGTGGTCCTAAGTGATATCAATTTTAGATTCTCCTTTTGTAGCACAAACAAACACAAGGCAACAGAAAGGAGAATCTAAAATTTTATCAAAAGTCACTTACATCCTGTAAGGCTTTTTTTTATTTCACCTTAAGATCTTCTTTTCAGACTCAAAAAGTTAGAACCCGGAAACCTCATTACAGGTGTTCATAATTAACCTTTATGGGAATGCATTTTTATAAATAATTATTGATATAAAATTATTAAATGAAATGATTGCAAATTAAAATTTTAAATAATAATTAAAATTAATCAATTTGTAATGTTAATATTTGAAAACAAAATTGCACAATTTAGTATGTAAGCTAAGGGAAATGATTTCCTTTCTGTTTCAGGAGTTCAGATCAGAGGATGTGAGCGACTTGTATTTGGAAGAACGAGAACAGCAACTTACTTCTGCGCAGGAAGAAAAACGAAAGGTTCAGCTCTCAGTGCCTGGAATAGTTAACCCTCACGACATGCCAGAAGAAATGCAAGATTAATATTTATTCTTAGTTTTTAGTTCATAATATTATGTATTAATTATTAATAGGTAGAAATTTTGTTCAAAAGGAGGATTAGTTTATCCATCTACATGTGACATGTATTTTTGTACTTCTTGTGTTTGTAAGGTCAGCTAGCTGGCAAAGACATCAGCGAGTTGAGTTAATCTAGAGGTTTTTACATAATTATTTTGCAGAGAGATGCAATGTTGTATTCAGCAACAGTGCATTCATGATATATTATTCTGTCATAAAGTTTCTCTCAGGTTCAACTATTTGCAGAGTTGTATTATTTCTTGTTGGTAGACTTAGAATCCAACACTAACTTGTTTTTGTACAGACCTTGTTACTTTTAAAATCAGTAGTATCCACCCCTCATTGTGGAGTTAGACTGTAATATTTTGGTACAATTTATTTACCCTTCCCACTATCAAATATAAAGTGTTCTATTGGAAAGTGTGGAATATAAATTAAAGGCGAGTAATGTATTTTATATTATTTTATATTGAAATGTAGAAGTTTTGAGCAATAAGTAATTTAATTGCTGTACATTTCTACTGCTATTCAGCAGAGTTTACATGAAGCTCAATCTTGGAGATCGAAAGATTTATGGTTCCATGGATACAGTGGTGTTCATTACAGAAACACTAACATACATAAATGCTGTGGTTGGAATTATGTTGTCTTGGTTCAAATTTTATTTCCCTTTGTTACAAGAATACTCATTATCATACATAAATGCAAATAATGCACAAAAACAAAGGAAAGTAAAACAGGGAACCAAGAATTTAATTGAACAACAGCTTAAACATGCCTTATACTTACCAGTAACATAAAAGTAGTATTCTTCAAGTTCTTATTATTTCTCGTTTCAGTTCGTTGTCACTTAGTTGTGGCCTTTAGTCTTGCACTTTTGGTTAGTTCTACTGTATTTTCACGATTTGCATTCTCCATTAAACAGTGAAGATTCAGCCTATATTAAATACAAGGTCATCATATATTGTATGCGTTAATTTGCAGTGGTATTCAGACGTAATAAGTAACCATTGGCTATAGGAATTCAACTGATTTGAGTAATTTTGTTATTTATATTGTCAATACTACTGGATGGTAAACTTTTCTTTCAGCAAATAGGGAATTTTAAAGCAGTCTGACTAAAAATCTAATGTGAATTGCTAGACTTGATTACCCCTTGCAGTCTTAACCTGTCAACTTTAAGAATGCAACTTAGATGTATTTATCTGTTTGATTTAAAGTGATTTATAATTTATATAAATTTGTTATCAAGTTTAATATAAACCCTGTTTGTAAGTTGAATTTTACACTATACAAACACTCGATCATTTGAAAATATCACAAGCATGTTGTCACAATAAAGGCAAGTTTAAACGATTCCAACTAATGTTCCTTCCTTTCCTTAGTTAAGTTTGATTGTTTGACTGAGCTCTGTTTTAGAAATGTCTTCTATTCAAAATATTATTATACACAGGCTCAATTACCATCCACTGTTCAGGAAATTAGCCCACACTCCTCCCTTGAGAGTGGTGGAGATCGAGCCTAAATTATACACCTCTCCAGAATAAGTCAATTCTCATGAACACTCAGCCTCTTTCTAAGGCATTTGTGCATATTTGACATATAGACACTATTCATGACACTTCAATAAGCTCCTTTTCAAAAAGTAATACCCATTCTAAATTACGAGTCTAAAAATCTTGACTTGCTGGGCAGCACATAACTCCATGGTGAATTTGGTAGTTTGCATAGCGGGCATCAAACTCCCTGGAGCTTCATTATAAAAATTATGCCAATTAAACAACGCGGTATTCCAGCTAAGTCTACCCCCTTATTCAGTCACAGGTCTAAGGTTTCCAGACCCGTCAAGTCTATTACCAAACATGCACCCTAAACAGCCCCTTGGGAACAAAGTCAAAAGAGGGAGGTAAAAGTTTATGGCCATGCTTGTAGCAGCAGGTCTAATATACAGGTTACTTTCTACAGGTCAGGGGACAAGTCACCATACTATACAGATAAATAAACAGCACCAACAGTGTCTCTTAGTTCTAATCTCTTTACAAAATGCCCTTTTTAGTTTTTATAACAATTACGGGGAAACTGTGTGAATTATGCTTTATCAGTAGAATTTCATGGGCTTGTGCAGCCTTGAAAAGTCCTTGATTTCAATTTTTTTTAAAAAAAGTCCTTGAATTTTCCCTTAACTTTGATTGTACATGTAGTGGGATTGTAAGCAAATTGGTTTGCACAGACAGACTTTGGTATTCTATTCCCGCATAAAGCAATTTTACATGCTGTAAAGGGCAGCTCATGAAGAGAAACTGAGAGGTAAAGTAATACAGTTCAAAAGTCAATCAAAAGCAAATTTACCAGCAATTGCATTTCTTACTCTTTAAATGCACCTGTGCCCACCACACATATTTTTATTTGCAGATCTGTGCTTTGAAAAATTATTTTAAAGCTTGTAGGTTGACAAAGACAGAACATAAATCATCGCTCAGATAACAAAATAAGAATAATTAAGAGACATCCAAGGAAGACAAAGTGCACTGAAAAATGTAGAGAAGGAGATGGAGCAAACACTCGAGGCCTTTAAAATCCTGTTGGCCTGGGATATTGACCATATGATCCAGCCGCACATCCCTATAAGCCTACTACTCGCAAGTACCCCCACCTTGGAATTTCCTTATAATAAATTATATTTTTGTTTTTCTTCACCAACAGCACAGCTCATTTATAAACCAACACAACTATCCACTTACTTTGATAAATATCATTCTTTTTATTATACTTTTTTCAAAACAAAAGCATTCTCTCTATAAATAATGAATAATCATTTTTCGTTTTAGAATTTGCTATAGAGTGATTTTAAAAGTAGGTTGAGTTTGATTGTCTGGGTGAACGTAGTCCTGAATAGGACTGTTGTTGTTGACAGTGACTGACGTTTCGACAACCTGTGCGGTAGTCATCTTCAGAGTCAAAGTGAGTTGTATCACATCAGTTGATGGTATTATACTCTGGTTATTGATTTGATTGGTCAATTACGTCGTGATCACCATTCAGGACTACGTTTACCCGGACGATCAAACTCAACCTACTTTTGAAATGACTCCTGGGTTCAAATCTTTCACAGAGTGATTTTAGTTGAACCGTGAAACAGATAATTTAAATAGTGTATATTAGTGCATAGGATTCTACTGCCTATTTCATGGGTTAAGTAAAATCACTCTATAAAGATACTCTATCATTATGACCAGCATTAAATTTTGTTTCCTAATATTTTTGATAAACAATATAAAATAATAAACTGAGATAAAATGAAAAGGGTTTGATCATCAAACAAAATCTTAAAAATGTTACATAAATTCTCCTCATACACACCATACATGGAAAACAGTGCAGAGAAAATATCTGTTAATTCTTTATGTACCTCTTGTAGCAACAAATGAGTACATGTCAAAAAAGTGAAGAAAATCAAATTCAATAAATATTAAAAGCTGTTAAACAAATGTATAACAATTTCAAATATTCCAAACCGGAAGTGATAAATATTTCTTATCAATTGGGTAAACCGCCCATAGAAGACAGAAATTTTCTTTTATATAAAGCTGTATAAAGGAAACAGGAGATAAATTTCTTGCTTATGAATCTTTGTTCAGAGGGACCTTCTCCTAATTAACTGACCATTAAGTACTGGGTATACCAGAGACCGTATCAAAATTCACAAGTAAAATAGTCCCTCAAGTAAACCAGGATGAAATGGATCGTCCGTGCTCAGTAACGCACCGATTTCTTCTTCTAGAACATCCAAATCTAAACCATACTCGATCTCTTTCAACAGCCCATCTACCTCCTCAAATGATGGCAACTCGGTTAATTCCAGCGATAAATTGTTCAGAAAGTCTTCCGCTTCAGTCTCATTACTGGGTACCCTCTGCGGTGTTTGCGGAATAACACATGTTCCGTGAACTTCACTGAAAGCATTACCATCGCCACTTGACTTGAAATTAATCGCTTGTACCTTGTTAACCACATCTTCTTTATCGTTAGCAGATTCGATTTTCTCCGAGGCTTTTCCAGTTATTATAGGTTCTTCGAATGTGCTGAGTTTCCTCCTCTTTGAATGCGAACAAAGACAGAAGTAACTTGAACATACTTCGCTACAAATTCTACGTACTGTGCATTCCAGCACGGCAGCCACGTACATGTTCGGCTCTCGCTTGCGTTTATTTCGTTGTTGTTTTTTTACCGCAGACTGTACAAACTGCTCGTGCTCCTCTCGTTTCGCTTCTGTCAAGCACATCTGTTGGCGACTCAACCGACCAAGGAAAAGGAAGTCGTAAACAACAATAATTTTTTCACTAGTTCTTTCTTTGCTGTTAGGGTGATTAAAACAGAAACGATGAATCCTCCTCTAGCAAAAAAGTAAGCAATTTCTCAGATTCAGTGCGCACAAGTGTAAAATTTAAACTTCAAATCCCGGGCTTCAAACTGTCCAAGTTGCAATGTTGTTCACTTCAGCGATCGATCGGGCATCGCGTGCCAAAACGAAACTTGTTTTTACGATGAATCACTTTAAAGGAAACAAAATCCTTTAAGAAACAATCTTTTATCACTTAAAACTAAAGTTACGTCGAACCAGATAGCAAGAATGGTGTAATTTGACAGCGGGGCAAAGAAATTCACGTTTCCTTTCCCCGCTTGTTTCTAGAAATTCCTTGAAACTCCCAGAGTAATGACGTTTATCCGTTTTTGTTGCCATGGCCATATTTGACTGACATCCTATTGACCAATAAAATAAGTGATTTTTTTTTTTGGTTTTTAGGGAAAGACCCTGAATCGACCTTGACCTCCAATGCACAGCAAAATACAACGAAAATGCAAAATTTCGTGAGTGGCGGACGTGATTCAAGGGCACGTTTTCACACAGGCTAAAGAACGGGCAGTCCGAAAGCCTGATGGAAAGTTAGAAAGCCTAGTTTTAAACCAAAGAATACATACTAGCCTCGATTAGTTTTCCAAAGCAATAACTAAAATACAGTGCTTTCATTTTGAAAACTCATTTTGCAAGGCCTCTAGCCGCCTCGAACAAGACTCTTACTGGACTCGACACAAAAAAATGACTTTAGGGTGCTTTCCATTTGTCAGAAGCGGCTGGCCGGACCATTACTGGACCAGTCGGTTAGCAAATGAAATCGGCTTTTTTCCAAGAGTTTTTCCTGAAAAAACCATCTCCTTCGTGCATACAATTAAGATTTGACTCAGCTGGCTGAATAGTTTTGACTAGAAGTGAAATTCTCGTGCTGACAAATGGAAAGCGCCCTTAGAAAGCACTCCGCTAATTTTACAAATATTTTATGAATTCCCCTCAGGGGCGTAGCGTAGCCATTTTGGCAAGTGACACATGGATCCTCCTATAAAATAACGTTTTTGCCCACCCCCCGGGGGGGTTTGCTTTCCTTTAGGGACGGACCATTAGAAAAGTTATGGGGGGGGGGATTTTCAAGCAGCATGAATTTTTTTGTCCTTTAATGTTTCCCTAGAAAGAATATTTTTTTGTCAAGATGTTGTGCACGACTATTTCTTTTTCCTTGATGTAAGGGACCAGTCATAATTTAAGTTGGAGGGGGGAGTGGAGGAGAAATTGTTTTTTATTCCAAATTTTTTCCAGACCCCCACTAATAGCACCCATGTTTTTTAGGTACCCCCGCTTCAATCATGTTAAAAGATTTAAGGGCCCCCCTTTCTTACACATAATACCCAAATGGTAATAACAAATAACGTTTTCTTTACTTTACCGTTCTTACTCACTGTCACTTCCGAATGTGCCAACTAACAACAGAGAAGCACTTCACACTAAACTGAGAAAGAGATTTCACCTAGAGCCTCTCAAACAGCTTATAGAGCAAGGATATATCAGTGATTGTGTTATAATTGAGATAAGACAAGCCATCGAAAGGTGAGAGGCCGACAGGACCGCTTCAAGGAAGAAAGAAGATAATCAGCCAAAGCTTACTGCTTTTTATATGAGCAGTGCATGCTCTAATCATAGCCAAAAACTTGACGGTGACACAGACAGTGAGTCCACATCAACCTCATCTACAAATAATGATTCGGATAGTGAGATTGCATAACATGACTTTATGCATGTAATCATTTGTTAAAATGCCGATGAAATTGTTTCAGTGTTACACAATAATGGATGTTATGTTGATGCACCTACTATTTGGTCTGTAATCATACTCGTGATTAAACAAATCGGACTCCCGCTACGCAGTCGTCCGATTTTGTTAATCACTCGTATGATTACAGACCGAAGTGGACTCCACTCAGTCCTGTTACCATTACTAAATCTTTTTGTAAAAATGCTGATTAAATTGTTTTAGTATTACACAATATAGGACTTTGTGTAAAACTGAATCAAACTCAGGTCCTTTCATACTCAAACATCATGCTGCTCAGTAGGGATGCTACTTAAAAGAAACTTGAAGACCCCCAAGGTCATCTTTTGGCATTTTAAGGCCCCCCATATTCCATCCAAAAAAAATTGAAGGCCCCCCAATTTCTCCTCCACCCCCCCCCCCCCCCCGCTCCAACTTAAATTATGACTGGTCCCTAACACTAAACTAAAAAAATGTTAAATCATTCAGTTGTTCATTTAGCCAAGGGCATAATTTAAATATAGGCGGCACGTATGCGAAAGTAAATTGATACATATTCTAAGGTACAGTTCACAATGGCATTATATACACAAGGTATCCTATATCGTACGTACATCTACATTGATACTGTGCAAATTCATATTGCTTTGCTGAAATTTTACATGCTGACAGCATTACGAACAACAAGTCGCGGTAGGAATGTTTCAGGCTCAAACATAAAAGTAGCCAGTGTTAGTTCATCACTGGCAACAAAATAAGGCATTCTTATGATATTAGGGGTCGACCATTTAACTTTTGGGGGGGGATGGGTGATTTTGAAAAAAAAATTCCTGCAAGTGCTTGTTGGAAGAAAAAAATTGCATGCAGCACAAATGTAATAGAAAGCTTATGGGAAAAAAGTGAAAAATATATCCTGCCCGCCAGATTGCTAGAAAAAAAAAATTCTTGATGACCAGAAATCACCCACCCCCACCCTCAAGAGTTAAATGGTCGGCCCCTTAAACAAAAAGAGTGTATTCCCCGGGGAGGGTACTCCTGGGAATTCTTGGTGGGGGGGGGGGGCTGCCGATTCTTCAAATCCTGACCCGATTTCAGACCAAAAAATGTACCTTTCTGCACCCATTTTCAGACCAGGGGTCCGTTTCTCGAAAGTCCCGGTAACTTTACGGGCCCGAAATCAAAAATTCAAATCGAAATATAAAGAATAAGAGCGCGGGACCTGGCAAGCAAACTTCTCCATTTAGTTTCATTAACTGACAGTTTTATCATGTTAGATGCAAAACTATTGAAACCTCGATCTTTAATGTAAACGGAGACAGCTTACCGGGCCCGTTAATTAGGGAGCATTCATAATTTACCTAGAGGGTGGGCTATGATGATTTTGAGGGGGGGGTCACTCTTTTTCCCTACTATGATTTAGGGGGGGCTGTATGAATGCTCCCTTATCGGGACTTTCGAGAAACGGGCCCCAGACCTCTAAAATCCATACCCGTTTTCAGACCTGGCCTTTAGGCAGAAATTTTGTTATCGTTACTTAGATTAGAGCGCAAACAAAAAAATTCATCTAATCCATTTCGAATTCGCAAATTTCTCTTTCTTTCTTACTCATTCGGAATTGAAACGATAAATGCGTTCATACTTTCCCGTAGTTCCCTCAAAAACCATACCCGATTCCAGACCTAAATGGGGAAAGTGTTTTCAGGACAAAACGGAGAAAAAACCCTACCCTATAGGGTGGCACATACCTATATAGCTTATATGAGGGAGTACCCCCCCCCCCTCCCCCCACCTGGGAAAAAGTGACGAACGTAGCCTGAATTTCAGACGTTTATACTGAGGGAGTAAAAACGACTCGAAGTTAGGCTATCACGAAGGCATGATTTGTGGGTCGTGGATCAGCCACACTGCTCGAGTAGGTTTCATAAGTTAGCACAGGAGCCCATAACATGGGCTCCTGGTTAGCAACAAAATAGCCTCCCCGCAGACGTCCCATTCTCGTCCCCAGAGCCCGTCGTTTGTTGGTCGGTTCCAAATTAAGCCGAGTGGCTCTGGGGACGAGAATGCAGACGTCCTTTAAAGACTTCCTTTGCCAAAGGACGTCTGCGGGGAGGCTAGCAACAAAACTGATATACAATTGACTCCTGATAAATCGAACCCTCTGATCAGTCTCTGTACTATAAACTCAGTTACAGTGGAACCTCGATATAAGGAAGGGCCAAGGACCAAGTTATATCACGGTTCTTTTTCATATATTTTACTGTTACTGCGGTAAAGAAAATCGTTTGTTGTGCGGAGGACATCGTTACGTAGAGGTTCCACTGTTTTTTTTATTTTGGTCTTCTTTAGGAGTCAAATAAATCCTAAACCACGCCCTGAGTGGTCCCCTTTTTTCGGACGGGCATCTCCCTTGGGAGTCCACCCCTTCAGGGGTCCACTACCCATCCTTCCTTCAAAAAAAATGACACGATCCTCTGGGCTTTCATGAAACTTTTTTCCCGGAAATGAAGAAAAAGGGGATGAAAAGCAAACGAAGAGGGAAGGAAAGAAAGAGGAAGGTAAAAGTCGAGGGGGCAATGCCTCTTTTTAATCTCGAAATTTGCCTTCTACTTATATATTGGTGTAAGCATTAGACGAAGATAGGTCAGCTAGCGTTTTTTATAGTCTCTTTCGCAGTCGTTTTTAGGCTCGTTGCGTGACGAGCCTAGCGTTTTAGTGGATAAGTGAGGGTTTTGTGTAATAGTGCACTGTAAATTGAAAAAGATCTGTTTCAGCCCCCAAGTGTCAATTCAGCCCTGCAGGCCAAAGTCTGATTCAGCCCTTCTTGGAGCCATTTGAGCACAATTTAGGCCAAAAAAGCTCAATCAAAAGGCTATTCCAGCCCACGGTAGGGCCCATTTCAGCCCTGGGACCAAATCAGCCCTAGCTAATTGGACTGTATTGGCCCTGATTTAAGGGAGCCAAATTAGACCCAAAAATAGGACCGTATTTTACTCACCGAAACGGCCCTGTTTTTAGGGCTAAAACAGATCTTTCTGATTTAGAGTGTGAGTTTTGATCACAAATATAGGGAGAATGACAAGAGCGGCAAAAAATTCACTTTGAGTTAGTAAGTTAGTAAGTCATTCAGGTGTATAGGCTACGCTAAGCGATGCCTCTATGTGGAAAATAATGGCGTTCCGTCCTTTACATCGTAAGTGTTATCACAATCTCTACTATACTCCTGGTCAACTTTAAATTAGCCTGCGAGTAAGCTCTCCTTTTGGGGGAAAGCCAGATACTAAGTGCCGGACGCTCACGATAAAGACGATGAACATGGAAAACCAGAAGTGACGAGAATTTATGCAAAAGAAAGAAAGAAATGATTGCTACAGCTGGACAAAAAAGAAAATTGCTTGTTTACCCACGAACCTAGGAGTTCATATGAACTCGTTTAAACGTGTCCGTGCGTTCCAGATCGAATTGGAATTTGCGAGTGTTGGTTTTTGAGGAGAGGGGAAAACCGGAGTACCCGGAGAAAAACCTCTCGGAGCAAGGGAGAGAATCAACAACAAACTCAACCTACACAAGGCGTCGACGCCGGGAGTTGAACCCGGGCCACATTGGTGGGAGGCGAGCGCTTTCACCACTGCGCCATCCCTTGCTCCCCAAGTAGGCTTTTGTACATTATGCTTTTGCTTCCCCACTAAAATGCTCCACCTTAATGCTTCATTTTTCCCACTAAAATGCTCGGTCTCCCCAAAAAAGTCACTAAAATGCTCGGACAATGCTCATTATACAAACAGTTTTTTTTAATTAATTTCAAAGTTTTACACTTACAAAAACGTGCAAGTGTCGCAAGTAACAACAACAACGTGTACAAGTTCATAAATACAGCCAAAAAAACAGCTGTATTAGGTTTTTTGTGAATTTTGAGTTTCAGTCTTCATTTTCTTTAAAACGCAGGAGCTCGTGGGGCATGGGCTCCTGAAAAAAGTTAATTTCTATTTTATTTTCTCGGAAAAATTAATTTTCTGGAGAAAATGCCACTAAAATGCTCGAATAATGCTCAATGCTTTTGCCTCACTAAAATGCTCGAAAAAATGCTAGCATAATGCACAAAAGCCTATCCCCAAGGACAAGAAATTAAAGAATTAGATGAGTTCATTTACTTGGGTGGTGGTCTGACACGGACCTAAAATATCAGACTCTCAAAAGCTAGGGGTGCATTATGTCAGATTAAACAACTGTTGCTCCATTAGCAAACCTGTATAAAACACTGGCACAATGGAACCTTTAGTCAGATCTATTCAGAGGATACCCTCGGAACCAGGGGCTAAGGCAAGAGACCCTGAATGGAGACTGCAATGGGTAAAATATTTCTCTTTCATTCTACCTCGGAATCTGCTGCAGTCATTACTTCATGCAGCTAGATAACGTTTAAAAAATCAAATTATCTCTGCGATGCCCACAGCTGGGCATTAGTGATGACCTGTTCCTGTCACAGGTCGAAATGACTGTGCTTTAATATACCACATCCACTTTCTTGTTTTTTTGTTGTTGTTTTTTTTCTTCACTTTTTTTGCTAACGTACATCTAGGGTTTCAATTAATTTTTTTTTTCACGGGTAAAATAAGCTTTTTAACAGCCTTGGCAATGAGACTGAAATTGTAAGTAACAACAGGGCGGTGCCTTGCATGGGCGTAGGGTCCCGTTTGCACTTACCCCTTTGGCGATCTGCAAGTGTTTTTTAATCATTCTAGTAATTATAATTAATTATTTTCATTTTTATTAAAAGAGATTTCTTAGACATAAAACGGTAAAAACAAACGATAAAATCCGACGTTCCGGAGTAGTCATGCCTCCATTATCAAGGAAAAATGTCTTTGATCATGCAATTTACAGCATTTAAGGCGATGTGGCGCGAAAATTTACATAACAGGGTGAGAGGATTATGAAAATACTTTCGCACGAATAGCCGGTCTGATTGCACGTTAAGATTTGTCTTTAAGGTTCTTATCAAAAGCATTTCGTACACTAAACAGTCAAATTTGTTCCTGCATTTCTTAAGCGCTTCGAAACGTTTCAGCAGGTCCTGAGGGATTGTCCCGTGCACGTTCTTGCAATGTTTGGCAATGGCGGAGGACTGTTGTTTAGGCCCTCAGACACCATTGTGTAAATGTCCGCATGTGTAACCTACATAGCTGCATCACACAGGTCACATTGGAAGTTATAAACTACACACTGTTCATTTACGATCGGTGGCTTTGCTTCTTTCACATTCATTTCCTGTTCAATTTTCCGGCTGGCAAATAAAATTTAAATGATCGGGTTTTTTTTGTTTTTTGGCGTTTATTTCAACTCTCATAAAATGGCAAATATAGATGAAGTTCCCTACGGAGTCTTGGGGCCGCAAGCAAGTTCGAACTCAGAGAAGAAATTGAATTCATTTGGTTCCTGTGTTTACGTGGCCTCCAAACAACGTTGTGTTCGCACAGGTTTTAAAGAAAAGCGCGCTGCACATGCAAAATTTGTTGTTTTTCATTTACTCATTGGGCTCGTTTCGATTGACGTTCTCATTGCCGTCGTCATCACCGTCGCCTTCGTCGTTGCTCCCAAGATTTATCGATGTGCGTAAACGGTTAGGAATCCGGACACGTTTTGATAAAAACGCCTTCCATCTTTTCACTAGATATATATCTAACCGTAGTTTTGATAACGTTATCGCCAAGTAGACCAAACAGTTTGTTTCGGCCAAAAACTACAAAGTAGCTATTATAAAAACTAAGAGTGGAAAAATTGCTTTTTTCTCTTCTCCTCCTTTCCTTCTCCTCGCTCTTTCTCTTTTTCCTTTCCTTTTCCTTTGTTACTGTGATTTTGGAGCTTCTCGGGCTTAAGAAACCTGCCTTTTGACGCCTTTTTCACTCAAATGACTGCAAGTTTCGTTAGGCTGGTTTTCAAGATCAATGCTATTCAAGATTAGGTAAATTAATGAATTACTTCGTTTATCTGGAAACCGACGTTTGGGTGGAGCCGGGGGAAAAAGTGCGTTGTTTTAGAAAAAATATATATTTCAAAGAAACAAACGGAGTTGAATGAATTGAGGCAAACTGTGCTCTCATCTTTAGATATTTTTCTTTTCTTTTAGAACTAACTTTTTATTTTTTGATTATTTTCATTTATTTTTGTTCCCGACTTTTTCAGGTACGCACGTGCGTACCGTGCGTACAGTTAACTAAACCCCTGTTAATCATATGTCTTCTTGTTCTTCTTTCATGATTGCAGTTTTGCCCCAATTAGGACAGCAAAACAGTCGGTTTTTTTCTCAAAATCTGTAAAGAAATCGGTAAAGCGTGGCGTAAGAGTCTTACGCGCGCGAAGCTCGCGAGCCTCGCCCCCCCTTAGGGCTCTCATTCTCTCTGTTTTCAAACTCTCTGTTTTCAGCCTCGACTATGTGAACGTTTTTCCGAGTGCAAATTTTGTGTCCCCTAAATAGAGGTGTCCCAAAGGAGAGGTTGCACTGTTGTGCTAGATTTGCTTTTGGGGCGTGAAACATGGAAAATGATCATGGGGGCTGACAGAGCAGTGGACATGTTTTGTAACCTGAGTGTTTACGAAGAATGATCCTTCAAATCGCCAGAGGCAGGCTCACCACCCAGGTCAGAACTGAAGACTAATTTTCCTATACATAATTTCCCGTGGGCCTGTCTTGCCACTGCATAACATAATGTAGGCCCCCTTCGAGTCTGCACATGAAATAAGATGACCCGCCCTCAACCACAGAAACAGTTTTAATACAACTTAAATAAAACTCACTGAACTATTTAAAGCAAATAGCGAGTAGCCCTCCTCCCAGATTTAGTAGTTGTCACTCTGATCTGAATATCATCCCCTTCCTCATCATCATCCTCTGAACTCGAGCAAATCTCGGTAAGGACACAGTCTGTTTGAACGCTTTTATCATCAGAAGATAAGTATTCCTCTTCATTTTCACTACTGCAGAGTTTCTTTCCTTCTTCTTGTGTAAAGCCCTGTATCATTCTGTTGTTGAATAATGTGCCTTTGCACCTCCATTAGCTTTGCATGCTTGTTTGATGCAGTGCGAAGCCCGTGATGCTTCAAGTATTTATCGACAACGGCTATTGTCTGCTTACTAAGGGAGCCATCTTTAAACGTTGCATTCCAATCATACTCTTGGTATGTCTTGCTTACCTCAGCTGACTTTTTAGCCAGTCTTTCCTTCTTTCTTTTGTCTTTCTTAAGATCGAGTAATGTCAAATGCTCCAGATAGTCTTTCACGCATCCCTCAGCCCGGCACAACAAATTCTCTTGAGAATTTCGAGATACTGGTGGGATCATCAATGGAGCACCTCCCTGATGTGTATGCTGCTTTCAGCTGTACCCTTGGTATGTAATCATCGACAAGCCTGTTGTTTGTTGGGTTTTTAGACAAAGGAAGGTAATGATGCCCATCACTTTCGTTGTCACGAAATGGCCTCTCAACAGCATGTTCAATCTCCTCACAGCATTGTTCTCTTATGCTGCTGCAGAAGTCGCAGAGTGCCGTACCACTCAGTTCACCATTTTCTTTACAAGCTCCTTTTAAATATTCAAGGAACATCTCTCCAATGATGCAGTGGCTATCCATAAATGAATATATCTTCTTAAAGTAGTGTATGGTATCCAGGAACAGAATGTTTTGCAGCATTTGCATACTTCATAAGCATACGATTTGTTGAAAAAGAACTGACAATTTGATGCTGTAGTTGTATAGCACTTTAAGTTGTCTTGAGTAATACTGAGTAATACATGAAGTCTATTTTTCCAATGTGAAAGGACTGCTATACACCATGTTATGTTGGTTTGTTATGCCATCATTTTGATAATAAATAATATTTGACTTGCTGTTGATTCCTTCATTATTGTTTCTTTTTTGTGGAACGGAAATTGGAACGCACAAAAATACATGGCCCCTTAGAAATGGTTGCACAATTTTATGCAGCCCCCCATTTTCAGGTGCTAAAAAAGGTATGACCCCCACCCCATTTGCACTAGCCCAACCCCCCCGGGCCCACCCCCCCCCCCCCCCTCTTATAAATGAGCGGTCCGCTAAACGAGGAAAACCTTCTCGTGGAATGCTTTAACAGAGTCCCTATCCCTAAGGTTTAAGTGATTTAAAAGTCTATGTTAGGGATAGGGAATCTGTTAGAGCATTCTACAACAATGTTTACATCGTTGTGACCTGCCAGTCTGCAGTCTGCGTTTGTCGCATACCAAGTTATCGATGAAAAATTTGGCAAAGATAAATCAATCAACTTTGAAACATATTCAAACATCCAAAATACAGTGAAAACTCTGTTGAGCGGACCTCCAATTAAGCGGACGCTAAGCCTGGACGTGGACACTAATAAAAAAATTGCATTTGGCTAATATAGCGGACAATAGTAAATCAATACATTTAGTTGTAGTTGTTTGACCGGTCAGTATAAAATATGAACTGCGGACTGCGGACTGCGGACTGCGGACTGCGGACTGCGGACTGCGGACTGGGTATAAAATACGGACTAGGTATAAAATGAGGACTCCGGCTGGACTGAGTATAAAACACGGACTGGGTATAAAACGCGGACTACGGACTACGTAAATAAAAACAGCTTTAGAAAGGTAAAACTGAGAGAAATGGAAAGCGGACAAGCAAAAACAGTATTCCCAGCTTTAACATTCCCTTGGCTGTTCACGTAGTCTACTATTCCCACGGAGAAGGAAGGTTATTATGACGATACTCAAGGCAACTGAAATTTAACTCTGAATTTTATAAAAAGAAGGAGTTTGAAGAGATTTCAATTTGCAGTTTTAAACCAATAAGAAGCACCGAATTAAAAAAATAGTAGTCACATCAGTTAAATCCTTATCGGATGCCACAATTCCTCATGAGGACTGAATGAAGAACTCAGACGAGAAGGTCAATGTAGGGCATTCCGCGATGCACAAAAGCGGTATTTAGGGGGGAGGGATTACTCACATACGTGAATAATAACCGAAATGAGTCATCAAACGTTATATTCCAAGCGATGATTATCATGACATGATTTACACCCTGCTCCTGATCCCCGGAGGGGGGTACTACTGGAAATTCTTAGTGGGGGGTGGTGCCCTGTTCTCCGAATCCTGACCTTATTGCAGACCAAAAAATGTTATTTTCCACACCCATTTTCAGACCAGATCTCTAAAATCCATACCCATTTTCGGACCTGGCCTAATTTAGCCTGTTCCAGGTTCTCAGATAGTTGGGGAGACTCCCCAGTTTTTTCCCGTTTTATTTTCGTGTTCGCGCTTTCTCAATTCAGCGGACCCAGCTATCTCGGAGCCTGGAACAGGTTAGGTCTAATTAGGTAGAAATTATGTCATCATTACCAAGTTAGAGCGGAATTGGAAACAAAAGAATTCTCCAAATGCATTCCGAATTCGCACATTTGTATTTCGTTCTTATTCATTTGGAATTGAAACGATAAATACGGCCATTCATGTACGCTCCTGTAGTTCCCTCGAAAATCATACCCGATTCCAGACCAAAATGGGCAAAGTGTTTTTAGACCAAAAAGGCCCAAAACCCCTACCCTTCCCTTATATAAGGGAGTACCCCCCCTGATCCTGACCCTTTTCATGATTGTTAGAGATCGAGACAAGCTCTAAAAATAGGTGAAGAAAATAGGATTTTGATCCGGTTCATGATTCAGAGAACCGGGCGGCACACCTCCACCAAGAATTTATAGGAGTATTTACAACTTGAACTCACGTGTCTTGCTATTTAGCGATCTTTTGATCTTATTTTTCCTTACCTAGAAACAATTAGCACCGTTTTTACCAAAGTAGTCCGTAGTCCGTGTTTTATACCCAGTCCGCAGTCCGCAGTCCTCGTTTTATACCTAGTCCATGTTTTATACCCACTCTGTATTTTCCAGTCCGCCTTTTTAATATACCTAGTCCGTATTTTATACCCAGTCCGCAGTCCGCAGTCCGCAGTCCGCAGTTCATATTTTATACTGACCGGTTGTTTGACCGATATCCGGCCGTAAGATTGTCATCCGCGATCAAAGTTCACCTAAAATTCTTGCACAAGGTACCAGAGCAAAGTACAACACAGCTTCACAAGTTTATCACAGTAGTACAGAGCAACCGTTGAATCAGCAACCTCGTTCCTAGATGTTAATCGTTAACAAACTTTGCGCAATGTTTAGAAACTTCTATCAAGCGGACACTTGGGAAGGTCCCGAAGATGTGAGGTTTCACTCTGAGCTCTTGTGTATGATACACGTCAGTTGAAATCAAACCCATTCACCACGCCTCTGCTGAACGACTGCCAAGCAAAGCTCAAGCCAAATCATAAAATGGAGGCTTTTACATGGTGTAAGGAATTGTGGGCGCCTAAAACCTTCAACAGGTTCAGTTTTGTAGTGAATGTTCTTTGGATCGCAGTTGGGATAGTATTGTTTGGAGTGTTTCTGGACATGGAAATCAACGAATCGAGGTTTGACTTCCGCTGTGATGTGAACAAGAATGCTAAAGTCGACAAGGACTTCGTTCTACTAAGGTTGGAACGTTCCATACCATATTACACCCCCCATATCAGGCCCCAGCCAGGCCCCGACCTACCATATCAGGCCCCGACCTACCATATCAGGCCCCACGTATATTAAGCTAGGTTTCCCGTAATTCACTTATATTTCGATTTTGTTTCTTTAAAAGTAATAGCCGTTTTCACAAAAGAGGCGGGTTAACTATCCTCCTTGACGGATAACGGCAGACAGTTAAGGTCAGACAGATTATTAGTCCCAAATTTAATTTAAGTAACCGTTCCGTTTTCACATCAAGACAAATTATTTGTCTGACGCCATTTATCCGAATCATCCGCTCGTCTGTCGTGAGCGGCCAATAATAATGCCGAGAATAAAAGGGAAATTTTAAAACGTGTTATTATTTTGTTAATAATTGGGGAAATTTTGTACCCAAATGTTTAATATTAACAATCTAACTTTCATTGCTTGTAGCAACATATACAGAGTGTCAGGTAAGGACGTGTCAAGGTAAAGCAAACAAAAAAATCAAGGTCAGGGAATTTTCTACAAAGTCGTGAAAATCTCTTATTGGTATGTTCAAAATTATATTTTCCTTGCGCACAAGATCCCGTGTAATTTAGCTCAAAGACTTTGTAAATGAAGACAGGAATATTGATAGTTTGGAATAAAAGGGCCCAAGCAAATTTAAACGTGCATTGTTTACTCCACTTTTAATCACCACATAACATTACAACACTTTTGTGTCCTTTTCAAACTGTATTCATTGTGTAGCGATGTTCGCTTTTTATTTTCCTGCTTGGAGCAAAGGTCAAATCAGTTCTGGTCACGCCCCCAGAAGCTGTAACACTATCGTTTGTTACTACAACGACTTTGTTACAGGACACCACTATTACTCCGCGAACTGTAATAATCGCCGCAAATTGCATTACTAACGCAAGATGCACTAAGAATCGCCCCAAAATGTAATAACATTTTTAACGCAAAATGTAACAATCTTTCAACGGAAAATGTAATTCCAACTTTCTAACGCATAATGCATAATTTGTTTCCTTCCCTATCAAACTCAGTTTTCATCCCCGTATATTGATAAAATTCTTTTTTGTAATTTTTTCTTAAATAAATATTGATCTGTAATATCTTGCTTCCCTTTACGTGAAGTGTGTATGATACTTTGTATACTTTTATTGGTCATCAACTGTCAGCTCCATGGACCTAGCATGAAATGGACGACGTTAACCCTTTATTAACATTTCTTGAAATTGACTGAAAATATAAGGATTGTATGTAGAGTACTCCTAGGAATCTTAACCAACAATACACGGAGGCAGCGGCTGCTACACAATTGTCACTCAAAAAGTAAAGCCGCGGCTTTTACAAACTTTTTCTCGCTTTTCCCACTTCCCGCCCGTTCAATTAGTGAAATGTTAGCATACTTTCTTTAAGCTTTGAATGAAAGTAGGCACTTCCTAGCACACGTCATAGTCGTGCAGTAGCGGCAAAAAATGCACGTACAAAGAAGCGTGATACATGACTGTGCATAAAAGTTTTTTTTTCCGCAGTTCCTATTTTCTTTTCTTGTTTCTTTCTTTTTTCTTTCTTCTTTTTTTGGCAGTTCTCATTGCCCTCCCAGTTGTCGTTGCTTAAGCTCCCTGATAGTAAGTACAATTAAACCTAACTACTCCAAGTCCGCCAACGGATCATCCCAAATTCCGGATACACTAGCACAAAATGGTGTGCAGAACCCGGGGTGTCCAGCATCGTCTGAGTCTGAATAAAATCTCAAAGACCCTCGTTTCCCTCCGATTTGCGAGAACCCTGTGGTATCTTTGTAGAGTCTGTTACATCCCAAGCAGCGTATAATCTCATACATTACGTAGTATTTCTTTTTAAAATCCTCTGAGGCGGTTGTCCAATCATGGACTGTATTAAGCCATTTAAAATGGACGACTTTTCTAAATCCTTCATCCTGTGCCAGCTGTCGCCACCTCCTGCAAACTAGGCTGAGCCTTGCGATTGAAGGATCCCCTTCAATATCCCACACTAGTTGGAATATTTGTTGTATAATCTCGGTTGGTAGGTCTGTGTTTGCAGAATAAACAAAAAGCTGTCAATTTATGTATTTATGTCTTTTACAACATGCTTTACTCAAGTTAGACACATTCTCTTCTCTTTGTTGTCCAGTCAGTCCTGATGTAACTATCGCGGGAACTATCGATGCTGGAATCTTACTCGAAACATATTCTCCCTACATGTTATTTGTCATTTCTTACTTTTAAAGAATACAGCAGAATTAGATCCGTTGTAAATGCACGATTTTCAGTTAGTTCTTAGTTCGTTTTGCGCAGATTACTTTTTTGCTAGTAAAATAGTCATACCATTTCATAACAATGGCTCCAATTCCGGCTTAGTTTATAGCCTACCATTAAAACTTTTCGGCTCTTTCGACTGTTCCATTGTCGCCATTTGTGGGTTCGTGGCACTAGAAGTTCGTTTCTATAAGCAATTAAAAAGAAATTACTTTGACAACATGTCATGTATCCAGGAACAAGAACAAATCTTGTTACCTTATGGCAGTTGCGCAATTTACTGATGCTTAATCGAGCCTTAGTTACTTTTTTAAAAAACATTTTTATTGTATCTTAGGTTTTTATTGTTTATTTACCTGCTCTTGGGATGGTTCTGCTTTCTTGCCTTTTTTTGATGGGTTTCCTTGCTTTTCTGGTATTGTTTTTTTTCTCCTCTTCAATTCCCACTCGCCTGACCTGTATTTTCTCTACAAAGTGTTAAGAGCGACGTGTTTAATAAATCTTATTATTATTTCAATTAACGATCAGAAGAGTCCCATCTATAACGTCATGTACCTTAAGTTTGGATTGTCTTCGAAGCTTAGCCTTGTACTCAGAGGTGCTACCGGGTTTCGCCTCTTCACTTTTCTCCTCCGTTCCAATTTTCTTGTTAAGGTGTCTTGTTAAATCAAATATCCGTAAATGAAACATGTCACTGATCCAAAATAACTCAGGGTTTACTTCACTTACCCCTTGATAGACGACATACATTCCTTTGTGTGGAGAATAACATGGGCTATATGTAGCCGCAATCTGTCACAATCTCCCTATCAAAAATAGAAATGATACAAAAAATTTGAAGTTAACAAGTATAGCAGTTATCTCTGCATCTTAAGATGTCCAATTTGTCATTGTCTTTACCTGAGAAAACGTGGGTTTTTGTCCTGTTGCTAGGCACTCGGCCATCTACAGCCAGAAAAAAAAAATAGTTACGTTACGGCGGAAGCGTTAGATGATGACCATGATGATTATTATTAAACGCGTCAAAATTTTTGTTGCACAGTTATTGTAGTGCAAAAAGTATGGTACTCATAGATAAATAATTGTCCAACCTTGAGAACGAACACCCCACAGCTCTTTGCATCTTTTTGCACCGCTTGATAAAGTACTCTGTCTTTCCAAATTGAGCGGTCCTGGATGGTTTGGTCATCGAGCCGTCGACCCAAAAACAACCTAACCGTGATTCAATAAACATACGTACTCTTGTCATATAATAATAATAATAATAATAATAATAATAATAATAATAATAATAATAATAATAATAATAATAATTTTTTTTATAATAATAATGATAATATTGGACTCGCTGGAAGTTATTTTTTCTGTATCACTGCCATCACTCAAGAGAGAATGAGCTTGCATCAAACAAATAAATTACCTTATTTTCTCGCTAAACTCCAACCGATTCTTATCGGAATTTAACATTGGATCGAAATACATGATCCCTTTTTTCTTTACGTCCACTGCCTGTGTATAAAAGAAGGAAATACAAAATAAGAGACAAGAAATTTGACGGTGGTGGCTTTGGAGAACTGTGTTGGTTAGCCTTTCGAATAATATGATTATAGTTAGGGTATAAAGCCTACCGTCACGATGGTCACTTACCCCTAAACTCCAGTGACAATTTCCCCTGTTAATGGGCAATAACAGAAGGCTGCTTTGTTCCAGAGACCCCTTTGGAAACAATGACAGTTCAAACATGCGTTATACACCGGATATGCAGAGGAATGGTTTTATTAGTGCATATAATTGCTAAATTCGCCGGCATTCGTGATAATGAGTACGAGTGCTTTACATTAGACAAATCCAACCGCTTCAAGTCTGAAACATTAAAAAGTTTTTTTTTTCTTTTGTCTGCTTTTCTTCTGGCAATTTCTTCTGGTTCTCACCCAACATGTATACTATAACTTTGATACATATAAAATATACCTTGGATTTTCGCAGTGATGAAATATCTTTCCCATCTTCCAAACACTTTTCCAATCTGGTCCAAAAGAAGGAGTCGAACACCAGTAGTTGTCTTCGCTAAAGAAAAACGCACCGAGATTGAAACTGGGATAACTATATGGTCCCGGTTTATTTTGCACGATTTTCGATTAATTATGTCTGAAGGTTATTTTAGGAGTTTACATGCATGTTACATATATACGAATCAAACAGCATTTGTCAGATCTAACCTTTGTGCTACATGCTTCTTCCAAGTACGCCATAAAGTAGTTGATAACCTAACCAAATTAAGGAAATAAACGATGTTACTATTTCTAGTTCAAAAAGGAAACCCGGAACTCTAATAATTATTGTCTTTGCATTGGATTATTAACATATTTAGAACAACCATAGTTAGTAATGACAATGATAAAGACGACGATGATGACGATGATAATAATGTTAAACAATCATTGAATGCGTATGACTATGATGTAAAGCCGTTTTGCAGATAACGGCCTCTGGGATTTTTTATATGTCATGCAAAAGCCTAATTCAATAATCGTTTTTTGGAGAAACTCCCCAAACAGAGGATGACATATTCAGTGCCGAATAATACTTTTCTTGTGCCATATTGCATTTCCTATGTTCAGATTTAATCAGAAAATTAAACCTGATATTTTGTAGTCTAATAGCCGTAAACGCTGTGCAATTGTCAGTTTTCTTTCTCCCTGCACCTTTGATTGGCGACGAGGTTGGTAACATGCATTGGGGCACAGCAGTATCGATTGTGTATATTGCCTCTTTGAAATATGGTAAGCCCGATTGGATTTGCAGAATTAGGCACGGAGTCGATCCGAAACGGTTATGAATTTTGAAAAAATATTTTTTTTATAGTTATTATAGTAAACCTAACAAAATCCATAGACCTCGGATGTCACACCTCGTCATTAAGCCATCCAGCGTTTGATCCTTTTGAATGTTGTCCATGGATGGTGCTGAAACTCCGGACTGTTATGGGGATCCCATTTTGGCAGACCAAGATTTTTTCAGCTTCTTCTTCCTTATCAATAAGGTTCCATGCATCTCTCACCTACAGGCAATGAAATATCAATGTAGAATAGAATGTTTCCTTTTTTTCCTCACCATTTATAGTGAAAGCTTTAAAAAGAAGTCTACCAAGCGGAATTAAAAGAAAGAGAAAAGGACATTAAAGAAAGAAACAGTCCGGAGGTCTGTGTACATGCTTACCTCTTTCTCACATACAGATTGCACAGTCTCATTGAATATGCTTCTTATATCATTTCTCATTTCAGGTTCTATAAACGTGAAAGGAAAATTTAGATGCAAACATATGTATTGTTCAAAATGTCTCTGATTTGAGTTTATCCCCCTAATATGGCATGAGTCAAACATATATTAATCTCGAGCCGATGGCGTTGGCATTTTGTTTTGATCCATACATAGGGTTGTGCACGTCATTAAGTCAGTTCCCTGACACACTCCCAGCTTGAAGATATTGCCTAATGCATGAGATGCCTCACACAACACTTTTATTGTTTTACGTTATAGAGTGTTGTGGACAGAACCCTACAAAAAAGAGGAGGGATCGAAGCGATAATTGGATTTTATACCTGGTTCATCTCCTTGAAAGGTGTTTGATTTATTGTCTGCATCGTTCACATACTGGGCTGGTCCTACCAAAAACAAACAAAATTATAATTATTTGTCGTTCCTATTATACTATCCGCTGGAGAGCCTATGTTATAAGTGAAAATTTGTGAATAAAAATCAAACTACGTCGTGCAGAGTAAGCTTCTATGTATTTGGTAACTCGTGACTTTATGTTTTGGTCTTAAAAGTAAAAGGACAAATACCTTTGAAAATGTTTTCAATTGGTTCCAAGCTTAAGTAGTGATTCTCTGTAAGGTTACCAAGAAGAAGTGGCGCCCCTTCAGCTTGCTGATTTTCGCTTTCAACAAAAACCTCTATTGACTCCTTGTCGGTTGTACTTGTCACTACTCTTATGGTTTTCCCAAGCGCGTTTGCCAGTGCCACCAAGACGAGTTGATCCCCCCCATGTCCCGTCCCCGCTCATGTTCTTCAAATAAGAATCGTAGTCATTGTTTGGCACGGTTAAGGAAAGCTCGTCGATAGTCAACTGAAAATAAAGTTCAGAGATGGTAAATATTTTAATTATAATAATATTTTAATCATATTTTTATTTTATTATAGTAATAATATTTTTATTTTACATTCATGTTGCAAACTCACTCCAGGTAAGCCGTCTTTCAATGTATTAACGGCAAGTGATCTCAAACCAACGTGATCGTAGCCTCCTTCTCCAACACGGTCCATCTGGTCTGCAACAGCGTGAAACAAGCAGTTCCCATCTTTTGGAATTGCATTTCTAATTCGTAGCCCAGAGGTACGGATATTTTTGGTTAACTGACGTTCACTTCTCTGCAGTTGTCTGTTTTCAGCTAATGACATTCGTTTTGCTTTCTTCATATCCTCCAAGAAACGTTGTGAAGAACCTTTCGAAAGGAGAGAAAAATACACTAAGGATACGTCTTTTTTAATACATATTGTAACTTTTGTAGAGTCTATCAAGAAAAAGCACAGAAAAAAAGACATATATGAGTGAAATGAAAAGGAACAATAAGCACAGTTAGATCGTGCATAAAGGAAAAATCGGGTAAGAAACAATGCGAATCACTATCGTTGTCGTTTTCGCTATAACCAGAAAAAAAATACACATTTTTTTTATTTTACAAATCTAGTTATATCTGTGTTAGTCCGAAAAGCAGAAAAAAAAACATATGCATTTTCAGTTCCCTAACAACTGTTGGGTATGCAACTTTAAAATTTATTAAAGGGAAACTGTGAAAGTGACGTATTGTCTATAGTTGCGCAGCATCAGTAAAATCAAGTATAACGATGCATAATGATACCTTTGCGAAAGCTCTGGTCGAGTTTGGGATCCTTCGTTTCCTGTTGGCCTGACTCCTTCATATGGAAAAGTAACAATATACATAGGTTAAGAAAGATTTTTTTACAAAAAAAAAACAAAAGGTGCCATAATCACCCGCGCCATCTGTACGTTAGAAAATATTTCGCGATTTGGCGTTTTTACATAAATATACAATTAACATTAAATAGCCGGTCTGCAAGAGTGAAGAACAATAGAGGAAATTTTACCTTGGGGCTATCTCCCTGTTTAACAGGGCTAGCAAAACTTGTCTCTTTGTCCGTGCCATGCTGTCGTTGAGGTGATTCCTTGTCCCCGATGGCTGTTGGCTCATGTCCCTCGTTAGCGTTGCCTTCTTCTTCCTCTTGATTCCCCCTTTCTATAGACTCGGTGGTCTGTAGCAGAAGGATCCCGTTGGTGTCGTGCTGCAGTCCTTTCGCCGTCCCGGTGTACGAACGAATCGCCTTCTCCAATTTGCACCTATACACTTGGTCAATGTGAGCGTTACTCAGGTGGATTTTGAGACGCATCATAAAAAGATGATTTCCAGGAAGCATCATATTAAAGGTGTAGTTGGAGCGATTGATGCTGTTGTGTAACTGTTCCTCGACTTCAGTGTTGATGACAGCATTCAGCTCTGGAACCAGCGTCACACGTCGCAGTAAATCTGGCGCACTCGACGAATTTTTTTCATGAAAACGATCACAAAGGGAATATCTATCTGTTACTCCAGTGACTGGATGAACTTCTTCTTGCGACTTCTCTTCGCCGAAGGAAAACTGAAATGCTTTCGGGATGCTTGAGCCTTGCAGCCAAGGTAAATGAATAACCAAACGCCCTTCCTTCGCGGCATCGATGTTCTCTTCAGTCGGCTGAAATAGTCTTCCATCGTTTGGCCTGAAAAAATGGGGAACGGTGTTGTTCGCATGTGTGGCTACGCGATGTGGCATATCGGAGATGTTAATGGACGGTGGGAATGCAAGAGAACGCAACATGTCAACGTAGTCCCTAGGGCTCTCTCCCCTTAGAACGAACTTGATACAATAGACAACCATGTGAGGACAAGAAGCTGAGGCCCAGCCACCTGTTAATAAGAAATTGAATCTATCAAATCTATTGAAGTGATAACTCTGGGTTAGAAGAAGCTTTCCTAGAAATAGATAACATGTCACAGGGAACGTCTTGAAAGTGTTATTGTCTGTCTTGGTGTTGCCTTTCTCAGAAATGCAACCAGTGTCCGATGGCACAACATTGTATTGCTCAGGTACCTTCCGATACTTTCGACAATTGAAAAGGGGAGTGAGCAATCATTTCCCGCTCTCTTCAAAACATAAGTTCAATCGATTTTTTTAAATTAAAATCTCTTTTTAGTAGCAATGACGTCATTTTTAATTAACGAATTAGGTACTGGAAGTACCCGCCATCTTTGAAAGTTAAAGGAAGATCAGTTCAATAAAGGGAACAGTAAAATTTCGTCTTAACCAAATCAGCGAGTATGCATGAATACCCAGGGGCGGATCCAGGATTTTTTTTAGGAGAGGGTGCACTCGTGTCTTGCTCTACTTCAACACCAAGAAACCACATAGTTTTTTTTTTGCAGAATACCAGTTGTATTAGAAAACCGCAGGTCATCTCGGGGGGGGGGGGGGGATGCGCACCCCCTGCACCCTCCCCCTAGATCCGCCCCTGATACCATACAATGGACGAAGGTTTTACGATAGTGCCGTTTGGAAAGTACAACCACCTGATGAACCCCATATCTTCTTGAATATCTTTTGAAAATTTTCTGGAATCCCGAGTTTGGACCGTAAGTGGCTAATGCAGTCTGCTTTTGACATTCTGGATGCATCAGGAACCCCATATACGCGGCAGATTTTTTGAAGTGTTTTAACCTAAAAAATGCATAGAGAGAGAGAGTGGTAAGACGTAAGTACAGTCACATATAAATAAAAATAATAACAGTCACATATATGTCAATGCACCCAAAATACAGGTGTCATACTAAAAAAAAAATGTTTCGTCCTCAATTGTGTTCAATTTATATGCTCAATAGTAAATCTAGAGCGTGATTATAGGAGAAAAATTTCAACTACAGACTTGGCATTTTATTACTATATAGTTTCGTACTACTCACTGGCTAGGCTACTCAACATTGACCTAATGCCATATCACAATTTAGAACTTATATAATAAATCAAGGTATTAAAAGGGGTTAAGTGAAATAGTCTCGAGGTGCTGCCGATCTAGTCCTCTGGAAATGAATGTTTTGACGAAATGAAAATCCCTAAAATTATCATTGAGTTATTAGAAGTTGATATTTATTATCACTTGGATGTTACTTTCATAAAAACAACGGGTGTCATTACCTGCGCAAAGTGCATCATTTCAATCAGTTCCTCCTCAGATATACCCTTTTCAACTTCGGCTTCTCTGTCCTCTTTCTCAGTGGTATCAGATGAAATTCGAGTACACTTTCGATGCTCCGAATTGAACACCACTGGTCCTCTCCTTGACTGACATCCAATCCACGGTGCCCAGAAGGTGTAACTGGGCTTGACAGTGTACGGATTACTTTTTTGGTCTGACGGTAAAAAAAAGAAGAATAGGCGTAGTTGACGTGAACGATAATATAATAAGCAAGAATAAAGTGACGCTAATAATACCCACTGCAAATAAAAGATATTTCATTAAGTACTTTAGTATGTACATGGAAAAGACTGTCAGTGATCTCAAATGGAGCAAAGTTGGGAGGAGGGATCAGAGGAATAGGGCGTAAATTCACGTAGATTACCCCGAATAAGTCCACGAGCTACCATTGAATGGTCCACTTGCCGCCAGAAGGCCTCCATATCTACTTCGTAACTTGCCGTATCGAGCTCTGGGATTTCCAAGTCGTCAACTTTAATAAAAAATAAAAACATCACACGGTACACTAACGATAATGATCAATGTTCACGACGATCACAATGCCCGGATGGCTGATACAAATGTAAGAAATTGTAGATTCTAATTTCACCATAAAGCTATATTTGCCATTTTGAGTGAAAGAATTCCTCTCATAAGGTAGATATTATGGCTATAAGAATAGTCCGTGTTTTGTATGCGTTTATTGCGAGAGTAAACAGCTGCAATAAAGGATTTAAACACCGATATAAAATGCGCTAATTGCGACAACTTACGAGCCATGGAGAAGCAACCTTTCTTGCACAAGTCCCACACCAGAATCGATGGATGATATCCACAGCGCGAACAAAAGAAATCATACCCATGGTCACTGAGAGCCTCGAAATGAAGATATGCATTCCTGAACACAGTGTCACATACGTCGATTTTCAGCGTGTTGCGAAGCACAGCAGCAGTTCTTCCAATTGCTGTATTTTCCTGGAAGAAAGACGGGCAAACCAAGACTATTAACCATGAAATAGTCGAAACAAGCCTTAATTATCGTTATTCAATGGACATTTTACCTTCCCCCTTAAAAAAACTTTACCAGTTAACTTCCCTATTATCGATCACCCCATACCATCAGAGCAAGCATTGATAAATTCTTGGTAACAACATTTTAAATAACTGGTCAGCCCGATGCATGTATACTGATTTGAAATGTTTGTAGAGGCCAATTTTAAATGAAAACCATGATCTGTGGACAATAAAATTTCCCCACCTTCATGTATTCTCTCATGAAAACCATGAGACTGATAGTAAATATATGTCTGTCGTCAAAATTATGAAGACCGTCTTCGAATTCTTGATATCTGCACATCTGACAGGTGTCGCATCTTTTATAAAAGGTACTGACATCTGTAAAAGAACAAGAGTGTTTTCAAACGATTAATGCTATTTTCACTCCTAGCAAGGAGGAAAGCCATGCAGTTGTCTTAAATTACAAGTATTGAGTCATGGTGGATTGGCGTCTTTCCGTCATCCAAACTACAATGTAGCGCAGGGAGAAATATCCTGAAAAAAAACAAATGTGAACTATTTGTAGCCATCTGACGGTAGCTGTCTGTCTAACCCCGTCCCAGGGTTATTAGTGTACTCTTTTTAAAAAGCTACAGGTTTAGGCTTAGCACAGGTTGTCATGATGGTATGATTGTTTTCATTAAAGAAGGGGGTCGCTCTAAGGACGGGTACGTGTACCTCTTTTAACTCTCGTCACTCCTATGATCATGGCTCGACCGGTTATTTCGTAAGGGCCGCTGAGAGATGTGTGGCAATAGTAGCATTCTTCCTCCTTGGGTTTAAGTAAAGACGGAAATTCGTCCAGTTGCTTGCCCTTGAGTGCCACAGGTACCCTTTTTATCCGCATCTGATATTCCACAGCGTCTTTGAGGCCGCTACCAGATGGAGGATAAAAGCCGCACGGCTTCTCGAAACCTATGCTTTCCATTTCCTCGTCCGTCTCATCGCCTGTTTCGTAGTCTTGTTGAGTTTCAGTCGCTTGATCCTCAATTAGATGCCGCTCTTCTTGGTAGAGGTACCATTTGGACACTGCTTTGTGTACACAGGATATTCTCGTCCGACAGCAACGGCACGACCACTTGCCTTTTTTAGTGTCGTACGAAACTACTACCCGGCAAAAACGTGACCAGTAATGAACTGCGCCTTCAAAAACAGAAAAATATAAAGTTCTTCGAGAATGTGAACCATACTCGTCACACGGAAATCGAACAATAAGCGGACTCCCGAGTTCACTAGCTTGTTGCCGCTTTGCCACGCAAATGTCTTTTTGCTTTATGGAGAACCAATTGAGACGTCCACCTACTATTTCTTCTAAAGATTCGTCGCGAAAATGTACGGGTTTTTCAAAAGGGCGTGCGTACTGTACACTTTGTAAGTGTACGCATTCAAAAGCATGATGACCACTCTGTCTGGTTACTCGAGCAGCGTCCACGCATTCATCCAGCTCGCATGAGCTGGATACTTTTTTGGGATCGTATGGTGCACTGGTGAGGTGCTGGCAATGAATGGGATACATAATCCCTGAAAAGGTACGGCTTATCAAAAAGAGGCCTTTTTGAAAATCAACACAGGCTCCCTTGAGATGTCTACCCGGGGATATGGTAGCCTCCATTTTCCGAGTATGCTGATCCCGAATGTGTCTTTGCAGGGCTTTGTTGTGTGGATAAGCTTTCGAGCACTGTGGGCATTCAATTTTAGCTTCCGTAGATGATGACGATGATTTTTCTGCTTGCGGTGCTGCTCTGGAATGTCCAGATTTATTTTTTGGTCTCTCTTTAGTGATGAAAGGGACAGACACGTTGACCTTGGAGTGAGTGTTGAGATGTACAGTCATTGCATTTTTCCGCTCACAAATTTGAAAACAGTAAGCGCAGTGCCAGTGGCCTCGGTTTTCGAAAGTCCTTCCCGCTGTTGTCGAGCACTTCAGTACGCACTTCAGCATCGCTTTATCTGCAAGGACCAAAATAACGAAAAAAATATGTCAATTCACAGACGTTGCGTTGTTTCTTTCCATTATTAATATTTTCTTTTAAACTCGGAGAACCGGGGTTCACGAGGTAAATAAAGAGACGGCAGTTGATTTAAGGACTTTTTTTGCTCATCGTCTTGAGTTTCTGCTCAAGGTTTCGTACAATAGCGAAAAATTCCGAAAATATAAGCCCACAGATAGTTAGATGAATTGGAAATTCATAAAAATTGTTGCTATGGTAAATCAGCTGGAATTTTAGGCAAAATAATACTGCGCCGCATCCCGTCCAGTACTTAATTTCGAAAAGAATAAAGTCCCACAAGTGTCGTATACATTTTATAGCGCAGCTTAAAATGTATTTATACAGATCCAAAAGGACTCCGGATAGCATAAAAAGTGTTTTCAATTTATTTAAGAGGAAACCGTAGTTGGGTGCCTCAGCTTTATTCCTTTCTCAAGGAACATGTAATGTAAATCATTCAAAGATTAAAACAACTAAACAAAACAAAATCATGTCTGTTCTGAAGGCTACCATAGATAACATCAATCTTGTCGCTGTCATCTCACATTGTTTCAAGAAATCTAAAGTCATTCTCATACTTTTTAAAATTATCTTTCCCGATGATCGAAATCGAATATAAATAGTTCCCACTACCAATTGACAACAACTTTTCACTCTGAATTAATATATAGTATGTCGGAATACAGTTGTGTATTAATTTCAGATTGCTTCTTTCAGCGTTTTAACCTGAATCATTTAGATTATTGATTTCAATATCCGGCACTGCTCCTCGCGTAACACAAGGCTCTGTGTAAGGCAATGGAAAAGATTTTATCCAAGTAAAACCTCATCACCTATCAGGTATATTTTTGCATTGTTATCAATAGAGGGTTAAATTTAATGTACTCACCGTCATTAGTAATTTTTTGGTCCCAGTGCCTAGTCCGAAAGTGTTCCTTAAGTTTACACTCTTTCGGCAACGGTTTTCTCTCCTCCCTCGGACAAAGGCTGCAATGATAGAGGCGACCATAACACGGCGCAGGACAAGTGCCATCCCCACAACGGTCAAATAATGTTGGAAAGTCTGCGTCAGCTGGGACGATGGAAATATGGTTTGTAAGACTCCCCTTCGAAAAACAGAAAGAAAGTTACCATGTTGCAAAAATTAAAGCTATTCAGTAAGGCTGTTAAATTAAGCAGGAAACGTTTAATAGAAAATGAACATACTTACTTCCATTTCAGCTTGTTGAGCCAGGCTTAAGCGGAAAAGGATGATCCCCGTGGCACCTTAGTCAACTGTGGCTGACCAGCTTCGTAACACAGCAATCCAAGAGGCTGATTCAAATGATCTTAATTAGGAACGATATTTCGCTCATTTATACTTAACTGCTCGGAAATATACCTTTACACCCATCCTTACAAAAGGCCTACACCCTTACTCAAACATCCGTGTGTTAGCACCTTACGACCTACACCTCATCACCTACACCTTAATGCGGACATCCGCAAAATTGCTTTACCGTTTGCTCAAAAAAGATTCCACAATCTTGCAAGTCACGAATCCTGACGTTTGAGTGCGCAATTTCAAATGGGAGGTCCCAATGAAATCCCTTTGTCCCCAAAATTTGGCCTGTTTTAGTTAAATAAGTTCTAGTACTGTAAGAAAGGTCTATAAGTTATTGCGAATGTATAGGTATTATCATATTTGAATAATTTCTTCAGTTATTTATTCTGCGTGTACGTTAAAGTGTTTCTATTCAAATTTGAGGACTCGCAGTTATAACGCGGCTCTCGTCGGTGACCCAAAGGGTTATACCACCCCCCGTCCCTAATTTATTTCTCTAAATGTAACGTGGACACGTAATAGATTCTGTTTGAAAAGTGGGAAATTTTGCCTCTCAATGAGTCAGAAGTTATGTTAACTTAAACGCAGCAACGACGACGAGCAGGCGAAGGGTCCCGACGCGATGGATGGGTGTTGATTAACCGTGGAGCCGTACAACAGAAGACTGACAAAAAGACATAACACGTCCATGAACCCTGCTTAGACAAGGAAAGGTGCACTCAAGGTCGAAGCCCGGAAATGACAAAGCAAAAATAAACCGACCTTGCAACCTTACTCCCCGAACACATAGAGTTTATGGTGTCGCGACACCAGAGATGGCCCGATGTTGTTCATCATACTTTTGTGTTCTCATTGTAAAGCTATCATAGGATTAGCTAAGAGGTTTTCAGCCCAATGGTTGTTGTTTTCATAGAAAGAGTGGCTTTTTGTAGTCTTAGAACTATATTTACATACGAACTTCTGCTGGGAGTACTGTTTAAAGAGTGAGGCCTGGTTTTGCAGCGGGGCTTCGTTTCCCTTGTTCGTGTAGTCAAGCGATATGAAGCGTGGGGTTTGACATTGTACGTACACAACGTACTTAATTAACATCGGGCATCAGGGGAATCCGGGGAAGCTAAGCGGTGACAGCCTTTATGGGGAGGCCTTAACCGAACCCAAAGGAGTTCGTTTTTAAGTCTTCAGGTATACATACATACATATACATATACATACACTTTATTGATGCTCCCTAAGTGGGCTTTTCAGCTCAATAGAATAAAAAAAAATACAAATATATAAATTAATTGAGAATGTAAATACAATAATATTATAATTACAAAATATATATCAATAATATAATATATCAACTTAATAAAACATTTGCAAGATGACGTCTAAAATTCCTGGGGCATTTTAAGGACTTAATGTTATCATTCAAGGAGTTCCAGAGTTTGGCTCCTCTGAAAGCAAAGGAGCGCTGCCCTGTTGACAGGCGACATAAAGGTATATCCAAAGCACCAGATGATCGAGTTTGTCTATTATGGACTTGAGAACGTGATTTAAACATATCAGCAAGATAGTCTGGAACAAGCTTGTTAATACATTTGTGCATCATAGTAGCGTCATTTAGAATGAGTTTCTCTCTAATAGGAAGCCATTTCAATGATCGCAACCCATCCGAAATATGGTCATACTTTCTTAGTCCCAGAATAATTCGCCCAGCAAAGTTTTGGACTTTTTGTAACTTGTCAATATTGCTGCTGCTGGTATTACTCCAGACAGTTGAACAATATTGGAGTTTACTAAAGACAAATGAATTTATTACTAACAGAAGTGTTTTCCTATCCAGGAGGTGCTTGATTCTGTTAATTTGGTACAATTTAAAAAGGCATTTAGAGGCAATCTCAGTGATATGTTGGTTATAACTGAGGCGTGTGTCGAGAAGAACACCCAAGTCCTTAACGACAGGCACAGGTGTTATTTCCTTGTCAAAAAGTGTTATACTGAATGATGACAGTTTCTTTAAAAGTTGTGGTAATCCAACAGCTAGAACTTTAGTTTTGTCCGGATTAATCAAAAGAGAGTTTTTACAGCACCACTGAGATATTCTCGTAAGATCTTCGTTTAAGGCGAGGATGGACGTGGGTAATTCGGCAGGTGAAAAGGACAAATACAATTTACAATCATCAACATAGGAGGCAGATAGACAACGTTTAGGAACAGAAAGGAGGTCGTTAACATAGATTGTAAACAAAACCGGACCTAAAATAGAGCCTTGCGTGACCTAAAATAGAGCCTTGCGGAACTCCGAACTCAAGTGGGAGAAAGGATGTGGGTTTCACTAGTTGAAATATATTAAAGGGTAGACTTTTCAGGCAATGTTTACCGCAAGGAAAAAAATGACAGAACACTGACAGAAAATAACAGAAAAGAAAAGAAACGTCTGATATCTAGTGTGGTTTCGAGGGTCCCCAATTTTTCTCGATCTCCTTTCGTGCGAAAGCGGGGGCCGGGCTAGGGTAGGGCGTAGACTTGTTGAAAGAATATTGTACGTATTCAGGAGCACTTAGGAAGACCTTAGATAACAATGACCTCAACCAGGTCATGCGTCCAGCCGTTTTAGTGAAGACAAGGATTTGGCTGGGGGCTTAGTCTTGCATGCTCGAAAAAAAAACCTGGTCTGGCTCATTCTTATTGAAGGATTTTCGAGCCCATAACATGGCCGAACCGGTTACGGGACCGACATAGGACCAACGTTATCAAATCAATTTTATTTGCTCCCGACGTCATTGCAATTCCGTTGCAGTTAATCTTTCTCTCATCGGTTATCGGGTTATCAGTGTACAGCGAGTGTAATTTATCATGCAAGAAGCACGTATTAAACCGAACCAAAAGGTTTCCACCACACGTTCCCCACTGACCGTAATAGCTAGTCACATAAATAAAGTAATTTTTTCGTAGGTCACAAGGTTCAAACGAACTTAACCCATGCACGTTTTTCGACAAAATTGTTAAGTCGAAAATAATTAGGGCCTCTCTAGTCTTTCAATTCTGGTGCAGGTAAAAAACGATCATAATCCTGTTAACGGGGTATCAGAGTGACGTCCTCATCTACAAAAGAGTGATTTACCTAGAACAGAATACAAATAGGGTAGTGGAGTAGTCTTGAAATTTATTGATACTAGCACTTTCATGCTTTTTTGCAAAGCAATCACAAGGCAACTACTAAAAGCAACAACAACAATCAAAATATACAGAGAGAACAGACGATAAATACTCGGCGTGACGCATGGCGCAAGCATAACATTTTTATTAAATAAACTTCTGGCTTCCGGCACTCTCACTCGCTTTGCCATTAAGAATTTTAGTATTAATATTATTATTGATTATTGCTATTAATATTATCGTTATCATTAGTATTTTTATTATTAGTCTTGTTATAATTATTAACATGGGGCCTCGTATTGATCGTCGGGGCTTAGAATGGTGGGCCTAGGATGGGGGGTTTCATATGGGAATGGGGGCCTGATGTGGGGGGGCCTGATATGGTAAGGGGCCTGAAATGGGGGGTTTGATATGGGAGGGCTTGGAATGGCGGGGCCTGATATGGGGGGCCTGATATTGTACGGGGCCTGTAATGGGGGGCCTGGGATTGTACGGAACGTTCCAAACCCTGCTCACTTCGTTAGACAGAAGTGTTTTGTGGAATACGAAAAGCTACACAACAAGCTGTCTGTTCCTCTTTACAGTTTTGTGATTGTTAACTTCTCTCTTCCCTTTATTGTTTGTGTGATATATTCAATACTTGCGAAACCAAGAGTAAATAAACTTGAAAGCAGAAATACAGATGTTGAAGGACAACATTATCAAGCCAACACAACTCAAAGAAAACTTTTCATACAGTACTGTTGTCAACTTGCCACTAGATTTTGTCTCGGGATCGTTTTTATCCTCCTTTTATTATGTGAAGTATTTTATCCTCGTGAATTTCCGTCAAACTTTACGTGTAACTTGATGAGAGAAGAGAATCAAACCGCAGCGAATGCAACTGGGAACTCAATAACTCCATCTTATGAATGCATTAACCAGCGAGCTCATAAGAAAACCTCTTGGATGTATGCCGTAAGTGGGGCGAATGGAATTCTTGCAGCTTTTCTTTTGATTGAGTTTTTCATTATTTTTTCGCGTGCAAGAAAAGGGGGAAAACGGTTCTCAGATGACTCACAGTTTTATACTGATCATCTTAAATCGAATTATGATCCCCAAAATGCACATCAAGAAACACCTCTGTTGACTGTACCACAACAAGAATTGCAAGATACACAGGGGGAAGGAAATCACGAAACCCTGGAACAATTACGACGCGAACATTTAACTAAGTTGCAAACTTGTTTTAAGTGCATGAAGGAAAGTGTCTTAAAGAACACCGATCGACTTAGAGATCTCTCTTCACCCTTCAAACCGAACCCGGGCGAAGACGATAAACCTAAAGATCTTAAACTCGACCAAATTTATACTAAGTTAATTATTCATCCTGGAAGAGCTTATTATCACTTTCCTGAAAACAGGCGAGAACAGCTAAAAGTGTACCCCAAACCAGAGAAAAATTTACCACCAAAAGGACCCGGAGACATTGTTGATGATCAGCACAAGAATATTCTTATCGTTGGTCGCCCTGGAATTGGCAAAACGTTGTTTTGCACAAAATTTATGCGCGATTGGGCAAGCGACCGCTTATTCGTGGAAACGCAAAATTCAGAATTACGATTTGACGTTGCTTTCCTCGTTAAACTTAGGAGACTGAACTCTGCTGCAGAGCTTAACCTTCGAGAGCTTTTGAATAAATCAGAATTTTCCACAAATATGACCGATGAGTTATGGCACTATGTCCTTGAAAACCCAAGCAAAGCACTTTTTATTTTTGATGGAATTGACGAATTCTCTGCAAGGAAAAAGTTACAAGGTGATCACTCTATTTATGAAGACACTGTGGACGAAAGAATGCCGTTACATGCTTTGTACACGAAAATTGCGTCGGGAAAACTTCTTAATGGAGCCACTGTTTTAACGACTACAAGACCTACTGCTGTATCGTGCATAAGAGATCTTGAATTCAGCAGAGTAGTTGAAATTCTTGGATTTTCATCAGGGAAAGTGAAAAACTATGTGGAGAAGTTCGCAGGGGATGACAAAGGTGCAGGAGAAACGATATGGCAACATATCCGCAACAACCTTAACCTCTTTTCGTTGTGCTATATACCGGTAAACTGTTTCATCATTTGTTCCTGCTTGCTATACATGCTGCAGAACTTTGGTTCCAATTCCATTCATGGTTTAACTAGCCTGCCAACTAAGCTAACCGATATATACAGCTTCGCCGTAAAGCTTATGTTCTTCAGGCACAGTGACAGATATCGCAATAAAACTGATGTTCAGGACGAAATTTTCAAAAAAATCGATGAGCTGGCTGAAGACGTGAAAGGGGATTTTAAGAAACTGGGAAGAGTTGCTTTTAAAGGAATTAAAGAAGGAAGATTAACGTTTGAATCTGACGAAGTTACGAACCTAGAGGATTGTGGCCTACTTCATCGCTTGCCTGATTTAAAACCAGAGGCGAAGCGATCCCTCGAAAAACCAAAAGTTCAATACTGTTTCCAGCATCTGACAATCCAAGAGTTTTTCGCAGCAAAGCACGTGACAGACAACATGGAAGAAGCCGAATTACGACAATTTGTTAAAAGTCACATCACGGACGGTGCATGGCAAGTGGTGTTGCAGTTTGTGGCTGGACTTCTCAGTGACCGAGATAAACGAATGACTAAAATTTTCACGAACCTTCTGCCAGTGTCGACATATGAGGAAGAGCAAGAGGAACTGGAGCCAGGCATAGTAACCTGTTGGCCACGTGAGGTTGATGCAAATTTAGCGTTAACGTTATGTCACTGTTTATATGAGATTGACGCAGATGATTCAGTCGTGCAAAACAAAGTAAGAGAGATTGGTTTTAATGCTGTAGTGCTTGTAGGCCGTGCACTAAGCTCTTTTGATTGTACTGCAATAGCCAATTTTCTTAAAAAGAAGAACGACATTTTAATGATTAACTTGAGAAATAACGAGATTGACTGCCTGGGATGTAAAGAAATATAAAAGGTTTACAGTGATGGTAACTGCAAACTTAGCATCTTAAGGCTCGGTCGTAACAGAGTAACCGATGAGGGAGTAGAGTACTTGGCTGAAGCATTAAAGCACAGTAATTGCAAATTAAATAGCTTAGACCTCAACGGAAACAATTTAACCATTAAAGGAGTAAAGTATTTGACTGAAGCTTTGAAGGACAGTAATTGCAAACTAAACAACTTAAACCTCACTGGAAACTATTTAACCAATGAAGAAGTAAAGTATTTGGCTGAAGCTTTGAAGGACAGTAATTGCACATTAAACAGTTTAAACCTTAGCCATAACCAATTTACCGATGAAGGAGCAAAGTGTTTGGCTGAAACTTTGAAGGATAGTAATTGCAAGCTAAACAGCTTAAACCTCGCCGGAAAGAATTTAACCAATGAAGGAGTAAAGTATTTGGCTGAAGCTTTGAAGGACAGTAATTGCACATTAAACAGTTTAAACCTTAGCCATAACCAATTTACCGATGAAGGAGTAAAGTATTTGGCTGAAGCTTTGAAGGACAGTAATTGCACATTAAACAGTTTAAACCTTAGGTATAACCAATTAACCGATGAAGGAGTAAAGTATTTGGCTGAAGCTTTGAAGGACAGTAATTGCAAGCTAAACGGCTTAAACCTCGCCGGAAAAAATTTAACCAATGAAGGAGTAAAGTATTTGGCTGAAGCTTTGAAGGACAGTAATTGCAAACTAAACAGCTTAAACCTCGCCGGAGGGAATTTAACCAATGAAGGAGTAAAGTATTTGGCTGAAGCTTTGAAGGACAGTAATTGCACATTAAACAGTTTAAACCTTAGCTATAACGAATTTACCGATGAAGGAGTAAAGTATTTGGCTGAAGCTTTGAAGGACAGTAATTGCACATTAAACAGTTTAAACCTTAGGTATAACCAATTTACCGATGAAGGAGTAAAGTATTTGCCTGAAGCTTTGAAGGACAGTAATTGCAAACTAAACAGCTTAAACCTCGTCGAAAACAGTTTAACCAATGAAGGAGTAAAGTATTTGGCTGAAGCTTTGAAGGACAGTAATTGCACATTAAACAGTTTAAACCTTAGGTATAACCCATTCACCGATGAAGGAGTAAAGTATTTGGCTGAAGCTTTGAAGGACAGTAATTGCACATTAAACAGTTTAAACCTTAGGTATAACCAATTTACCGATGAAGGAGTAAAGTATTTGGCTGAAGCTTTGAAGGACAGTAATTGCACATTAAACAGTTTAAACCTTAGGTATAACCAATTTACCGATGAAGGAGTAAAGTATTTGGCTGAAGCTTTGAAGGACAGTAATTGCACATTAAACAGTTTAAACCTTAGGTATAACCAATTAACCGATGAAGGAGTAAAGTATTTGGCTGAAGCGTTAAAGGACAGTAAATGCAAAATAAAAAACTAGCCTTTTACAAATTAACCGATGAAAGAGCAGGGTACTTGGTTAAGACTTTGAAGGACAGTAATTGCAAACTAAAACAACTTGTACCTCTTTGGTAACCTCCATGTAAGCGATGAAGGGACATCTTGTATGGTTGAAGCTCGGGCGCTACGTGTTAAGGCCCCTTTGACTATGAAACTAAATTGGAGGGGGGGGGGGTGAGTGAACAGAGTTATGTTTGCAGAGAGCAAAAAGCTCGCATTCAAACAGCTTTACTGAATTTCCTGACTTTAAAACAGCGAGACAGAAGTAGACCAGTGCAATAATAGGAGAATCAGCTGGGAAGAGTAATTGTAGTAACGTATTATTTTACTTTCTGATAATTGCCGATTGCGAACATTGCTGATAGGAAATCAGGGACCCGGCTAATTTTGTACAGTTTCAGTTTTGCGATGTGGTGTTTTAGTACAGAAGAATTTAAGTGTTTATGTTCTGATTCAATTTTATCCTCGGCTTAAATTATATTTCCCTTTGTTTCTTGGTATGGTGATGTATGATAATGAGTTTAAAACAAAGGATAATAAAATTTAAACCAAGAATAAAATTGAACCACAACACTAATCTTTCATTTACTGCTGGCATGTCTTTGAAAAAAGGTTTGCATATTTTAAATTGCTGTAAATTAGACAGGAGACTTTCATTAAGTTTACTTTAAAAAATGTAGCTGTACATATTCAACGAATAGTATGCTGATGAATGTTACATTAAATACAACAAGATTTCATGAATTTGAGTGATACTGGACCAAGAGTAAGAAAATTAAGTCACTTCTGGGGAGGAGGTGGGAGAGAGTGGGCCACATCTCGATACTCCATCATATTGTGGTTGTCATTCTTGCGTTCACTGCCTTTTGAAATCAAATACAGTGTGTCTTTCACCAGTCTTTGGCTATGATCTAGACGTTCTCTGCTTTCTACTGGCAGAATCCGTGGTCTTAACCTGCAGGGTATTCTGGGGCCCTGTATTCCACAGTATCCCGGAACTGTCAATCACACTAGAAGACACAGTCACGTGATAAATAGACTGTGTACTAAACTGGAGAAGGAACTGGGCACTAAAGTAATCATGGTGGGGAACCACTGTTTGTTCTAAGCTGGTCACGTGATCTCGGGAAGTCTGAAATAAAGAAAATACACCGAAATTTCAGAAATCTTTTACACTGCTTGTGTTGCAAGTACCAGAGAAAATCAGTACAGAAATCGGTAAAGCGTGGCGTAACAGTCTTACGCGCGCAAAGCGCACGCGTCTCACACGCCCGTACGGTCTCTCCCCAGTCTCGCTCTCTGTTTTTAGCCTCGTTCCAGACCTTTTGTTTGACTGCTCGCGCGTAGCTACTTGAATACGCAAAAATACGGACTGTTTTGCAGTCTACGCTCAATGAGTCTGAAGGGACAAAAGCTACTGTGAGTCTAGAAACAAATACAAACCTTTTCATCTACGGGATGTGGCTTTCTGTCCTCAGCGCGCCATGTTACTGACAAGCAAACAGACTGCACATCGCGGTAAAGTCCTATAAACAAGAAAAACAACACAAACTAAAATTGAATGGTGAAGGTAACTCCATAATCCAACTTTGAGCCCATGTAATGTAAACAAGGGATTGGTTATGGCTTTGAGCTGAGACTTACAGCCTCAGACCTGATCAAGGCGGATGATTTTGCACAATACGTTGTTAGCCAGTTCAGGACAAACGTGCAACTATGAAGTGGAATGTCTACTACAGATTTCATATGAGAAAAACATTCGCAAAAAAAATAGTTCGTGACATCGTAGTTGTTTTCCAAGTTGAAACTAAATGTAAAACCATTTGGGGAAAATTAAGTTACTAACATTACATCGGGTCATACTACAATACTGTAGTAAAAGTATAAGTTTACACCTCTAACAACACTCTGACCTAGCTGTTGACTGCGCTCTATGACTCCTTCCACCTTAAGAACAAATTGTGTATCCAGTGTGACCGAAATTGGTTCTGAAGGCGACCGAGGCGAAGGTGACAACGCCAGCTGCATGACAGGAGAGACCAAGATTAGCAAAGTAATTGTTGTTCAAAACGTGAGGATGATTGGCAAATAAGTGTTACATAAAGTAAACAGATTCAAGTTTTGTCACAAGAAAGGAATTTCTACCTGATTTTCATTCATTTCAAACATGTTGCGTCCTGTCTCTTACTGATTATAACTAATTTCAAAAAAGATTCTTTTATACGGACCGCGAGACAAAACTAGCATCTTTTCTATTCCCGCGCCATTCCCACTAGATTTTCGCGCGTTTTCCATGGGTTACCTGTACCCCACTCCCGCCATTTTGACTGGTAATGTGCGAGTGCAACAACCTCGTTCCCAGGGTTCTCTCCTACCCGCCCTACGGAACGTAGGAGAGAACCCTGGGAACGAGGTTGCGAGTGCAACAGAAAAATTCCCACTAGTACCCACCAGTACCTTTCGGTTTTTTAGTAGTATCTTGCAAAGATAATGTCTTTTCTGAACTGTTTATAAATTATGTCGTGAACCAAAGACGACGACATCAAATAATGCAAGGTTGGTTCAGAAAAGTTAAATGAAGCGCGTAGCGAGCGATATAACGGTTATTAACACGGCAAATAGAAAACAAAATTCCACGACTTTTATAAAGCTAACAACATCAAGACTGTATACAGAGGAGGCTCTCCTAACAGACACCCTCGTAAGAGGACAGCTCTAGTCAAGGCCACCTTCAAAAAACCCCGTTTTTCTCAACTCTCATACAAACTCTGTATTTTTACATTTCCGTAAGCGGCCAGCTCCAGGTACGGGCACCTTTTTCGCGTCACGAGGGTGTCCGCTAACGAGAGCTTCTACTGCACAGGCAATCTAGGAGTCACCAAAATAGATACATAGAAAATTCTTGAGTACAAACCTTGATAAACGTGGCTTGTTGACTGGAGAAGAAGTGTTTCGGGAAAACAAACGGCACCTTCAGGAGAGTCATGGAAGCCCGAATAAGACATTCAGTTTGCTGAAAAACGATAAAATGTATAACCATAAATCAATATCATGACACTGACATTTCCCAAATTAACTAGGCTAAAAGAACTCTGCCGCATTATTTATTTCGAACTTTCTTTTCGGTGTTTGAAAAGTAGGTGGCTGTTAGTATCCAAGTCAGTTATTCATCTATCCAGAAAAAAATTAACTTAAGAAAGTTTTCACACCTTCGCACATTAATTTTGATTCCTTAACTGATAAAATTATTTCATTAGCAAGTGAAACCAGTGTACAAAAGTTAAAAAACTTTTTTAATTTACTGCTTCTGCTCAGTGTTCAATAAATTAGATGGATATCATTAAATGATTCATCATTTTACCAAGTGGCAAACAGGAAGAGCCTCCAGCTGAATTGCTAGCTCCTAAAGAGATAAGAAAAATTATACAGTAAAAAGTCAAATAAAAAATTTAACGTTTAGTGACTGTAGTTAGCTTGTTGAAAAAAAAACAAAAAAAACATGAGGATACCTGGCCAGGAGCCTCTTCATAAGGCGAGTGATACATGTTTTAAAGATGAAGGAGCTAGTTTTCATTTAAAGAAATTCTGGAGCTTCTTTCGTTGAAATAAACACTTTTTTAATAGCTGAGTATCGTTGGTGAGGTGGACTAATATGATACAATAAAATACACAGTTTACAGGTTGCCATTACGACACCTGGAGGAAGATCATCAGGTTATCCCTATATTAAGATGTCTCCCTAGAGATAACCCACCCAACCCAGGAAAGGTTGGCCACACCACCCGGAACTACGTCCCCTACTTTTTTTGAACAGTAGTGTGGGCCCTTTAACGTCCCAAAAAGGCGACCAGAACTGAAGAAGCTATCGTGAGCAGTTTATCTAACGATACGCAACCTGTGGGACTGGTGGAACGGAAAGGGAACGCGCGACGAAGCAGGGAAGGAAACCTTCATGTACTCGCTTCTCGCGTTCCTTGGCTTAATTTCCCCTCTTCCCCTTAAGCGCCAATAGAATTAGTCTGAAATGTCATACGTCTCCACCCGCTTACCTGTGGGGGTTGGGGGAAGAGAGATCCCCACGGGTTAGGGGGTGGAGACGTATGACATTTCAGACTACAACGCCAATAAAAGAGGCGTCGATATATTTGTTAGTCATAGTCCATTAACATTTGAAGTCAATGACAAACCTCTACTGTTTGTAGAATTTCTGTGCACGCCAGGGAAAGTGGACCACGTCTAAACGTGGAAGACTTGTTGACACTGCTTCCTTGCTCACCTAAAGACGAGCTACAAACAAATCCAAATATAAGTTCAGAGGTTTACAGATGAGCTTGTTAAAAATCGCACATATATTGAATTTAAGCTCGAGAAATATTGTCATGGAAGCCCGTCAATGGGCCCCTCAGTAGATACAGAAAAATCTTTCCGAGGTCTAACATGTGTGTAAAGCCTCGGTGACATAACGCAAAGCAACGTAGAGAAACCCAACGCAACTTTAAGTAAAATTACTCAACATCACGAAACGGATCGTAACGAAAAGCACCGGACGACTTATCACCCTCAAAACAGCCTAGCTACATATACGTTGTCCAGGGTCAAACTGAGAAAAGTACATTACACTCTTGTGAACATCACGCATTAAATGACTAAATAAACTTGTTTTACCTTGGCTGAGAAGTTTTCATTAAAACATCAATACTGTGTGATATCATTAAACAGCTCTGTTGAAGACTGAGAAACTTGTCAAGGAATTTTAATTGATCATCTTTAAGTTAACCTTTTTCAGGAAAAAAATGCAGAGTATAAAAACAGAGAATCACAGACATTCTACCCGTACCCTGATAAAGACGGAGCCACAGCAGGTGCTCAGCGCACTGACCACTCTGCCACACTGCTTCCCACTTATGCTCGGGTTTGCAAGCAGCTGTAAAATTTACGATTTTTCGCGAGCTTGCGAGCTAAGGCCTAAGGAACTGGCAAAATTTGTTCGTTTATAAAGAGGTTTCGTTATAATGAAACTCTTTCTGGGACGAAGAATATGGTTCCTTATATCAAGGACTTCGTTGTACTCAGATTTAGTGCTTGGAATCAAACATGTAGCAAGAATTACAGCATTTCGAACAAAACCTGAATAAAAGGATACGTTTCGATATTCTGCAGACTAACCGGGTCCGCATTAAATGAGGAGCGGTACAATTGTCCATATTTTCCCCCCAAACAGCGGAACAGTTTGCTGCATTCGGTCATCTTAAAAAGCAATATCAGTAAAGTTATTCTGACATATACGAGGTGGGCATAAAGTCACATGATCACGTCCCCGGCTTTATTTGTTATGAGCGGTTTGGTCTTGAAACTTAGTTCTTGATGTGTCCTGTCACATAAGTGAACAGCAATGACACTAACCATAATCTTTTGTTTAGCACAGACTGCGAGGATGATATTGTAATGAGCCTGCGAGCAATGCTAAGCGAGTTATCAACGAATTTCTTCTTCCTTCCACCCATAAGGCAGATTCACAAATGACAACGCGACGGCAAATGATATGATATCTCGATGGCAACTGGCCCTTGTCAAAAGAAAGATTTTGCTCACACCCAGGTAACCTTACCGCCTATGAATGCTTGAATGAACTAGACATGCATTACACTGAAAATTAAAAAGATCTGTTTCAGCCCCAAAGTGTCAATTCAGCCCTGCTGGCCAAAGTCTGATTCAGCCCTTCCTGGATTCATTTGAGCACAATTTAGGCCAAAAAAGCTCAATCAAAAGGCTATTCCAGCCCACGGTAGAGCCCATTTCAGCCCTGGGACCAAATCAGCCCTAGCTAATTGGACTGTATTGGCCCTGATTTAAGGGAGCCAAATTAGACTCAAAAATATGACTGTATTTTACTCACCGAAACGGCCCTATTTTTAGGGCTAAAACAGATCTTTCTGATTTAGAGTGTACACTACACGCGCCTTAGCTAAAATCAACGCTCTTTCAACAACGTGTAACTCTTCAATTAGACTTACTTGAGCGGCAAAATGGCTCAACCGTTGAACGTCTTGACCAGTTGCCATGGCAACAGCAATAGCAATAGCATGCGGAGGACAGGATTTCACCGTTGCACAAGATGCAAGAAGCCGACTATGAGCTTGGAACATCTCAGGTCTCAGACTTGCATACGTACACTGGAAAGACAGCTGATGGTTTGACTACTGCACAGATGCCTAAAATGTGACCGGCAAATAATGCACAGTATTACTCAACTATTCATGATCATTCTCTAAGACTGACTAGCATCCAAGCTGTTTCTGATGTCTGACTAGGAACAGAAGCGATTCGATTCGCCCGACGACAACATCATCCTTCGACCACCGGGAGTGGACGGTACATTCGTGGAGATTTCCTCCTATACATCACGATTCGCTATCGCCGCATTCAGGTCTCTAGTATCAATCTACAACACGGTGAAGATACTTATCATAGAAGTTGTTTTAGTTCAGCTTGGATTCCATATGTGCAGTGTATTCCCTTTTGTAGACTCAGAGAACGACAAGTAAACAAGGGGAAATCGAATTAGGTGCCCAGGTTACCGTTTCCTCCTTTCTACCCTGCGAGCAGAGGCCCTTCGATCTTATCTAGGAAGATCGAAGGGGCCTCTACTCGCAGGGTAACTCCTTTCACGATTCTTCCACTTTCCTAATCGAGTTTTCCTCCACTTTGTGGTCCAACAAGAAATAGACGCACGGCAAAGTGTAATTCTCTCTTAGCAAGCCAGGAGTAAGAGCAAGGGTGGCGCATTGGTAAGAGCACACGCCTCTCACCAGTGTGGCCCGGGTTCAAATCCCAGCGAGGACGCCTTTTGTCAATTGTGGCTTGAGTTTTTTGCTGGTTCGCTACCTTGCTCTGCGAAGCCTTTTTCCCAGTACTCCGCGTTTTCCCGTCTCCTCAAAAACCTACACTTTCCAATTCGACCAGGAATGGTAAACGAAGAACATCTACGTGGAAATGCTACCTTTAAATCGTTATTTATTAATTTATCTTACAAGCTAATTTTTTAAGAAAATAAATTAAAGTAGAGCAACTACTATTTAGAAAACCAATATTTTTAGAAATCATTTCTGAAGTCGAACTTATACAGTTAAGTAGTTTTCTGAACGAAACGGACACCTGTTAAGTTGGTTGGGCTTGTAGACCCTTGTACGATGAATAGGCCTTTGTTGGCTTTTGCAGGATTATTAAAAAAAGCACCAAAAGCATAAAACAAAGCATCTCAAAAACAGCACGAGCTGCCACGGCTGAATGCTGCTAATTGTAAACGCAGTAAAATGTCTCATAAAAATGTTATTGCTAAAGCAAAAAGAGCAAAGCTATGAAACTTAGCTAAACTTAAGCGAAAATTAGAAAGTTAAAGGTCATTAATTTACATCAAAAACCCCTATTTGAAATATAAATAATAACTCCTTGAATCAATTGAATTACTGAAAAATTAGTTATGAATAATGATCTTAAATCTTTTCCACTCCTAGACTCAAACACTTCACCGTCTTTTGCTTGAATTGATGTAACTACAATCCATAGTTCGAAGAGGCTTAATATCTCATAAGGTTTCTATAGTTTCCTTTAATTTTATGTGATATTGCCACTTTATTCTTTTTCTAGTTAATTTATATTTCCTTCCCTTTTTTCTATTTTCTTTTGCCAAAAATTAAAATTGGATAAATTAATAAAAATTCGAATCCGTTTCGAGTGGATGTGAATATTTGTTAAACTGGACGGGTCAAAATTGGTGCATGGCTATGGGCATAAGTGCGTGGTTTATTAGTTAAAGAGGTTATTAAGTTGAATAATTAATTTGAATTATAAATAACACCGTATGTCTAATCAATACAAATATAAAAGAATCATGGCCATTGTCAAAAAGTTGTCATCTGAAAAACCCTGAAAATGTTCATCATGTTTCGAGCATGTATTGCACACCCAAAAAATCAGTTATTAACAAGATTTGAACCACTGAGCTCTCTGTTCAGGGATTGGCTGAAAATCCAACAAATGTTTTCTCAAATTCCAAACTTATTGATCTTATTCATTCCGAAGTTTGAACCCTGGGGCAATCCATTAGTTTGTTTGTTCTTTATTTTATAGTCGACTTGCTTTCGGTGTTTTTGACATGGAAATATTTTGTACATTTAAATCAATCAACCATGCGTGTCTGCGTCTGTTCTCGACCTAATATACTCCTAATAAACTCCTTTTTTATATTGAATAGTGGGTCTGATCAGTTACCATATTTGACGATTGTTAACAAAGATTTACGAAGTAAATGGTAATTCAGCCATCAGCCTCGCTTTCATGCTGGACCGTAGGGAGCGTAACAAAAACATGCCGGCATTAATCAGGAAGTCTTGTTCTACCAAAATCCGGCATCAAACCTTTTCTGACCCGTGGGTTGAATGAGACGCGAAACTACAATTTTCCGACCCCGACCTGGGGACGAGGTTGATACTAGACTAATATTGGTTAGCAGCTGAACATAATAACTTGTCACGTGATACGCTTCAACGCCAGTCAAACGCCGCCGCCGCACCCTCACTAGTTTAAACCATCTGTAAAATGGATCCTTATTCGTGGTGTAAGGACTTATTGACTCCTAAAACCTTTAACAGGTTCAGTTTTGTGGCAAATGTTCTTGGGATTATAATCGCAATAGTGTTTCTTGCAATATTTTCGGACATGGAAAACAATGAACCGAGGTTTGACTGGAGTTGTGCTTTGAACAGTGCTGATACCGATGACTCCATAGAAGGAAATTGTTTCGTGAAATACGAAGGGTTGTACAACAAACTCTCTGTTCCTCCTTACCTTTTCGTCTTTGGGAACTTCTCTCTTCCTCTTATTGTTTGTGCGATATACGCAGCATTGGCTAAGCCAAGAGTGACAAAAGTGAGTTCTCTTGTAAACAGAGCGGACGTCGAAAGAGGACAGGATGAAACGGTGAACTCAAGTCGTCAAAGAAAACTCTTCACAGCATACTTTTTTCAACTTATCACCAGGCTCTGTCTCGGGATTGTGTTTATCGTCTTTCTGCAAACTGAACTATTTTATCCTCGTAAATTTCCTTCAGACTTCAAGTGTAATGTCACGAGAGGAGCAGTTAATCAAACAGCGACTGCAACTGGGAATGCACAAACTCAAACATATGAATGTAACACTAAGCGAGCACATAAGAAGACCTCGTGGATGTATGCCTTACGCGGGGTTGATGGATTTTTTGCATTTATTCTTTTAATTGAGATTTTTATCATTTTGTCGCGTGTAAGAAAAGGAAAACAGTTTATGAATGACCAACAGTTTTATACTGATCATCTTAAATCGAATTATGATCCCCAGGAAGAGTCTTCTGGTAAACAAAATTCACGACAAGAAACAACTCTCAGGCTTATATCACAACCAGAACTGCAAGATTCACAGGAGGAAGAAAATCACGAAATATTGGAAACAGAACATTTACCTCAGTTACAAAATTGTTTAAAGCGCATGAAGGAAAGTGTCTTAAAGAACACCGATCGACTTAGAGATCTCTCTTCACCCTTCAAACCGAACCCGGGCGAAGGCGATAAACCTAAAGATCTTAAACTGGACCAAATTTATACGAAGTTAATTATTCATCGTGGAAGGGCCTATTATCAGTTTCCTGAAAACAGGCGAGAACAGCTAAAAGTGTACCCCAAACCAGAGGCAAATTTACCACCAAAAGGACCCGGAGACATTGTTGATGATCAGCACAAGAATATTCTTATCGTTGGTCGTCCTGGAATTGGCAAAACGTTGTTTTGCACAAAGTTTATGCGCGACTGGGCAAGCGACCGCTTATTCGATGAAGCAAAAAATTCAGAATTACGATTTGACGTTGCTTTCCTTGTTAAATTTAGGAGACTGAACTCTGCTGCAGAGCTTAACCTTCGAGAACTTTTGAATAAATCAGAATTTTCAACACATATGAATGATGTGGTATGGAACTACATTCGTGAAAACCCAAGCAAAGTGCTTTTTATTTTCGATGGAATTGACGAATTCTCTGCAAGGAAAAGCATACAAGAAGATGACTCTATTTATGAAAACACTGTGGAAGCTAAAATGCCTTTATATGCTTTGTACACGAAAATTGCGTCGGGAAAACTTCTTAATGGAGCCACTGTTTTAACGACTACAAGACCTACTGCTGTATCGTGTGTAAGAGATCTTGAATTCAGCAGAGTAGTTGAAATTCTTGGATTTTCATCTGGGAAAGTCAAAAACTATGTGGAGAAGTTCGCAGGGGATGACAAAGGTGCAGGAGAAAAGATATGGCAACATATCAGCAACAACCTTAACCTCTTTTCGCTGTGCTATATACCTGTAAACTGTTTCATCATTTGTTCCTGCTTGCTATACATGCTGCAGAACATTAGTTCCAATTCCATTCATGGTTTAACTAGCCTGCCAACTAAGCTAACCGATATATTCAGCTTCGCCGTAAAGCTTATGTTCTTCAGGCACAGTGACAGATACCGCAATAAAACTGATGTTCAGGACGAAATTTTCAAAAAATTCGATGAGCTGGCTGAAGACGTGAAAGGGGATTTTAAGAAACTGGGAACAATTGCTTTTAAAGGAATTAAAGAAGGAAGATTAACGTTTGAATCTGACGAAGTTACGAACCTAGAGGATTGTGGCCTACTTCATCGCTTGCCTGATTTAAAACCAGAGGCGAAGCGATCCCTCGTAAAACCAAAAGCTCAATACTGTTTCCAGCATCTGACAATCCAAGAGTTTTTCGCAGCAAAGCACGTGACAGACAACATGGAAGAAGCCGAATTACGACAATTTGTTAGAAGTCACATCACGGACGGTGCATGGCAAGTGGTGTTGCAGTTTGTCGCTGGACTTCTCAGTGACCGAGATAAACGAATGACTAACATTTTCACGAACCTTCTGCCAGTGTCGACATATGAGGAAGAGCAAGAGGAACTGGAGCCAGGCATAGTAACCTGTTGGCCAAGGGAGGTAGATGCAAATTTAGCGTTAACGTTATGTCACTGTTTATATGAGATTGACGCAGATGATTCAGCCGTGCAAAACAAAGTAAGAGAGATTGGTTTTAATGCTGTAGTGTTTGAGGGCTTTGCACTAAGATCTGTTGATTGTACTGCAATAGCCAATTTTCTTAAAAAGCAGAACGAAATTTTAATGATTAACTTGAGAGATAACGAGATTGGCTGCCTGGGATGTAAAGAAATAAGCAAGGTTTTCAGTGATGGTAACTGTAAACTTAGCAGCTTAAGGCTCGGTCGTAACAGTGTAACCGATGAAGGAGTAGAGTACTTGGCTGAAGCATTAAAGCACAGTAATTGCAAATTAAATAGCTTAGACCTCACCGGTAACGAATTTGCCGATGAAGGAGTAAAGTATTTGGCTGAAGCTTTGAGGGACAGTAATTGCAAACTAAACAGCTTAAACCTCGCCGAAAGATATTTAACCGATGAAGGAGTAAAGTATTTGGCTGAAGCTTTGAAGGACAGTAGTTGCAAATTAAACAGCTTAAACCTCAAATGTAACAAATTAACCGATGAAGGAGTAAAGTGTTTGGCTGAAGCTTTGAAGGACAGTAATTGCACATTAAACAGTTTAAACCTTAGCTATAACGAATTTACCGATGAAGGAGTAAAGTATTTGGCTGAAGCTTTGAAGGACAGTAATTGCAAACTAAACAACTTAGACATCAACGGACACAATTTAACCAATGAGGGAGTAAAGTATTTGGCTGAAGCTTTGAAGGACAGTAATTGCAGATTAAACAGCTTAAGCCTCACCTCATACATTTTAACCGATGAAGGAGTAAAGTATTTGGCTGAAGCTTTGAAGGACAGTAATTGCAAACTAAACAACTTAGACATCAACGGACACAATTTAACCAATGAGGGAGTAAAGTATTTGGCTGAAGCTTTGAAGGACAGTAATTGCAAATTAAACAGCTTAAACCTCGGTCATAACTCATGTCATAACTTAGTAACTGATGAGGCAGTAAAGTATTTGGCTGAAGCTTTGAAGGACAGCAATTGCAAACTAAACAGCTTACATCTCGAATGCAACAATTTAACCAATAAAGGAGTAAAGTATTTGGCTGAAGCTTTGAAGGACAGTAATTGCAAACTAAACAGCTTAAACCTCGGCGGAACATATTTAACCAATGAAGGAGTAAAGTATTTGGCTGAAGCTTTGAAGGACAGTAATTGCAAACTAAACAGCTTAAACCTCGTCGGAAGATATTTAACCAATGAAGGAGTAAAGTATTTGGCTGAAGCTTTGAAGGACAGTAATTGCACATTAAACAGTTTAAACGTCAGCTATAACGATTTTACCGATGAAGGAGTAAAGTATTTGGCTGAAGCTTTGAAGGACAGCAATTGCAAACTAAACAGCTTACATCTCGGAGGCAACAATTTAACCAATAAAGGAGTAAAGTATTTGACTGAAGCTTTGAAGGATAGTAATTGGAAACTAAACAGCTTAAACCTCGCCCATAACAAATTAACCGATGAAGGAGTAACGTATTTGGCTGAAGCGTTAAAGGACAGTAAATACAAGCTAAACAGCTTAGAACTTGCCGGTAACAAATTGACCGATGAAGGAGTAAAGTATTTGGCTGAAGCGTTAAAGGACAGTAAATGCAAAATAAATATTTGTCCCTCTTTGGAAACCTCCATGTAAGCGATGAAGGGACATCGTGTATGGTTGAAGTTCGGGCGCTATGTGTTAAGGCCTCTTTGACTATAAAACTAAATTGGGGGGCGGGGGGGAGTGAACAGAGTTGGGTTCGCAAAGAGCAAAAAGATCGCATTCAAACAGCTTTACTGAATTTCCTGACTTTAAAACAGGGAGACAGAAGTAGACTAGTGCAATAATAGGAGAATCAGCTGGGAAGAGTAATTGTAATAACGTATTATTTTACTTTCTAATAATTGCCGATTGCGAACACTGCTGATTGGAAATCAGGAACCTGGCTAATTTTGTACAGTTTCAGTTTTGCAATGTGGTGTTTTAGAATAAAAGAATTTAAGTGTTTATGTTCTGGTTCAATTTTATCCTCGGCTTAAATTATATTTCCCTTTGTTTCTGGGTATGGTGATGTATGATAATAAGTTTAAAACAAAGGGTAATAAAATTTAAACCAAGAATAAAATTGAACCACAACACTAATCTTTCATTTACTTCTGGCATGTCTTTGAAAAAAGGGTTGCATATTTTAAATTGCTGTAAATTAGACAGGAGACTTTTATTAAGTTTACTGTAAAAAATGTAGCTGTACATATTCAACGAATTTTATGAATGTTACTTTAAATACAATTACATTTCATGAATTTGAGTGATACTGGACCAAGAGTAAGAAAATCAAGTCACTTCTGGGGAGGAGGTGGGAGGGAAGAGTTGACCACATCTCAATACTCCGTCATTTTGTGGTTGACATTCTTGCATTCATCGCCTTTTGAAATCAAATAGTTTCTCTTTCACCAGTTATGATCTAGACGTTCTCTGCTTTCTACTGGCAGAATCCGTGGTCTTAACCTGCAGGGTATTCTGGGGTCCTGTAATCCACAGTATCCCGGAAATGTCAATCACACTAGAAGACACAGTCACGTGATAAATAGACTGTACATTAAACTGAAGAAGGAACTGGGCACTAAAGTAATCATGGTGGGGAACCACTGTTTGTTCTAAGCTGGTCACGTGATCTCGGGAAGTCTGAAATAAAGAAAATACACCGAAATTTCAGAAATCTTTTACACTGCTTGTGTTGCAAGCACTAGAGAAAACCAGTACATAAATCGGTAAAGCGTGGCGTAAGAGTCTTACGCGCGCGAAGCGCACGAGCGTCACACTGCGAGCGTCACTACGCTCAATGAGTCTGAAGGGCCAAAAGCTATTGTTAGTCTAGAAACAAATACAAACCTTTCCATCTACGGGATGTGGCTTTCTGTCCTCAGCGCGCCATGTTACTGACAAGCAAACAGACTGCACATCGCGGTAAAGTCCTATAAACAAGAAAAACAACACAAACGAAAATTGTATAGTGAAGGTAACTCCATAATCCAACTTTGAGTCCTTGTATTGTAAACAAGGGATTGGTTATGGCTTTGAGCTGAGACTTACAGCCTCAGACCTGATCAAGGCGGATGATTTTGCACAATATGTCGTTAGCCAGTTCAGGAACGTGCAACTATAAAGTGGAATATCTACTACAGATTTCATATGAGAAAAACACTCGTAAAAAAATAGTTCGTGACATCGTAGTTGTTTTCCAAGTTCAAACCAAATGTAAAACCATTTGGGAAAAATTAAGTTACTAACATTACATCGGGTCATACTACAATACTGTCGTAAAAGTTTAAGTTTACACCTCTAACAACACTCTGACCTAGCTTTTGACCGCGCTCTATGACTCCTTCCACCTTAAGAACAAATTGTGTATCCATTGTCACCGAAATTGGTTCTGAAGGCGACCTAGGCGTAGGTGACAACGCCAGCTGCATGACATAAGGAGAGACCAAGATTAGCAAAAGTAATTGTTGTTAAAAACGTGAGGATGATTGGCAAATAAGAGTTACAGAAAGTAAACAGATTCAAGTTTTGTCACAAGAAAGGAATTTCTACCTAATGTTCATTCATCTCAAAAATGTTGCGTCCTGTCTCTTACTGATTATAACTAATTTAAAAAAGATTCTTTTATACGGACCGCGAGACAAAACTAGCATCTTTTCCATTCCCGCCCACTAGTTTTTCGCGCGTTTTCCATGGGTTACCTGTACCCGACTCCCGCCATTTTAACCGGTAATGTGCGAGTGCAACAGAAAAACTCCCACTAGTACCCACCAGTACCTTTCGGTTTTCAAGTAGTATCTTGCGAAGAGAATGTCTTTTCTGAACTGTTAAAAAATTATGTCGTGAACCAAAGACAACGACATCAAATAATGCAAGGTTGGTTCAGAAAAGCCAAATGAAGCGCGTAGCGGTTATAAACACGGCAACTAGAAAACAAAATTCCACGACTTTTATAAAGGCAACAACATCAAGACTGTATACAGAGGAGGCTCTCCTAACAGACACCCTCGTAAGAGGACAGCTCTAGTCAAGGCCACCTTCACAAAACCCCGTTTTTCTCAACTCTCATACAAACTCTGTATTTTTACATTTCCGTAAGCGGCCAGCTCCAGGTACGGGCACCTTTTTTGCGTCACGAGGGTGTCTGCTCACGAGAGCTTCCACTACACAGGCAATCTAGGACTCACCAAAATAGATACATAGAAAATTCTTGAGTACAAACCTTGATAAACGTGGCTTGTTGACTGGAGAAGAAGTGTTTTGGGAAAATAAACGGCACCTTCAGGAGAGTCATGGAAGCCCGAATAAGACATTCAGTTTGCTGAAAAACGATAAAATGTATAACCATAAATCAATATCATGACACTGACATTTCCCAAATTAACTAGGCTAGAAAATCTCTGCCGCACTATTTATTTCGAACTTTCTTTTCGGTGTTTGAAAAGTAGGTGGCTGTTAGCATCCAAGTCAGTTATTCATCTATCCAGAAAAAAATTAACTTAAGAAAGTTTTCACACCTTCGTACATTAATTTTGATTCCTTTACTGATAAAATTACTTCATTAGCAAGTGAAACCAGTGTACAAAAGTTAAAAAACTTTATTAATTTACTGCGTCTGCTCAGTGTTCAATAAATTACATGGATATCATTAAATGATTCATCATTTTACCAAGTGGCAAACAGGAAGAGCCTCCAGCTGAATTGCTAGCTCCTAAAGAGATAAGAAAAATTATACAGTAAAAAGTCAAATAAAAAATTTAACGTTTAGTGACTGTAGTTAGCTTGTTGAAAAAAAAAAAAACAAAAAAACATGAGGATACCTGGCCAGGAGCCTCTTCATAAGGCGAGTGATACATGTTTTAAAGATGAAGGAGCTAGTTTTCATTTAAAGAAATTCTGGAGCTACTTTCGTGGAAATAAACACTTTTTTAATAGCCGAGTATCGTTGGTGAGGTGAACTAATATGATACAATAAAATACACAGTTTACAGGTTGCCATTACGACACCTGGAGGAAGATCATGAGGTTATCCCTACACTAAGATCTCTCCTTACAGATGGAACCCACCCACCCCAGGAAAGGTTGGCCACACCACCCGGGACTACGTCCCCTACTTTTTTTTGAACAGTAGTGTGGGCCCTTTAACGTCCCAAAAGGGAGACCAGAACTGAAGAAGCTATCGTGAGCAGTTTATCTAATGCTACGCAACCTGTGGGAATGGTGGAACGGAAAGGGAACGCGCGAGGAAGCAGGGAAGGAAACCTTCACGTACTCGCTTCTCGCGTGCCTTGGCTTAATTTCCCCTCTTCCCCTTAAGCGCCAATGGAATTAGTCTGAAATGTCATACGTCTCCACCCGCTTACCCGTGGAGGTTGGGGGGAGAGAGATCCCCACGGGTTAAGGGGTGGAGACGTATGACATTTCAGACTACAATGGAATATATACGCCAGTAAAAGAGACGTCGGTATATTTGTTAGTCATAGTCCATTAACATTTGAAGTCAATGACAAACCTCTACTGTTTGTAGAATTTCTGTGCACGCCAGGCAAAGTGGACTACGTCTAAACGTGGAAGACTTGTTGACACTGCTTCCTTGCTCTCCTAAAGACGAGCTACAAACAAATCCAAATATAAGCTCAGAGGTTTACAGATGAGCTTGTTAAAAATCGCACATATATTGAATTTAAGCTCGAGAAATATTGTCATGGAAGTCCGTTAATGGGCCCCTCAGTAGATACAGACAATTCTTTCCGAGGTCTAACATGCGTGTAAAGCCTCGGTGACATAACGTAACTCAACGTAAAGAAACCCAACGCAACTTTAAGTAAAATTACTCAACATCACGAAACGGAACGTAACGAAAAGCACCGGACGACTTATCACCTTCAAAACAGCCCAGCTACATATACGTTGTCCAGGGCCAAACTGAGAAAAGTACATTATACTCATGTGAACATCACGCGTTAAATAACTAAATTAACTTGATTTACCTTGGCTGAGAAGTTTTCATTAAGACATCAATACTGTGTGAAATCATTAAACAGCTCTGTTGAAGACTGACAGAGAAACTTGTCAAGGAATTTTAATTGATCATCTTTAAGTTAACCTACAAAAACAGAAAATCACAGACATTCTACCCGTACCCTGATAAAGAGGTAGCCATAACAGGTGTTCAGCGCACTGACCACTCCGCCACGCTGCTTCCCACTTATGCTTGGGTTTGCAAGCAGCTGTAAAATTTACGATTTTTTGCGTGCTTGCGAGCTAAGGCCCAAGGAACTGGCAAAATGTGTTCGTTTATAAAGAGGTTTTGTTATATTGAAACTCTTTCTGGGGCGAAGAATATGGTTCCGTATATCAAGGACTTCATTTTACTCAGATTTAGTGCTTGGAATCAAACTTGGAACAAGAATCACAGCATTTCGAACAAAAGCTGAATAAAAGGATACGTTTCGATATTCTGCAGACTGACCGGGTCCGCATTGAATGAGGAGCGGTACAATTGTCCATATTTTTCCCCCAAACAGCGGAACAGTTTGCTGCATTCGGTCATCTTAAAAAGCAATATCAGTAAAGTTATTCTGACATATACGAGGTGGGCATAAAGTCACATGATCACGTCCGCGGCTTTATGTGTTATGAGTTGTTTGGTCTTGAAACTTAGTTCTTGATGTGTCCTGTCACATAAGTGAACAGCAATGACACTAACCATGATGTTTTGTTTAGCACAGACAGCAAGGATGATATTATAATGAGCCTGCGAGCAATGCTAAGGGAGTTATCAACGAATTTCTGCTTTCTTCCACCCATAAGGCGGATTTATAAATGACAAGGCCACGGCAAATGATATGATATTTCGATAGCAACTGGCCCGTGTCATAAGAAAGATTTTGCTCACACCCAGGTAACCTAACCGCCTATGAATGCTTGACTGAGCTAGACATGCATTACACAACACGCGCCGCAACTAAAAATCAACGCTCTTTCAACTATATGTAACTCTTCAATAGGTCATTTCCGAGTTCCAAACAATCTCACTTTCAAAGCGAGGCTAAGTGCGAATCCATTGATGTGAAAATGATTTTTGATTCTCATGCAAATAAAACTCATTTTCACAACAAAGGTTTCGCACTTAGCCTCGTTAGCCAAGATTTTTTGGAACACGGAAATGGCCTATTAGACTTACTTGAGCGGCAAAGTGGCTCAACCGTTGAACGTCTTGACCAGTTGCCATGGCAACAGCAGTAGCAATAGCAGGCGGAGGACAGGATTTCACGGTTGCACAAGATGCAAGAAGCCGACTATGAGCTTGGAACATATCAGCTCTCAGACTTGCATACGTACACTGGAAAGACAGCTGATGGTTTGACGACTGCACAGATGCCTAAAATGTGACCGGCAAATAATGCACAGTATTAGTCAACTATTCATTCTCTAAGACTGACCGGCATCCAAGCTGTTTCTGATGTCTGACTGGGAACTGAAGTCGATTCGCCCGACGACAACATCATCCTTCGACCACCGGGAGTGGACGGTACATTCGCGGAGATTTCCTCCTATACGTCACGATTCGCTATCGCCGCATTCAGGTCTCCGGTATCAAATTCTGAATCTCATACAACAATCTACAACACGGTGAAGATACTTATCATAGAGGTTGTTTTAGTTCAGCTTGGATTCCATATGTGCAGTGTATTCCCTTTTGTAGACTCAGAGAACGACAAGTAAACAAGGGGAGAATCGAATTAGGTGCCAAGGTTACCGTTTCCTCCTTTCTACCCTGCTAGCAGAGGCCCTTCGATCTTATCTAGGAAGATCGAAGAGGCCGCTGCTCGCAGGGTACCTCCCTTCAAGATTCTTCCACTTTCCTGCTTGAGTTTTCTCCCACTTTGTGGTCCAACAAGAAATAGACGCACGGCAAAGTATATTTCTCTCTTAGCAAACCAGGAGCAAGGGATCGCGCAGTGGTGAGAGCACACGCCTCCCAACAATGTGGCCTGGCTTCAAATCTCGGCGACAACGCTCTTTGTCAATTGTGGCTTGAGTTTTTTGCTGGTTCGCTAGCTTGCTCTGCGATTCCTTTTTCCGGGTACTCCGCGTTTTCCCATCTCCTCAAAAACCAACACTTTCCAATTCGACCAGGAATGGTAAACGAAGAACCTCTACGTGGATATGCTACCTTTAAATCGTCATTTTATTTACTTATGTTACATTAAAGGGGCACCTTCAACCAGTGTGCATTGCAGTCGTGCACTTAACCGAAATTATTTGCTGTAATACAGAAATCACGAACGTGATTTCTGCGTTTGATAACAGGATTTTATCTGTGTTTCTTTTAAGAAGGGTATAACAGCCTACCAATGCCTTAGGTTGTGAAGATACCATCCGATTTTCAAATACAATCAGAACGTTCGTAATTTCCGTATTACAGCAAATGACTTCGTTGAAGTGCACGACCGCAATGCACACTGGTTGAAGAAGATGCCCCTTTAGAAGCACTCGAAATGTAAGCTTTCAATCTTTCTTATGGTCACCACCACCACCAACGCAGGACCAGAGTTTCCGCTTTGGAAACTAAGCCCTTTACATTCAGTATTTTCAATTTTGGCACACAGAGGCTTAAAAAGCGATATCACGGGGATGATATAATAGTACAGACCTTGAGTGTTGTGATCCCTTTCTGATATTTAGCGCCAGCATCAGATATTTGCTTGGACAGGGCTAGCTGAGAATCACATTCATCTTTCAACAAACTCTCTGCTTCACAGAAGAACTTCAAGGCATTAAGCCAGAAGTAAAAATGTTCAGAAGCAACCTGTCGATCAAATAAAACATTTTAATCTCGTTTGTCAAACTGCTACATTTCCGCTAAGAATATACAAACCCAAAAGAGGGTATCGGGTCACCTCGCCACCAAGAAATATATATCTTCATACTTATCGAAAGGACAGGTCTCTAAAAAGAATTCTTTCACTTTAAATTTACAATGAAATTTAAGGAGGTAAGGTTCAATTGACAATATTAACCAACTTTCATAAGAAAGGCTGTTGGATTTTAAACAAATCACAACTCTCGAACGATAAAAATAAGCCATATTACGATATTAAAAAGTCGCAATTCATTAGAAAAAATAAAACTAAAAATAAGAAGTTTAACGCAAGGTGCCAATTAAAATCGATAAACTTATATTTGGGCTTAAGGAAGAAGTAACAATCCCAGGTTAGTAAACAGTGTCAATTACTGCGGAGTTATGTGGTGGTTAGTAGACTTCTTGGTGGCGATTTCGTCGGTGGCGAGACGACCGCAAACCCAAGAGAGCTATCTTATTTATGATAGACTAAAAAAAAGGCGTTTGTTTCTCTTAAAAATCACAACCTCTGCTTCATATGCCAGGTTTCAAATATAATTTTTGGGATACAAAATTCGGGACTTTTTTTGAGAGATTTTTCCAAAACAATAATTTCTTTTTCTAGACTCAAGGTTATCAAATAAGTGATCAAACAGAGACCTCGACCGACACAGGAATCGAGCTTTTCTGAGGGTGCACTAGCCTGCGGACAAAGACATATTTCCGGTCGTAGCTTCTTTCCACATTAACGAAGAATTGAAAACCGGAAAAAGTTTGTTTTTACAGCCGCCCTCTCGCAGGCTTTCATAAACACTAAACATACCTTAGAGGAAAGAGTTTCAAAAATTTTCGCTGCGAGGCTATGAAATCCCTGAAAAGAAAGACAAATAATGGTTGTCAATAAGAACCAAAAAATGCCAAAGTCAAGTACACAGTTACACCTTCAATTCTAAATAAAAAGGCTAACCCTTCCTCATACAGCAATAATATTATTGAAGAGTGTAGTCAGTAGTAAGAAAATTCTTATTAGTAGGGCTTTGGGACAATTTCATTTACTTAAGTGTCTGAAGTGTTCATTGTGATCATTGAATACAAAGGAAGCTAAAGGACAAACACTGCATGTACATGTACTTTTACTCTGGTTTTTGCAACAAACTTCGCAAAACGATTTGCGTTTCCAAGCTTTCCTGATGCTCTCTTTTGTTTCTCTGACACGTAAAGCTAGCAAAGCGATTTACATTTGTTCCTAGTGATCAGTGTTGAAAGCATTAAATGTTCGCCACACATGGTTACATTGCCCTAAGTTTATTTCCCTCTAAAAAGTGTTCACTAGACATAAACCAAGCAAACAGGATTCATTTCAAAATTTTTGGACAATAACTGGAATCGCTGAAACTATTTTTAACGCTTCATCCATAAAATAAAGACTTAAAAACCTGTCTTGTGGCTTGCTTTCCAACTCTAAATATGGTCCAGTATCTTGAGGATGTTGCTAATCTCTCCAGCTGCTCTAATATCATATTGTCTAATTTTAATCTTCCTTCTTCATCCTGTGACACACCTTGATATGACTGGAAAATCAAAGTTGCCATGCCAACCTAAAGTAACAAGAATTATTTATAATTGAATCATTGGATAATGCAATTCTAGTGCTCTAATTGGCTTAGCCATCATGGTATATGAGCCATTATACCATGCTCTCCAAATATGGTAACTGTACGTGTCTGCTTAAAATTAAAGACAACGTGAAAATCGGTTGTTTTTACAAAAAAAGTCGGGACGAATTCTCGATATTTTGTGCGCGTTTTTAGTAAAACGATTATTCTACTCACGCTTGTTGGATATGAGATGATTATAGCCAACTCATATCAAATACGCACTCATGGGATAATTGTTAAATATACAGTTGAAATAAAAAAGATTATAGTTTAGGGTCTGTTTACAGTGAAAACTCCATAGTACAGACACCAAAGGAACAGAGTCAAGTACATACATACATACCACTAAATCTTTTGATTCCTGGCTGTTGTCATCAGCACCAACCACAACTTTGGCAAAATGAGATACAATTTCATTTCTTAAAGGAGCCACAACATGTGGCATCTGTGTTGCCATAGTGACCATTGTACGGCAAAGTGCAAGGGCTACTGCACCTAAGAGAAAAAACAGCTACTATGGCCATAAAGTTTTCGATGCCAGCAATATTGATTGAATATAGTCTTAGCAATTACTTGCACAATTAATTAAAACATATATAGTGCAATTTTCCATGGCACATGATCAAATTAATGCACTTTATTAAACTGAGTAATTTAACTTCTCAGACACTTAGGGTGCACTTTTTTTAGCAATGTCTAACTTACTGAAGAAAATCTATGCACCTCAAGATTTGTCTCTAAGTGGGTCATTTAAAGCTAGTAAACGTTTTTCCATCAGGAGCTATCTGCCTTTTTGTCACTTTTCTAAGAAAGGAATTGCTTGAATAAACATGGTTTATGACATAGGTAGTATACAGCTATTTCGAGAAAGGTTATCAAAAAATGTGCACGTGACAATCCTGAAAGGTAACATGGGATATGATCAATACACTGTTCCTGACACAATAGCCGTCGAACCCACTTTTGTTGCTTTCCTTTCACACTCGCAAACATATGTCCATGGCCTCTCGTACCCTTCTTTCAAATTTCTTTGAACAACAGTGAACTCAAAACCACCCACAATACCTTTCAGGATTTTCGCATGCACTTTTTCCGACCAACTTTTTTTGAAATAGCTGTATATTTTTTCTGTTTACCTGATGATGATGGCAAGAGACTGGCTAAACTTTCCATTAGAGATGAGCCTGCTTGAGGATAGCTATCCACCAAATTATTCATCGACAACAAGCATACCTAACCGACAACAGAAAAAGTAATTCATATACAGCATTCAGTCTGGAAAACTTCACTTGAATCAATTCCTTGTTAAGGCACCATGCCTTTGTGGAAATTTTCACTCAGTCTCTAGATTTTTTTCACAAAGCTATATTTAAGGTTTCTTACATGCATCAATACATGCTGTTTTCCGGCCTTTAATCACATAAAAGAAAAACCTACCCAAATGTGTTATTTGAAATGTACATATTCTTGTTGTAATTCCCAGTATAAGAATACAGCTTTCTGGGTTTGGGCTTGCACAAAAAGCATTGATTTAATATTTATTTATTTATTATTTCAAAATAGTTTTCCTCACAGATATGCTACAAAAAGAAAAGTCTCACTTGAAATCATTTTCACACAACAATGATTTTAACCTACAACATGTACTAGTTTTTCTAAAACAGAAACTTTCCACAAAGAGTTCTTAGTAAAAATTCACCTAGATACTACTTGGAGCTATTAATAATTGCATGCTTAACCTTCAATGGTTCAAGTTGTCCACTAACACAACAAACAACAGTGGAAGTCTCCAGTGCCATAGCTGCTTGTTCACAAAGATCATCATTTTTGGTATCTACAGCAAAAAAAAATAAAGTGGAACCCCATTTATGCGACTACCCTAAGACCATAAAATCCTGGTTATCATAACAACCTGGTCGCATTAATGGGGTGTTCAAAAATAATACATGACTCAGTGATATTTATGTTTGGGTCAAAAGAATATTAATATGCAAGGTTGCAATAACAGGGTGGTCTTAAGTTGGGGTTCCGAAGACGTTGTCGTAATTAATTTTTCAAAATAGTATTCATAAAAAATAAGTTGATAAAAATGTGAAGATGCCTCCTACAATTTGACTGGTTCAAGGCAACGTTCCTCTGTGGAGATTCACCCATAACTTTACATACCATTCTTTATAGCAGAAACTGCTATGTTGACGAGAAGTTCTGAAGTTAAAGCTGCTACAGCTAAATTGCAGGAGTTGCTTTCTTTCTGGCAGATTTCAAACACTATTGAAAACGAAGAGGAATTAGTAATAGGAATAACACAATAAAATCATATTCAAAGACATGGGTTAAGGTGAGATGAAAATTAGACAATGCCATTCACTTTGTCATTAGGTTACTTGCAAGAAAAATACATCATCAAATTGTGTCATTTTCACTATCACTAGGCTGTCGGATTATCATGTATCTTGTCTTGTGCATGAAGAAGGATATAATTATGTGCAAAAGCCTCCCTCCCAGCATTATTTCACTTGTACACATTTAGACATGAGGATGAATATAATTAACCCTTTAAGCCCTAAGAGCTATCAGCATCAAATTTCTCCTTGTAATATCAATGCTTAGTAAAACAGAGTGGTCATGAGAATTATGGACATGATCACACAAGATGAATTTGCTTGAGAATCAAATTTTGATCTTAGCGTGTAAAGGGTTAAGAGACAACAAGCACACTCTGTTGTTAAAAAGTGAAATTTAAATTATTAGTTATTTCAACACACAAAATACCAAGTTCTAATGATTTTTACTATTTTTTCTTACATTGAAACTCGCAAAACCATAAGCACTATAACTAATCTGGAAACAATTTTAGTGTTAAAAAGAAAAACGCAATCATTGAGATATTACTGTTACAAGTATTTGGTTTTGTGGTTAGTCTGCGTCTTATTTATTGTTATTGTTCACTACACAATCAAGAACTCTGAAATATTTCAGATCTTCACTGTTTATTGGAGTTTGACAAAAAAGACTAGTCTTAAAAGAAACTAAACTGATATACCTTTGTCGTTATTAAGCAGGCCAGTGACAGCTTCAGATCTTGATAAAGTTCTCAAGATTCTTAGGGCAGCAAATGTCAAATTATCATAACAGCTGCTTAGGATGAAATCACAAAGAGCCTAAAAACAACAAGGAGACATTTGGGTCAACTGGAAATATCTGGTATTTTGAACAAAGTCAGATAAACTACAAAATTGTTACTGCCAAGAAAGAAGTTAGCAGTCTGAAGTGCAGTAATTTATCTTTTCCTATATATACTCTCTTTAGCCTCTCAACAGACTTTCAAGAAAAACTAAAAAAAACATTTGCTAGTTATTCCAGGATAATACTATTGTGTTCTATACAATCAAGGACACAACAGAACAAATCTAGGAACAAAAGCCTACATACATGTAGGAGACACTCTATATTATTGGAAGTAGATAAGGCATCAAGTTCCAATGAACTTTATGATTTAATTTTTAGAGGACTGAAACCAAATAAGTACCTCTGTGTGTGAAGCTTTCCACATGTGTGGAGCACCTTTGGCAAGCATTTTTAAGTCACCAAGAGCATGATTCTTGACCACTTTCCTTGGATCCTGGGCTAAGTATTTCAGTAATAACTCCAACTAAAATATTACAACAATAATAAGAAAGTGTTAAAAAGTAACCAATCATAAAATGAATATCATGGAAATCATATAACACCAAGGGGGTCTGGGGGCTGAAAGCACAATCACACCCAAAGGCCCTTGAACGTTCCAACCACAACCCAACCACAAGCCCCTGGGGCCAAGAGAAAGAATGCCATGCTATTGCACAACAGAAATTTGAGCACAAGGAAGTCATACACCACAGTCACATGCCTTACCATCCCAGGAATGCTACAGGTGCTACAATACACTAGAAACGCTAGCTAAAGACATGCTTACAAAAACATATCTTTACCCATAAATTAGAATCTTTAAAGCTGTTTTTTTTTAATACCTGTTTTGGAATGTCAATGATGGAAGATACTGCCAGGCAAGACAAAGTATGAAGAGTGACTACTACAAATCTGCAGGCTGGATGAGAGATGAGAAGTGAAGAACACAGCTCATGGACCTGTGAAGAGAAAAGGAAACATAATAATTAAATGGACAAGCTTATTACCTGTTAGTTCCAGTTCTGGGCCCAGTTGTTTGAAGGCTGATAAGTGCTGACCTAGGGTTCAAGGCAAAACTTATAGCTATAGTATGAGGTGAGGCAGTTCCATTAAGGGGTGCACAAAAAAAGTCCTGGGTGACTTTTAACGTGATGCCAAATTCTGTTTTTGTTTACGCAACAATAAAGTAATTTGCAGTTAGGGAGCCTGACAGTTTAATATTTTTCTATTTTTTAATTTTTATTAATAAAAAAACCCAGCTCTTCTGGACACAGGCCTGCCCAGCGGGAATGGGCACAAACGGGACTCAGGTCCCATGCAAGGTGCCATTCCTACTCAATCCCACAACCCATAATGGTCGGCCACACCACTGGGTTCTATGTCCCTTAAACTTTTTGAACAGTGGTATGGGTGCTTTTACATCCCACAAGAACAGATCAGTGAAAGTGCTGTGACATGGAACCTACAGTTTTTTGTCCTTATCTGAGAAGACTAGAAAGTCTAACCATTTGCAGATGTCATTACAAAGGCAGCACTTTCTTCTCAGTTACTTAAAGACCCTGAGTGTTGGTCCAGCTGGTGTTTGAACCCACGACCCCCCATTCAGCAGACCGGTGCTCTCCCAACTGAGCTAACCAGGCGGCGGTTTAATAGAAGCCAAATAGAACTTTTCGTTGAGGCCAGCTGCTTCCAATTTATTGCAAGGTGTTTAGAAAAAGAGTTATGCTTAACCCTGGATCATTCAAAGGTCATTAATAATTTTACAAAGACATGTTACATTAGTTTTGTATTTCAAGATCACCTGTGGGTAGGTTCAGAGTTCTTGGCTCCTGTAAATTTTTCTTAGAGCACAGTTTTGTATACGTATTTACTCAATGAGCACCGAAGAGCAAAATATTGATTATTTTCTGCTAACCTTTGCTGTCAACTGTAAGTCAAAGTGCATGTGGCGGAAAATTGGGATAAGTTTGAGCTTCATCTCCACTGGCGTGCTCAAGCCTGAGAGAAAAAAGAACATTTTAACTTGACACACACGTATCATAGTGGTGCTTCTTCCTTATTTGAGATAAGAAAAAATGTCTCATCAAGGAAGTATTGTCTCCTGCTGCTTGCAACCAAGCAGTCATTACTGTGAGAGCACTAGTTCACATCGTACATTGTGTCACCTTTTGCCAAAAAATATACCAAACAGTTGCTTAATGACATTGGCAACGTGGAGTTCTTGTGTTTCAGCTGTTGGCACATTTGAATAACAAACACAAACTAATGCCGATAAGGTAAAACTAAAAATACTAAAAACTGTGATATTTTGAGGGCAGTAAATTGACCTATCAGGCTACAGGTTGTAACAAAACTCATAAATTCATTCTGTTACTCACATCTTACCCTGTAAACAAAAAAATAATAACACAAAAAAGACACAAAAACTCGGCAGGAAGCTTCAGTGTTAATGTTACCTTCAATTAGTTGTGCTATTTTATTATAAAGGCCAGAGGCAAATTCCCTGTGGATAAAAAAAATTAATTAACACAAAAACTTCTTACAATATAGTATTATTCCACCAGCAATCAACAGTGTTCTTAGCAGGTTTTCATACACTGGGGTCCACAGGACCCATAGAGAAGCTAAAAGGGGCATCACGAGGGAGATACCAGAGATTCCAACCCTCCCGATTTGATCGGGAGTCTCCCGATTTGATGTCTTGCCTCCCGCTCTCCTGATTTTTACCAAATTCTCCTGATTTATTATAAAATTCTGAAAACTAGGGAAAAATTGCTAATCTTTAGAATTTTTGGTGATCTGTCACTGTGAAACACTCATATTATACTTACTTTCTTCGCGAAGAGCATTATGGTATGTTATAACTCAGGCCGGAATGATGTCAAAATTCAGGAAATGGCACTTGAGAGAACCTAAATTTGCAAAATTTCCCGGGGGGGCATGCCCCCAGACCCCCCTAGAAGCTTGCGCCTTCGGCGCTAATAATTACTCCCTTTTTTCCATCACATGGGGTTGGAATCTCTGAAGATACAGATACAGTCAACTCAACGTTTTCACATTCTGAGTCTTAGATAATGATGCGTGTTTTCTAAAGATGCCATAACCAATTGAATTAAATTTGGGCTTGCATTATAAGGAAATGTATCTATGTGTCATATGCTTGCATAAGTTTTGTAATATGTTTTTTCCTTCTTTGCAACCTTGGGACTCTTTGGGCTAATTATAGTGCGGCATTTCCCGAAAAAGTGCGACAATGCCGCAATGCCTAGGTCTGGTAAGAACACTGCAACCAAAGAACAAATCCAAGAAAATATGCTGCACAAAAGTGGGTCAAGAAAATTTCAAAGTGTGTATTTAATGTGGCTTTCAGATACACTGTACATTTATAATTTACAATGCAATTCAATACTTTGTTAGACCCACCTAAATAAGTTTTCAGAATTCAGGGTTTTAGAGCTTGATTGACAAGTACTAAAGATGAAGCAGGCAGAAGTTAATTTCATGGGTTCTGAAGATTTATCAAAGAGTATACCTTGAATGAGAACAAAATCTGTCAGTGGCAAAAATAGCTGCCTCTAATTCCACTTCATCATGAGAGTCCAAACTGCTTCTGATGCTGTTATAGAAATATAAATATAACTAAATTAAGGACAAGTAATTTTGTAGCTGACAAAAAGTACTGAAATTTGCATTTCAAAATGAGACACTATCACTTAAATTGACTTAAGAAATTTTGTCAAAGAAAAAAGATGTATGAATTGAATATGTTGCAGGTCAAATTTGATTTTCAGGTTAATTTTGATTTAACCTAGGTTGATTCTCAATTTCCTTGAACTCTTGCCCTACGAGACAAAGGAAATCAATGCTAAGTTCACATGGTACCAGACGTTTTGTTGACCACAACCACACTAACCATATGACAATTTAGATGCATAACTGTTCAACAACATAATAATATTTTAATGCCAAAATTGGGGTCAAATTTTTAGACATCTTTGCTCTTGAAGAATTGTTTTAATCTTTTAAAGATATCTCTGCAATGAAATCCAGACACAATGACTGTTATGCAAAATTAATCAATCAATCAGTCAATCAATAACTCTATAAAAAAGAGAATGGCTACTGACTGCAAAAAATTAACAACCTATGGTGGACATTTTTTCTCTCTGACACAATGCAGGCAATGCTACCAAGAACTCTGAAAGTAAGAAAAAAATTTAAAGAATGTAAATATTTTATTTATTATTAATCAACAACACAAAAGGTACTATCAGTATATGCTGTCGTAAAACCACAAAAATGAAAAATAAAGGACATAGAAAAATTAACAAAAATTAAAGGAAACACTGTAGATAGTTATCAATTTATGAAACATGCCCATTAACAACACTTGGAGAAATTAATTTTGTCTTCTACATAACAACCAAAATCATACTTGCTGGGATTTCACAAACAGTGAAGAAGGTTTTTTAGAATACAAATATTTGTTGTATTAAACATTTTTTCCTACAGTCTTCTGAAGTTGTCAAATAAAACACTTGAAAAAAACTCTAAATTACATAAAACAACACGTTTCAATAGATCCATACATGTACCACTTTACAAATTGTGTTTTACATAATAAATAAATAAATAAATAAATAATAAAATATTATTGTTATAAATAAGATTATCAATTATTTACAATACCTGACAGTGATTGCTCTTGCAACTGGGTCATTTGAGTAAATAACAGAGTAAATGCGTTTCAAGAATTCATCAACATTCAAAATCTTGTCCAAGTGTTTCTCACTTTGTTGAGTGACCTTCAAAATGCATAGTCGGAGAAAGTTACTCCTAAAAAATGAAAAAACAAAAATTAATAACTTTTGATAGTCATTCTTGAAATTTCTGATTCATCATTGAATAATCAATCAAGACTCCTGTAGCTCGGTGTTTATTTTGTTTTCCTGGTTTTTTTCTGTTAAAATCTGATAATTAATAAAACAAAGAAGGGAAATAAAAGTGGAGACAAGGGAAAATTCAAGAAGCGGTTTCACTAGGTTGCTTGCAGCTGAGTGATTCTGTGTAGAGCTTTGACTAAAGATATAGATAACTATTAAGTCTGTGTCAGAACATATTATTCCTTGTGAAGCGAGTTTATAATTTTGTCAAAATTTGCATCGCCTTTTGAACATGTGAACATGTGTGGATTGCAAAGTGAGACAGAAACACCAGTTGGCTTTATATGTATAAATTGGGTTGGTAGTTGCAGTGACATTATCTATATGTGACATCAAGGTCCCTTGCTTTGTTCTGCCTATTTTGACGATCAAGAAATGATCCCAGCTAAAAAATATTGACTACAGGAGTATTTTACAGAAAATTGGGGGCAGCAGCTTCAAAATTGAGCGAGGGAGGGGGATGGAGGATTAAATCCAAACTTCCGACCTCCCATACTTTGCATTCCAGGCTCCCAAACCTTTTTCTTGCCTTCCTCCCTTCAATTTGATTGCAAATATTTTGGATTACTGTGTAATTTCCTCCATTTTTACTGCTTGCTGCATTTTTAGAACTCCCACCTTCCACTCTTTCTTTTTTTACCTCCTGTACCCCTCCCAGGCTTCCCTGGTATCCTACCTCACTGATTGAAAAGTGACATAAGGAGAATTTATATGTTGATCACAGTTCATGCTAACAATGTTAAGTGAAGTTGGGTTCCAGGCAACCTACATTGGGGACAGTAAAAAACCTTAAAACACAACAGGGTACACCTCTAAAGCTAAAGAGGAAAGACCACAGTGACCACAGCTTTTATAATAAAGCTTACCCAACTCGAAAGACATCAGCAAGCTTCAATAGAGCAGTGTTGATCAAAATAGGAAACGGATATTTCTCAAACAAGCTTGGAAACCGGACAATTGCTTCACACTGTTCTCCCGTCTTACTTGATCGCAGCCCTGAAGTCAAAAAAAGAGTCCTTGTTTAATGATATGATTATTCTGTTCGAATTTTATGTTCAACCTCTGGGCCTAACAAATGATCAGAAAGAGTAAATAAGCGCATTGACAACAGTAACGATTGCAGGTACAAAAACACTGATAAAATAAGTACCTCTACATGTTAACGTACCTTTATCAAGTTCAGCTAACGCAGTGTTTGCATCTTGCCAGTTGTCAGCTGAATTACTCGAAGATTTCTCGCCAAAGTTCATCAACCCACCAAAACTCAACGTGGCCGCCATATTGAATCACATATCCCACAATTCAACACCAGCATGCTCGGCGGGCTATCTGATGTTTCCCGCGCATTTTGAATTATTTCCCGGGAGTTCAAGTGAAGATTTCGATCTTACGGCCTTGGCGTTGCTCTATAATTTACTCCGATTTTCATGAGATGAGACAAAAATGACTCTTCTTACCTCAATATTACAGCGTCAGCTTGTTCCTAGTCCTGTGCGTAGAGGTGAGTGCTGAAATGTAGAGTAAACAAACACATTTTAATCCTATGTGTAGCTTTATACACAAGCTTGACTCGTCCGCAACGTCGCGAATTTGTAAACTTTTGTATTTCTTTCACGACTTCTTTCAGCTTTGCCCGTCGATTTTGCATTGGAGGCTTTCGCTTGTATTAAAGATGATGAACATCTCGTCGAAAGAAGAGAGGTAAGCTCACACAAATCTACGTGGCGTTCGAGAAGTCCCTCAAAATACAGAAATAATATAGCTCATTGCTGGCATGTGAGCTACAGATGTAAGCTTGAAAGCTTATACTTGTACTTAGCGGACACCCATCTCTCTTTCAGATCGATGTTCCACCGTTTGCTTGTCGCTTCAACAAGAGTAAGTCATCATTATTTTCCGAGAACTTGCCCTTACTTTGTTCTGTTTCTGTAGACTATAAAAATGCTTAGTTCATTTGTTTAATAATTATTATAAATTCAAGCCGCTCTAGGTGGTCATATGTTAGCCATAGCAGACGAAGACGGCTGGGTTCAAATTCTGGATTCCCGGAAAACAGGAAAAAGATCGATTATTAAGGGTAAGAGACGCTAAAATACAGGTTTGCTACTTATGTGCTTTGTTAAATTCCAAACAGACTTTTTCTAAACTTTTTGAATTTCAACCCTCACACCTGGGTTCTTCTCGATTTCTGTAACTCATTACTACTATCCGCCTTGAGATTTCATCAAACATACCCTATAATACTTCCCGCGATGAAAGCTCCTTTGGGTTTATTAAACAATCTCCTTTCAGACGTATGAACAGGTCCACAAATATAGGTGTATATTGGTGTAGTTTAGAAATTATTTTTTAAAAATTGTTTTTTTTGAAGTCATGGGCCAGGAAATCGACCAGTCTAAAGAAAGGAATTGACCATTGCTAGAATAGGACTGATGAAACTATCTAGACTATCTCGATAGTTTTTGACCAATAGAGAGGGTATGGCTGCACAAGTGGGTTACTTTTGTTCCAATATTTTTTTGCAGGGCGGGCCATACATGTACCATGTTTCTTATAAAAACTATTAGCCTGCGTTTCCTCCAATGTACATGTACAGTGTTGACAGTTTGAACCACGAACTCAAATCCTGGTACACATGTGTGGGCCCAGAACAAGGATTTTGGCACTATTTTGCCAATGGACTTAACCAGAGGTTTAGTTTCCTCTGTGGCACAGGCTATTTAACAATTATTCCTCGAGCCAGAATGGGCTCTGAGTCAATAACCCATAAGGCCGAAGGCCGAATCAGCTATTGACTCAGAGGCCATTCTTGCTCGAGAAATAATTGTTTTAGTAAAATCCAACTAGTTGGTCAAAAATATCGAGACAAAACAACTTAAAGCAAGACTTTAATTCTTTTTTGCCGCCAAAATCCGGCGATTTTTGCTACTAGTAGGCTATAACATATAGCCTAATAGTAGCTCAACCAATCAGAATGCAGCATTGATAATAGACCACTAGTTGGATTTTACTAAAGATACACGTCAGTCGTGTATCTGCCATTTCAACTGACTGTGGGCCACTGTCATAAAATAATCAGACACGATCCATTCAATTCCGTTAATCCTATGTCAAACCTTTTGTTATTCAAAAAAAAAGGGGTTGATCTGATCCCATCTTATCCAGGATTTGTTCATGCCGTAACTTGTGATTTCAGTTGCAAACATGGTAGTAATGGATGTTTTATTTATTTGTTTATTTTTTCATGTTTCTGCATAGAGTGGAATGCCCATGAGAATGCAGTGTTTGATGTTGCATGGATGGAGGGCGAACAAATGTTGGTAAGATATATAAAAACAGACTATCACCAAAATAGTTTGGCCCTTTTAATGGGACATTTCTACATCCAAGTCCTTAACTCCAATGTGTTTACATACCAGTCATTGATTTTAGTATTTTAATTTTTATTGGTTATCTGTATGTAGTGAGCTTGCTAGCCATTGATGCAAATGTTCCGAGAGGCAAATTTGCTTCAACCAATCAGAAGCACTGCCCAGATCTGGGTATTGACATGTCATCAGCAAGGAATTTCTGCACTTGTTCCTCAGGCATCATTTTATGGGGAAGCCAGTGGTAACATTGCCAAATTTTGGCTGTTTTCTGAGGCTACTAGAGCAGCAGTGTTCCTGACATCCCAGGAGGATGTGATATCCCTCCAGCAAATGTGCCTAGGTTGCAGCTGCTGCGATAACAGTTAAGGGTGATTCCTTTAAAGTACACTAACAGTATTATCTGTTCTAAAGGTGACAGCATCTGGGGACCAGACTATTAGAATGTGGGATGTTAATCGTGATCAGTGTTTAGCTGTGTTCAAAGGCCATAGCTGCAGTGTGAAATCTGTGGACTTCAGAGAAGATGAAATATGTGAGTACCATGGATTGATGTCAGTGTTTTTTCTATGTTGGTGGTTAACAAATTCATTATTCAAAAAGATTTTTATTCAGGAGCTTGAGATTGTTAATTAATAATAATAACTTCAAAAGTAGGTTGAGTTTGATCGTCCGGGTGAACGAAGTCCTGAATAGGACTGTTGTTGTTGACAGTGACTGACGTTTTGACAACCTGTGCGATAGTCATCTTCAGAGTCAAAGTGAGTTGTATTACGTCAGTTGATGGTATTATACTCTGGTTATTGATCTGATTGGTCCATTACGTCACGATGTTATTCGTCTGTCAGTTAAGCCATGATGTTAATATTGACTATGAAGACTCATAATCACCAATTACTGATTACAAAATGGAAAATTGAATGTCTGTGACAATTTTCACACTATTGGATAACTGGAATAAGTTGGATAATTATTACAATCATAGCATTTTAAGAACTTTGAATATACATGTACTTTTGTTATTAGCACAACTACACAGCCAGGATATGCGGCACTATGTGAATGTTCACATTGTTTTGAATGCCTCAAAATTCCTACTTAACCCTTAAAGCCCCAATGGTGATCAACATGAATTTTCTCCTACCAATATCCATACCTTGTCAAGAGATAAGGTTATGAGAATTAATGAAATGATCACTAAAGAGAAAATGCTTTGATCTTTTATCAAATTCTCTCAACTACCTCTTTAAGGAAATGTATGGAGATCAGTTTGGAGAACTGCTTTGTGGATATTGGGGCTTAAAGGGTTAAATCAAGCCACACACACACACACACAAACGTACTTGCCGAATTTTCCTACCTATAAAACTCCTAGAATGGAAAATTTCAAACCCGCAAAATCCTTCTTATTCATTCTGGTCACTTAAAATCCAGAGTAGCCCCCTGGGTGTGTGGTTTGTAAAAGTGCAGGATTTAGACAGCCTGGGATTTGGAAATCTTGTTCTCATTCTCCACAGAAATACCTGCATGTTCATCGGATAGCTGGACAGCAATATCCTTATTAATCTTCTTACTGGCTTTTGCTTTTCTTGTCAGTTGTCTTTGCTACTGGTGCAAGAGATGGGAATGTGATGGTATGGGACATGAGATGTAATCGTCGCTCTGGTCATTTTTACCAACCCATCAATGTTATATCTAATGCACATTTAGAAAGACTACCTGGTACCCGTCAGATGTCAAAAAAGAAACCTAGGAGATCTACTTCAAGACCTGTCATGGTTTGTAAATAAATAATTTTATGTTTCCTTACTAATTTTAGTCATGCCTCATGATCAGAGTCTTGTCTTAAGTTGAGTCACACTACTCGTTAGAGATGTTCTCAAAGGGTGCATGAACAAGAAATATGGTAATTTCTGCATGATTTTAGTTATGTTGACTTTGCCAACCTAGGTGAAAGACCATCCAAATGAGTAGAATTAGGTCATGTAATATGCAATAAAAGGGGGGCGGGTAGGGGTTGAGCGACAAGATAAAGAGGCACTTGGAGTTTTCTAATTTCTAAAAAATAATAGCCTCCTAAAGGCAGGAGAATAATGGTACTAATCAGTAACATAAAAACAACAGTTGCATGGAAAACTGCATGGTAAGGTACCATACTTAAATTGCAGTGTCAACTTGCACGTTCATTGCTTGCAGAACTCTAGCCAACAAAGTGTCACAGCAGTGTTATTTCAAGGAGGCGAGAAGCTGATATCAGCTGGAGCAGTGGATGGTAAAATTAAAATCTGGGACTTGCGCAAAACCTATACAAACCTTAAAAATGACCCTGTGCCTTTCCACATCTTTCCATACCCAGGGCAAGGAGTAAGAAAACATGGTAGGTAATAATAATTTGACTGAAATGATAGGTAAACTCTTTAAACTTTGGCTCAAATAGTCAAGCCTTTTTTGGGGGATCTTGCAGCTATCGGAAGATGTCACAAGATTGGTTTGCAAGCGGTTGGGAGAACAGTAAACAAACAAAGTTGACAATGGGACCTAGCCTGAAAACAAAAGAGCTGCAACCCATAGGTGTCCAATTAAGTTAGAGGTTCTGAAGAGCTGCAAGGCTACTGCTTTTTTTCACAACTGATATTCAGTTGCATAGATTAGTTTAGTGTAGTACTGTAACGAATGCAACTAAACAAGAGGCACAAAGAGGAGCCTGTTTTGTCCAGGTTTTGTATTGTGGACATGACTTGTCTGTTTTCCAATTTCATCTGTGACTTTCACTTAATTCAAATCATTGCACAACGGAACAGGTGAAAATAATGTCCTTAGGTTTCTGGCCAGGATTGTAGCTGATCATCGCTCTTCATTGCAGGTTTTTCATCCCTTGTTCTGGACTCCACCCACTCACGTTTGTTTGCTGGATGCACTAATGACCAAATCTACATGTACAGTTGTACTTCACTGGGGCAGGAACCACTTGGCGCCTTCTCTGGTCACCTGAACTCCACATTCTATGTAAAGTCAGCTCTTAGCCCCAATGACATGTACCTTCTTAGTGGATCCAGTGATAATAATGCTTATATCTGGAAGGTGTCCGACCCTACAGCCCCACCCATTGTTCTCAAGGGACACCTTGGTGAAGTCACAAGTGTTGCCTGGTGTCCCTCTGATCAGGGAAAGGTATGTCTGATTCCCACAAGCAGAGCTGTCTGTCTGGTGGCCCCTGGTCAGGGCTGTCATTAAGATTCAAGTTGCCGAGTAAATGCAACAAGTAGCTGGGGAATCAAACAGCCAGGGATTTCATTTGGTTCTATTTTTCTTCTATTTTACTATGAAAGTAGCCGGGGGGCCACATTCTTAGTAGCCAGGGGAAATCCCAAGCCCATGCCTCTCAATGACAGCTCTGCCCTGGTGCCTTAATTTTGCTCTTGAGTGGCTAGGAAATCTTAGCTTTTTCATAGAAATCCATACTGGGAACCCTGGATTACACATGTCGAGAGCACCTGGCTCCCATCAATATTTCTTGCAGCACAGCCTTGCACAAGGGTCACAATTTAAGGACTTGCAAGAAGTGGAGGGAGATAAAACTAAATTTGCTACTTGTCAGTTAATCAGTGGAAAAAGGGAGGCTTTAAGTGGTAAGACTAAAACAGTGGATACAACTGGTTCAAATTTACATACATAGAATAAAGTTAAAACAAAAAAAAACATCGACACTTCTCTCTGTTGTTTTAGGTGGTGACTTGTTCTGATGATAACAGTTTCCGCATATGGTAAGTTGTTAAAAAATCATTCCATCATGCGTGATCCATTAACCCGATGGCCTGAGTCAAAATTAATTATTCTCAGCCAGTCTCGCTTTTATCTGGCCATTATTCAAAAAAAGCAAATTAACTTTCCTTGCTGGTACACCTTTTTGGTTTCATTGATGCATGCAAAACAACTTTTTAAGTTACAGGGCTCAAAGTTTAAATTTGAGTTTGGGAGCACTCGTGCTACCAGATGTCAATTTTTAGGCGCACAGCTTATAGTGTTGGGAGCATCTATTTCAAAAGAAAAAGTAAAAAGCTTAACAGTGCCACGTTTAATTGTCATCTTCAGTTTGTTACTTTTACTTCAGTCCTGTGGTTGATAAAACACAGCCGATTTGCTACGCAGTAACACTGTTGTGATTTTTAATACTATTTTCTCTTTTTGACAGTACAGTTGTGACTAAAGAAAACTTACACTTGAAAAACAATTCAAAACTGTGACAATGAGTGTGTCGAATGAGAATGAAAATTAATCTTTAATGAATTTGTTAAATGCGCAATGACTTACATGTAACTGGAATACTACGTAGCATATATTTGCATGTGTCAGCGGTGTTTATTACAAAACACAAGAGTGTGGGATGGAGTAAAACATCGAAACGAAAAAGAACATTCGAGTTCGTAGAATCCATTTGGAGAAAAGACCAATTAAAGATACACCGTCTTTCTAGTTCGAGTTTGTAAGTATAGTCTGGTGTAAGTCAGTCGCACTGTGCTTTGGGTTTTACGGCGCACAGGTGTGATTATACATGAATTTTTAGGCGCACAACCAAAAATCCAGTCGCATATGTGACCAGTTAGTCACTAACTTTGAGCCCTGAGTTATCTCTTTTCTACTTGTTTTTTTTCAGCTCTCATCCTTAGTTGCTCTCTTTTGCTGGGTCTTGTTATACAAAATGCCATTATCAATGCAACATTAAATTTGGCCTTAGAGTGGGTGTCTTTACTACTGTAGCAGCATTTTAGCCTGATGCAAAGTTCCAGCCATGCTGTGCCTTGAGCTCAGTGACCAGTTCAGGGGCAATTTACAGGGTGAAACATTTTGACTTTGTACTATAATTAATTTTATTGTACCTTTATTTTTCAAAGGAGAATTAACCACCAAGCATGCAAGAATGACAGACTAAACCTGATTGGTGAAAGCTGCAAATTAGCATTGCAAACATCTGTCTCCCCTGTAAATGGTGAGTTGAAATTCAGCTTTTAAGTTTTAAATAAACTAGAGGTATATTTGTGAAGAAAGATGCTGCTGGCTTTGGATTCAACTTTCACACACATGAAACAAAAAAATAAAGATCGTGTTAGATATGAAAATTTAAGGCCACATCCCATGCTTAGTAAAAGTACACTATTTCCACTTTAAATATAGAAAAACCAAAATTTTCCATTTTTTAATTTTTTCTTTTGCAGTTCAGTAGTCACAACTAACTATTCTCCCATTCTACAGTATTTTCATGTCCCTAAACTAACATTTTTATTTTTGTGTAGATAAAATAAGTGCATCAAGATTTCAAGACAGAACCCCAAGTTCTTCCCCCTCAACAAGCCCTGATGCAAAACGTCTTTTGTGGACTCCACCATCTAAACTTATCACCAATCCACGATTCAACCAGATTTCCAGTCCTGTTGGCATGGCAACCAGACTCAACAGCCCCACTAACAGAACACCACCTCAAAAACAAAACCTTCTCACCCAGTCTCCAAAGGCCACCATGAGTCCACCAAACTTGAAAACAGGTACCAATACGTACTTAAATAATAATTACTTAATTATTAATATCACATACATGTAGATCTAAGTCTGGCTGACAAGGATGAGATGAAAACAACAAAATCATCTCACTTAACAGGAGAGCCATTATTTTACTTTTCTAGCTTGAAGTTCTATACCCTGTAAACCAGAGGTGGGATTCATCACTGTCAGCCACAGGCTGATGCATTTTCAGCTGGGGACCAAAGCCGTGATTATACAGATTTGACTACAACAGAAAAGGTGGAAGTTCTAAGGGTTGTGCTCAAATTTTGTTGTTTAAACATTTCTCTCTAAAGTAAAAGGATAGCAACCAAAAAAATGGATCATCCTGATAAGTTGTTTCAACAAGATTCATGGTAAAGATGTTGTTTTTGATCTGCAAAATCCCACTTTGTTTAATAATAAAATTATTATTTTTCCACAGGTTTAACAGCTCCTGCAATGCATGATGCCAAAATAACCACTAGCACCTCATTTGTTAGTTCATCATCGTCCCAACCCTCTTCCCCTGAGTGCATTTCAAGCCAAGTATCTTCACCAAAGTCACCAGCTGTTATAAAGTATCAAAGTCCCAAACAGTTGCTGGCATCCTGGTTAAGAACAAATTCCAGGAAGAGGAGACATAGTGACAGTGTTGATACAACAGATGACACAAATAACAGTGTTAAGTCTGAAGTAACTTTGTCTGACAAGATAGAAGAAAATTTGGGAGACAAGAAAAAAACTTTTGTTTCTCATAATCTACTGCAAGAACATGGAAACAAAGAAAATAACATCAGTGGACAAAAATGCCTGGCAACATCTCCTTTGAGGAAAAGACCGTGCTCTAGTGATCCTTTAAATTCTACAACACACAACAGTCGAGAAATTAATGTCAAACCAAATTCAAGTCCAGGAAAAGAGAACCATGTTGTTGATCAAGGCTCCACGGAGAGTTCAAAACAAGAGGAAAGCAGTGTTCCTTTACGGAACAATTGTAACACACCTGTTACTGTGAAAGTTAAAAATCAGGTTTCTGTAGGTGAGAGACAGAAAAACTGGCTCAAAGAGTGGAGTGACCACTGCAAAGCAAAGAATAGAGGCAAAACTATTGAGCTTTCTGTGCAGGGAGGTGAATATAAAGACAGCAATGAGACTATGAACTTAGCAAATGAAGAAACTAGAGACAATGTACAGGCTACAACTGCACAGGTGAGCAATGTTGCACCCTCTTTTTGCCCATAAGCTACATCATTTTCAGATCAAAGAAGGGTCAATTGCAAGTAAAAAAGGCATGATACTCAAAACTTGTGCTCCCTCCCACTACCACAATCCCAATTTAAGCTTGGTATAGGGGTGAAATATTTTGTGGGATCAAACTGTTAACTTTTCAGAAATATCCACCTCTCCGCAACTATTTTAGCCCTTTAAGTCCCAACAGTGTCCAACGTCAATACATTATTTTCCCCAACAATATCAATACATAATTATCAAGAAAAAAAGTTGTGGAAATTAAAATGATTACCTCTGGGAACATGCTATGATCTTTTATTTAAATTCTCTAAACTTACTCTTAAAGGAAGTATATGGAGGAAACTCTGGAGAATTTGTCTGTGGATATTGGGGCTTGAAGGGTTAATGAGCCCCAGTCTCCTTGTATCAGACAGTGAAAGACCTCATTGAAATTATTTTCTATGGTGCTAAACCCCTTTACTCTGACTGATTTTTTCATTTATCATTATTTTTATCTTAGGTGGCAGAGGTTCCCAAGCCAGGAAGAAGTATTTTGACTTACTTTAAACATGACGTTGCCTCTTGAAATTTTCTATAACAAAATTTGCTCTCTATTAATTTAAATGCAAGTACCCATGGCAAAGTGCACCAAACACCAGGACTGATTTTAGAAGTAACTTATTTTTGAGGTTGAGATTATTCAGAGATATAATTATAAATTTTTTAGACATATAATAATGTAAGATAATGAAGTAAAGGGAGATTATGTGTATCCTGAAGAACTTTCTGGTGGAGATGTTTATGTACAGGAAAGGCCACAAGAACACCTATATGAAAATTTATTCGATTTCAACTCCCATTGAAAAGTATTATTGTTAAATAGTTTGTGTATTGCAGCCTGTGCTCCTGTAACTTCCATTTGATGAAAAGAAGCCTCAGAAAACACCCAACATTTTGCAACCCTACCACTGGTTTCTCTGGACAATGAGGTGTGATGACATGTCACTTCCCTGATCTGGATATTGCTTCTGATTGAGAGAAGCAAATTTCCCATGTCGCATGAACAATCAGAAGCACTACTCAGTTCTGGGTAGTGACATGTCAGTGGTATGGAATTTATTCAACAGTTCCACAGATATCACTTTGTAGGGAAACCAGTGGTGGTGTTGTGGAATGCCAGCTGTTTTTTGAGGGTAACGAAAAGTTACCTTTGATCACATTTGATCTGGGTCAATGATGTGACAAAGTTGGACTTCAACAGACAATGAAGCACATCTAAGGTAATCAGAGATGCTAACAAGAGTCTGCAATATTTTGCACATTAAATGTTAAGGCCTTTGATGAGTATCTAAGCCTTCTTTCAAAAGAACTATGCTCTATATTTGAAACAAAATATAGTTGTCCCCATTGACGTAAGGCAAAGTTGGCCTAACAAGGCAAAGGTATGTAAAGTAAAAGCAGCCTTTCTATATGATACCCTTTGTAAAGGGGATATTTTATGCAGTTTTTAAGCCTTAACCCATTTGCCCCTTAACTGCCCATGCAGATCTATATCCCTCAAACAAGTCACTAATTTAAACGTCAAAGACAACTTTTTCATCAGTCTTGTGCAAGGGGAAAAAAGGGATCTTTCAAAACAATGCCGGAAGGAGCACAATTCACTAAACAAGGCCAAAGAAAAATGCAAAAATCTACATAGTGGCATTTTGGGCAGTTTTGGCTCTTTACAGCCAGAAAGTGCTCAGAAAACGGTTTAAATAGCTTCAAATCAAGTTTTTCGGAATGATAATCTACAAAATTAAGGATACTAAGTGCATATTCAGCATTGTGTAATATTTTCATCAGTTTTATTGAAGTTCAATGGATAAACACTTATTAACAGTGTTTTGTTACAAAAACATTCTTGAAATGCACATAGTTCATTTCAATCTACTTATTTTAATTCTGATCACAGTAACCTACAACATTAATAGGCATACACTCTTTCTCAAGAACACTAATAAAGCTAACTTAATCAAAATACTTTATTTTAACCTACTCACAAAACCACTACCAAGTTGGTTTAGGGAGAAAACTTCTCCTATTCTGCTGTGTGCAACAGGCATTTAATGATGACAATCACATCTGTTCAGTCCTCTGGCAGGTTCTCAATTTTCAGCTATAAAATGAAAAAAAAAGAGGTTAAAGTTTCAAGAAAATAAACAACGGCCTCATCAACAAATATCCTTTGCATTCTTTAGGTTTCAGTTTCTTGTTGTTCTTACAAGAAAAGAGAAAGTTGTAAAGTAACTTTTACAAGGAATTACAGAGAATAATTTGATTGGATCAATAATACAATATCATCAACAAAGTTAACAATAGCATTCTTATAAAATTCATTCATTAAAGGTAATATTCTTTTTCAGTGCTTTCATTATTTGAGTTTTGACATTGACAACAAATGAAAAATAAAGTACTTTTTCTCTACACAATGACATTATACAGCGACATTTCAGTTTCTCACATTACTTACATTTTCAATTACTTCTGCACTAATCCCTGGAGCATCAAATTTAAACACTTTGGAATAGAAATACAACTCTCCCTCCAATGAGAACTTGATGTTCTTTGCCTGCCGGAACCCGTGTTGTTCACCTTAAATAAATTTTAAAAAAGAGGCATTTGTTCAAATAAAAGGCCTTCGTTGAATTGTTTTAAATAGTTTTTTTTTTTTAAATCAAAGTTCAATACATGAGGCATAGCTGCTCGGGGGGTGTGGGGGGGCGTTGGTTAGAAGGGGGTAGTTAACAATGTTTCATACGGTGAGGATCTGCCCTGGGGCCAAACCCCTTTCCCTATGCACAATTTTCCTCTGGAAAAGTACCTCTTTCATATACCTTCCACAAAGAAATATGGCACCCCTTTAACATCCCCTAGGCTCTGCATCCCATTTTTTAACCACTGGAATGGAGTTAACAAATTTTAGGGAGAATCAGGCATTGCTGGAAGAGTTACTGACCACACCTGTAATCTGAAAAAGTTACCCATTTCAGGAGGAGCCTTCCTTTATAGGCCATTATAGAGTACCCTCCCCTCCCTGCATAGCTGAGTGGTTTTAGACTTGATTCAAAACTAACTGTAAAAAGAGAGCTTGATAACCTTTCCAGTACATCTGTTCCTACTCCCGTTAAGCTTCAGGTTTTGGAGTATTTTAGGACTCAAACAGCCCTGTTTTGTTAGAATAAAAGGGTTCATCTAGGGAGTAGGTGGGGTCTCTGGAACAGGGTTGGCTTTCCCTAGAAACCTAACTAAACCTTACTGTTTATGGTCAAAAGAGGGAGTTTTGTAACTCCTGATGTGAGATGAATTCTCCCTTTAATATCACGGGGGAAAATTACTCCTTGATTTTGGCACAAATTTCAGGGGCAATAAACAATTTAAAGTTTGAAATTACGATGGCAACATTCTGTATGTCTCAGTGCCACGAAAGTGTCAAGGTTTTAAACTGTTATGAATGAAGATGTCACGGTAAGATGCTTTAAAAAACCTGAACACTGAAAAGAGCACATCAAGAATGTATTTTGTGGAAAAATTTAGCAAATGATAGTGAACTTAAAGCCAAAAGTTAAGGACTAGCCTTATCAGTGTAATTGTGAGTGGAATATTATTTGTCCCCTATGATATAACTAAGTAATCAAATGGTACACTCATGAAAATTGTGAATAATTTCGCTTGCATTTTGTCCAAATTCTAATAATTTCCCTCACCTAGAGGCTCTGGAAATAACTAGAATTTAGACAAAACACACATGAAATCATTCCCTTATTTCACTCTTCACCATTTTGATTACACATACTAATACCTAACCACACACAAATATTTGTAAGGAGAATCCAGCATCCTATTAGAAGTCTCTTGGGGCATTATTTCAGGCACACCTTCATTAGACAGTGTAGATCACTGTACAATAAAGGTCCACAGGTTATGGAGAATCAGTAGCTCACTTCCACAGGAAATTTAACAAGTACCCGGTTTCCCAATAATTTTTCAGAAATCTAAATGAGCTCCAAGTTAACCCATTTGCCCCTGAACCGCCCGTAACTGCCCGTGCGGATCCAGGTCCTTTCTACCCATTGTGACGTCATCAGTTTTAACGGTCAAGAACAACTTTCTTCACTAACTTGTGCAGAGTGAAGAGATCTTTCAAACCATACCAGAATGAGCACAATTCAGTCAAGGATACTGGAGAAACAAGCAGAAAACCACGTGACATTGACCGGAAAATCTCCATGAAAATCTTGTTCCATTACCCACCTACCTTTCCTTTCACCTGATCCTAAGATCCTAAAATCCTTCCTAAAAACTCTTCCCACCAAAATGAAGCCTACTAAATGCCCAGCAAGAGAAAAAAAAAATGAGGCAAGAAAAGCGAAAAAAGAAGGGAGGAGAGAAAGCGAAAAGTAAAAGTCAAGACTGCTGTGTCACTTTTAAACCCAAAAACTATCTCGAAATTTTGCTTTCTGCGCATGCCCGAACATCACAAGCTGATATTTTGCATCTGGATCAGAAGGCCGCGAAGTGTTCGACCTGTAAACCAGTTTGTGGTAAGTTTTAGCTCTTTATAGCACGACAGTGACCAGAAAACCACTCGACTAGCTTCAAAACGCGTTTTTCCGCAAAATCTCCAGGAGCGAATGGGTTAAAAAAAAAATTAAACCACCCACTGGTTATTTTTCGGGCTCGAGGAATAATTATTATTCCTTGAGCCTGAATGACCTCTGAGTCAATAGCCCATGAGGCTGGAGGCCGAATGGGCTATTGACTCAGAGGCCATTCGGGCTGGAGGAATAATTGTTTTAGTAAAATCCAACTAGTTGGTCAAAAATATCAAGACAGAACAACTTTATCTAGCAAAACACGATTCAGACGCCACTGTTCTGGTTTTGGCTGGCACTTTTTGCTACTAGTGGGCTATAACATTTAGCCTAGTAGTAGCTCAACCAATCAGAGCACAGCATTGAAAATAGACCACTAGTTGGATTTTACTAAAACAAAAATTCATAATGCAAGCCTTTAAATCAATTGACAATGAAAATGAGCTACTGGGCTAAGAAAAGGATTTCAGCACCCAGGGAATCCCCTTCCCTAGACACATCCATGCAAATGTCTGATTTGCAACTGAGAAGTTAAAAGATCCGGCATGTAATCTTTTGCAAAGGAAAGCCTGCCATGTAATTGCACAATAAAAAAATTTCTTCACCAAATTAAATCATTTTTTATGTCACCTTCAAATGTTTTATAAGCCACCGGATTTCCTTTCGCTTTAGCTGCATCATACATCATTTTTGACTGATCTGGTGGAACGACCTGAAATAAATTGAAATGTCAGCAACAATTACCATTAAGATTGAGAAAGACGCCACCCTGCAGCTGTTAGTTTTTTTGTGACTATCCTCACCCTTCCCCACAGATGTAACCCCCTCCCCCCCCCCCCCACACACACACACACACACAGAGCAATGTAAAGAGATGAAATTGGTAAAAAGTAACAGAAAGAAATTGTGGATTACAAACCTCTTATATGAAACTTGGCCAAATAAGTATGATATAAAGAATATATTCTATCTAAAGCTTATTATACTTATTACCAATTCAGACTATTGCTGGAAAATAAAGGTAAAAAGGGTACAGGCTCTTATTTTACATACGTAACTGGTAACAATACATGTAAGACCGACAAACATGAGCCCAATAGTGCGCTTATTAAATTTAACTCCCTCTTTTTCTCTGACCCAAAGCTCTTACCTTATCTTCTAATCCTTGAAATATACACACTGCACAGTCAAGTTTGTCAACATGCTTGATTGGTGATCTTTCATCATAAATTTCCTGTGCCCCAGGAAGAGGGCCAATAAGGGTATCAGTATAGCGACTTTCAAACTTATGAGTACTTGCTGCAAGAGCTGTGAGGTCGCATACTCCATAAAAGCTTGTTCCAGCACTGAACACATCTCCATGGAAGGTAATGGAAGCTAGAGCAGCAAAGCCACCGGCAGAACCTCCATCAATGAACAGTTTACCACGATCAGCTTTGCCTTGATCTGCCAGAGACTCCGCCCCTTTGTAACAGTCGTCAATGTCTAGAAGACCCCAGCTGTTTATAAGAAGTATGTTAAGTGTTAGAATGGGTTTTGGCTTTAATGGACAAAACACTGCCAGGTTCATTAAGGACCACCTTACTTTTAGTCTCTTCTTAAATGGCGATCAATAACCCACAGTGTATCAATCTACCAAGACATTATGTTAAACGCTACAACAGTTTAAATACTGTAATGGTAGAAATGGTGGAACGCAGCAGGGCAAAAACTTTAAGCAGCAAGAAAGAATGTAGTATCATTGTACAATGCAAGCATGAGTACAGTAAACTTTGGCTCTCTTAACTAACACCACTAAAAGATGGATGCTTCCCTGAAATGGAAACCTCAAATTGGTCCCTGCTTTCTTTCAGTCAGCATACTTGTGTCCCATGTCTACGACCAACACTAGGTGATAAGGTAAACGTTCATTGCTGGTATTGTTGTTGAGTCATTTTTAAATATACTGTTAAAACTTAGTTTTAGTTGGCAAAGGAGAAAATATCTAAAGCCCCATTAATTCACACCAACTAAACATGCTTCAGTGATTTTGTTACCTCTGTGTCCTATGTCCCTGATGCATAAAAATCCACAAAGACACTAAAAAATTTGTGGCATGCATCCTGTGATCTGAAGATGTTTTTGTAGAATATCCTGTTCATGTGATTTCTGTGGCTGTTCTTGTGCGGCTGTTGTTTAATGATGCACACTTATTTTAGTCTTGTTCGTGCTTTAACAGAAGAACTATATTTTAATTCCAGTAAACTGAAATATTGGTAGTCTTTACATGAGAGCCTAAATATGCTAAGAAATATTTCAAGAAAAGTAAATTTTAAATTCTTCAAATAAAAAAAGGCTTCACACAACCTATCTTTTTTACCTTCAGGTTTACTTATGCCTATTTTCCCACACAACATAATTAAGATTGATTGACATGTTTCGGCCTTTATCAAAGCTTAGAAACCGCAAGTGCGCTAAGTCAGTTTTAAGGATAGTTTTCAAGTGACTTGAAACTTTCTTGAATTGCTTCAACTTTACGACTTTAATGAGATGCAAAGTAAAGTTACTTGAGATTTGATTTGAACTGGTACTCACTGGTTCTGGACTGGGACTCATGATTTTTCACAAGATGAGTCCCAGGTCTCACCATAACTATTTGTAACAAAATCACTGATGTTTATTTAAACCAGGTTTCAAAAAATGAAAAACTGGAACACAGACATTTACCCAAGGCTGAAATAAACTTCAGCATTGTCTGTAATTGACACATAAATTGCAATAGACAAAATAAATGTCAGTAAGCGACTTTAATGAAGGAAAAAATTTTAAACTGTCTTTAGCTAAGCAGGTTTCATACATGTTTAAGCTTTGGTGTGAATGGGGCATAAAAACAGGAATTCATTGTGGGCATAATTTGTCAATTCAGCCTGGAAACTGTTACTTTGTTCCTTGCTGGTACTTGTTACTAGACCTGGAGTCAGATGCAGCTCTCTAATCTGTGGTTTCCTGTACCACTAGTTTGAAAATATGAGTGTATTTTATTTCTGCACTCCTTTTTCACTGTGTAAGCCAGGTTGTAAAAGGAAGGATTAATGAAGAGTTGAATGGACTGGCCACTAAAAAAAAAAATGAAAATCACACATTTTACTCACTTTGTTTTCAGAGCATTCCTGTACTCTGTCCCATAACCAGTGCTGCCACGGTAATCAACATCAAGAAGTGCAAATCCCCTGGAAGTGAAGAACTGTTTTTTGAGGTCCAGACATGGTGAACAGGCTGAAGTGGGACCTCCATGAACCTTCATCAAAAGAGGAGGACATTCACCCTCAGGACCTTCAAAGTCTTTGTTCTGAGTGACAAGAAAAATAATGTTCATATATAATAAAATGTCATATGGCTGTCAATCATCATCATCATCATCATCATCATTATTACAAAGGACTAATTACTAGCCTTAGTTGTAATCACTGTGAAGCAACACCAAGAACTTTGTTCTGGACCACTTACAGAGTCACCTAATTACTGGAGGTGCACCTCAAATTTCCCTTTAACTGATTAGCCAATCAAACATATGGGGGTCAAGAATTAGGATTTAGGTGCTGGTTCAGAGATGGGCTTAATTGGAGGCTTCCAATATCAAATTACTTTGAAGAAGAATTTGAGTTTGGACTTTTGTTTGTTGTTATAAAATCGTGCTTTTATTTTATCATACGAGATCTGTTAACAGAAGTAAGTGGAGAAAAATAGATCAACCAACCTGAGGTGGATAATAATAACCATGAGCTTTAGCACCAAGGGTGGTATCCCATGACACCTTCTTAGGATCAGCGCTTAAGTATCCTGGATCAATATCATCTGTTGATGGATGCGAAGTTCTTACTACTGTTGTTTTACCAGTCTTGACATTTAGTTTAATAAGCACTGTAAAGAGACTGGGGCCTCCAGCAACCATGTAGGCATGTTTTCCATTTGGATCATAATGCAGAAAGGTGAAAGACTTGTAATCTTTCTCCAGCTTAATATCTTGATGTTCACCAGAATGTTTAAGACATGTGATGGTCTGAATAAAAGAAATATGGAAAAATTAATTATATCGATCTAATTATTATTGTTTGATTTAATGACATGGAAGGAAGTAGATGAGCAGCAAAGTAAGATTTTTTTTAATCAATATTTATCCAGGGGCACCCAATTTAGCAGAGCTACAATCATCGTCAAAAATGTTGGGAAGGTTACCAATTTTTACCTTTTTTGTACTCATCCCCCCCCCCCCCCCCCCGCCCCTGGATCAATGTTGGACAAAACTAAATTGTTTTTTGTGCGTAATTGTTGTTACATGTCCCAACATTGAATAGGGGGCACGGGGGGTATTCAGGAGAAGAACAAATAATCTTTTTTGAACATAGACATAAGGCGTATGAAATGGAGCAATAATGTTGTTAAGTTATTCCACCTTCCCAACTACTTTTGTCTGTGATTGTAGTTTAAAATAATTAATGGAGGCCTGACACAACACAGAAACAAAGACATTAAAACATTAAAACTAGAAAATTAATTAAGGTACAAAGGTTTGCAAAAATGTACATGACGTAAAGCAAATAGTTAGATGTGTTTTCCAATCGGAATAGCATAAAAGCTACACCCTTTTAAGTATTTAACTGGTAGGACTTTTGTGTAGGATGGGATGATTATTCAAACATGGCCACTCAGGATTTTAGTCAGTAATGTAGGCATAATAGTGCTTTAAGCTTTCAGTTGAATTAGGGTGTTTACTAGAAAGGAAACCACATGCACTCCCTTCCATATTTTCCCAAATATGATTTACCTACCAACATGTACAAAAGTACCTTGATTTAGCAATAAACGATGTGTGATCTCTTAGAGTACTGATAGCCTGAAACCAGCCAGGTCTTGAGATACTCAAGCAGTCGACGCTCATCCATTAGCTACGAAATCATCTCCCGTTTACAACAGTATTATAGAGCATTTGACAAGTTGACTTGGGAAGAACCTTACACGCTCTACGCAGAATACCTAATCTAGACAAGATCTTATTACCGATATATTCTACGTGGTTCTTCCAAGATAGGGTGTTGTCTAGGAGGATTCCAAGATATTTAAACTTGTTAACTCTTTCTAAACGCGTGTTACTGATTAATTCTATAACTGGATCGTCAGCCTCTGCGGTCCTCTGATGGGTACACTGTACCAACAAGAATAATCTTTGTTTTTTCCCGATTAAGTATTAGAAAATTAGCGTGAAGCCAACTTAGGACATTAGCTAGGCCACTAGTTAACTGAGCTTGAATTTCACTGACTGACTTGCTTGCAAAAGATGCATTCATAGTTGCATGTTTTAACGGAAGTGTCATTTACAGTGCATTCAACTGATCATATTCTGGAAAAATACACAAAACACAATGATCTGCTCTCCAGTTAGCCTGATTTGCTAAATGGACAGAGTGTTGTGTCCGGTCATCACGCTGAAGGTCAGGGTTCGATTCCTGTTCAATGCAATGAATGCCAATAGGACTATCATTTTGTAAATTTATAATAATAATAATAATAATAATAATAATAATAATAATAATAACAGGGAGTGGTAGAGAATTGATCATAATTATTTCTGACAGGACAAACCATACCGAGCCATAATTAAGCAACATTTCTCCATTGCCATCGGGATTGCATGAATAAGGACTGCCTCCAAATTCCCAGGCAGGTCCACCAATCTCTTCATCCTTGGGATAAACACTGATCTCATTGTCTCCATCATCTAGTTTGTAAAGGTTCCACCAGTTTGTTGTGTCATGAATATAGAGCAGTTTATCATCTGGTGACCACTTTGGAAGCATGACACTGATGCCCTCACCACCTGCGATCTGCAATACCAAAAAAAAATATTTTAAATAAAAATAATAATAATAATAATGTATTTTAAACTATTAATTTGAAGTGATGCATCAAAACAGGCCCTAAATGGCTCCTATTTTAATGATAAATCTCCCTGTGATTCACATTATAGGTAGATTGGAAGGAGAAGAAAGTAGTTCCCTACTGTTTATTCCAGCCTTATTTTGGCCCCCAGGGTGTGGGGGTGGGGGGAGGGTGGTGGGAGAGAAGAGGGGACAAAAATGTAAACAGGTCCCCAACCACTATTAGTCCCAACCCCTGACATTCTTTGTGAGAACCTGAGAGATAACTAAAGTACATAACTGACAAAAAACTAAAGAGACATTTTGACAAACTACTTGATGTCATAAAACTGTGGCCAACACATGTTAAGTTTTACATCCATTAATAAATTTGTTTTCCTTTATTTATCAATTACTAGTTCTGAGCTTTGTAAATTCACCCAAACCCTGTTAACAGGGACACTGAGTGCGCTATAGAAAGTGTCTGAATTTAGCGGGTTGAATTTACAGAAAATGTAAAGGCTTTCTTTCCCCAGGGAGAAAGCAAACTGGCTGTAATAATGAGGTATCTGTAAAGTGGGGTATGGAACCCTGACAGGGTTCTATCTAGGGTATTGGAGGGGTAGAAGCTTCCCCCCCAAAATGCCCAGCTTCCCACCCCCAAAAAATATTATCATTACAGTATATAGGTAACTACATTGGAAAAATCATCCAGACGCAACAAGGTCCTTGCACACACTGTAACATTTCTCAAAATTGTGTCTCAAAATGCACCAGATTGCATCTTAGGGTATATTCATTTCTAAAACATTCCTGGGGGGGCTTGCCCCCGGACCCTCCTAGGAAGAGTATTCCCTTCAGCCACTCGGAACTTCTCCCCCAAAGGATAAATCCTAGATAGAACCCTGCCTGAGGAGAAGCGAAAATAGTGCAAGTTAGCTGGGTTATAGTAAGCTGGGTTCTTATTACTGGGGTCAATATTGGGGTCAATATTCAATATTTTTCCTGTTAATAATTGGTCATTCCCTGATTTTTCAGCTTCTCAATATACAGATGAGTGCAAGTAAAAGCCATCTAATTATAAACTGTGACACATTTTTATGTATTCTTACTCACTATTAATAATAATAATAATAATATTTATAGAGGGAGCCCAACTCGCCAAGGCGGTTTTCAGTGGGGCCCTCATATAATGCAGTATGACTCTTACCTTTGACCAATATTCACCTATATTCTAAGGCGCTGAAGCTCAGTTTTCAAATTACCTTCACAATCTTTGACAGTTCTCTCAGGTTCTTTGTATTACAGATTTTTTATAACAAGTTCAAATTGACCTTGTATTGCATTGTTCCTGACTTTAATTTTGGTCTTATAAATGCTAGTTTCCTTACTCTCTTTCTCCCCCAGAAAGATGACCACTGCACATCTATTTAAATCTCCTCGCACACATAATTCTGCAGTATTACCTTTCGTTTGGTTCCATCTTTGAGGGAATTTCCATCATGTGACAATTCTCCTATCCAGAGTTTAGTGCTATCCCATGGCTGAGGAAAGAATTCACAAATAAAAAGCAAAGATCAAAACAAGTACAACAAGCCAATATTTAATTTATAGGTTTAAGTGCTCTCGAGTCACTAATCCAGAACTGTCAAAATATTATGAATTAAGACAGAATCCACCAGGAAATTGAGTAATTTTAATTCTCAGTGGACAAAACCTTGTACCAAAATAATTTAAAGTATATTGCATTCATTTTTACATTTTTCAAGGGCTAAATAACACCAAAAAAATCTCTAATGGGAGTCCGAGAAAATGAATGTCAAATTTCACAAAATTACATCTGACTAATGAAATTTTCAGAATTTTACCTGCGGTTTGACAATTCTTGTGTAATTTGACATTGATTTTTTCGGACTCCCATTAGAGATTTTCTTCGGTGTTACTACAGATGACTAACAATATATCTTTAGCCCTTGAAAAATGTAAAAAAAGAATCCAATATTCTTTAAATTACTCTGGTACAAGGTTTTTGTCCCATGAGAATTAAAAGTACTCAGTTTCCTTGTGGATTCCATCTTAAATTGTCTTATTCAACACAAAAAATATGAGTTAGTTTGTCTTATTCAGCACAAAATTTCTGGCACTCAGACTCAACGGGGCACATGCATTCCAAATAAACAAAACTGAGGTTTTCAAAACCGGTCAGTTTTGAAAACAAATCTCGTCGGCTTTAAGAATGCATCAGGGACCAGCAGAGGTCTATCTCCTCTTTCTCTCATGAAAGACCTCAGCTAGTGGGGATCATAACTGGAGAATAAAGAAATTTATAACACATGCTTACCATGTTAGGATGGTCCCACTCAATCCAAGCCAAGGTGCCATGCTTTGAAATCCTTGGAGTGGAATAAAAGTTTGCTCCTGATACCTACCAATTACATAAATCAGATCAAGGATGCGCTCTAAGAAAAATTGAAGGGAACCCAGTGTTCTGAACCTGTGAAATCTAGGGTACCCAGGGCCCAGTTCCTGAAAGACCAATTAGTGCTAATCCATGACTTTTAGCCAAGAAAACCTTGCTCAAAATCTGGCTTAATCCTGGGACAAACTTAACCATCTTTTGAGGACCTGGGCCCAGCATATGATTTCTATGAAAACAGCTAAGATTTTGGGGTTGCACAGGAGCCAAAGAAATGAATCTGAGATCTCAGTCTATGAATCAAATTAAATTTCTTTTTGCTAATTTTTATTCTTAAGAGCTTTCAATCATTCCAAATAACTTACCAAAACAGACTGTTCCTTAGTCTTGCGATTGATAGATACCAGTGTGTTTTCAGCCTCCTTTACATCTCCACCAATCACTTCATGATCTTCACGTACACAAACTACAATATGCTTCTTGTACATGGTGCCATCGGCATACCTCCAATCTTTTCCTTTAGGTGTAAGAGGAATTGGTTCTTGAACCCCTTTCTTTAACTTTTGACAATAAAGCCGTTGATCTTCAAAGTTGGAGAAGTAAATACGACGCTTGTGTACAAAGAAGGCACCTCCTCCATATTCATGAACAGTTGTTCGGGCACTGTAGTTCTCAGGAGTTAATTCCTGGACATCTTCTCCTTCAGTCCAAGAATGAATGATATATCGTCCACCTTTATCAGGTGACATCTCAGACCAGAACACTTTGTCTGAATAGGAAAAAGGTGACAAAAAAATGTCATGAAAAGCTTCTTAATAAGCTGAGGTGTCACAGGAGCCTTTAGCCTGTGTCACAGACATAACCCACTACCACTTCCACTACTGGTTGATAGTCTCTGTAAGGCAATGCTGACATCCTTGTTCTTTTTAGGGCCCCCAGAAGTGCCTTTCAAATTTCCCTTCAACCTGACTAGCAAATGGACAGTCGCTTATTTCACAGCCCAGTCAAATCCTGGTACTCAGGTGGGGCCAGGAAGGATTTCAGCACTGTTTTGCAGATGGAGGTTAACCAGAAGTTTTAGTTACATCTTTGGCGCAGGTTAAGGAGCATTAAGCCAAGTTAGCTCAAATCAAGAAAATCCCAGGTGACTGGGGCCATCCCATGTTTTGCCAGCTGATGAAAACATGAAATCAAAGACAGCTCCTATTTTATTTTCAGTTATGCATGGTCATGGTTATGGAAGTAACGAGCATTTCTTTACTCCGCAGAAAGCAACCCAGGCATTTGTAATGATCGACAATAGTTGTTGACTTATCAAGATTAAAACTTCACTGTCGGGGATGATAGCAATCAGTCTGGGGTGTGACCAGATCCAGAGAATTATTTTGACTGGGAAAAGCATTTCTTTATTAAATTATTATGCCATCTAGCTATTTCAATTCAGCAAAGGTTTGTGAGGTGAAGAATGGCTGCATGGGAGGCTTACGCAAAAAATGACAGCACATAAAAAATGCAGCAAGAGACATTTTATTTAGACAGTCCCCCCGGAGAGGACAGCAACAACAATCTTTATTGTGCTCTTGATACAAAAGTGTAGAGTCATTAAAAGGAAGTAATTGTGAAAGAAAGAGAGCACAGCCACTCAGAAATAGCAAAAGCTAATTGCGCTGAGCAGCTGGGCCATGCAGAAAAGTGACTAGATATCAAAGTTGTTATATATAAACAAATGCACTCACAAACTGACACAAAAAACTCACAAAGAAACACTTTTTAAGATGTAATAAATGACAAATACACAAACAAATAACAAAGAAGCAAGACAAAACAAGGGCTGTGCACACAATTAGCTGCATATAAATCACCAATCAATATTTGGAGATGACAGATTCTTGTAAAAGCTTTTTAAAGCGAAAATGACTCGCTGATTTTAGCTCTTCTTTAATAGCATTCCAGAGTTTAGCCACACAGAAACGGATATACATGTATGCTTATTACTGGGAATGAATAATCTGTACTTTGTTATTAAGTTAGTTCAGTTGTCCCAAAAAAAGGGAAAAAATCTATTAATTATATTTGTTGAAAAAGATATGGGCAATGCTGGGTATTGAACCTGCTACAACTGCTGCAGTGGTTAACATGTTAACACCCTGTGCTGTGAGGTCATTTATTTCTAAACAGGAAAATGAACTTTAGCATAAAAAGACACACAGGATTTTGAAATCCAGAAAAGCAATACAAGAGCCCCCTCCACTCGACCTCTAACCCCAGCAGCGTCTGAATTATAAAGAGGGCTGGACAATCTGCAAGCCAGCAAGCAGCATTCAGTGGGTGCGAGCCATAGGAAAAAAATTAAGTTTTATGAAATTACAAAAAAAATAAATACAAGAAACATGTTTCCTCTTAAGTTCACGATGGGAAAATGAGGGTTCGTGGCAGGAATGTTTGTAGAATTATGCATGGTTGACTTTCAGTGATTGGGGTTAAGGGCTCATTTTAATGAACAGATTAGGCTAGTTAAAAGCTTTTTTGTGGTCTCCCTCATTTACAACGGTTTGATAGCATAAGCATATACTGTGTCCAGTTATTTAATTCCTTTTGCTTCGCTCAAATCTTCTTCCTCCCATCTCCATGGATCAAAAAAATTTGGCACCTGACAAACACATGAATCGAAATAATTTGGCACCGGGCTAGCAATGCTAAGCCTGCTCTTGGATCCTCTTGTCCAAGCTTTTTTTTGGACTTTAATAGATTTATAGATTTGTCCCCTTTTAACTCTCGTATTCCTATGTTAAGAAATGAAACCTAGAGAATTGAAATTGAGCTTAGTATTGCGAGATATTTGGCCTACATGGCGCTAAATATTCCAGGCAACTTCGACCTTTAATTTCGCGCGTGATGCAACTATAAAATCCTGCATGCGGGCTTGCGCCTCCAAATCGCAATGGCGGAAACTCCGGAAACGCTATTGCTAAGACAAGAACTAAATGAATCACAGAGTCGATGCACAAAGCCTCTCCGAGAAAGAAGCAAAGATTAGAGGCTACAGACCCCTTTTGTTCCTCTCAATTTGCCGAGTACAACGAACCCTGAACTCCACATGCATTTGCGCCTACCTCATGCCGCATGTGCTGAGCATGAAAGAAACATGAACGAACTTATTGTTTAAAAAGGTTTTGCAAACCCCTACCTTCCTGAAAAGGATCTACTCTGACTTCCTTAAATGAAATCGATTGATTCACCACTACATCGACCGTTATTGGGCTTTTCCAAGATCCGTAGGTTGCTGGAGTTGGCGCCATGTTTATGAAGACAAAAGAAGCTGTACTTTTACGTATGCAAATATCTTTTTTGTCTGGAGGTCTCAGACTGCCTGTCCGCGCGTACAAGAAACACGGAAATCTTCACGCAATCCGGTACTTTCGTTAGTCTTAGACGTGACTTGACACTCTGGTGCATGTGACGTTCACGCAATCACAGTTACTTCCTACCTACCTGCTGACCGTATAAAAACGCACTTTTGGAATAAGTATAATTTTAGTGTGAAGAATAATGGAGTCGAGCTACATCGCTGGCGTAGAACTTGGAGGGACGACTTGTCTTGCGGCGATTGCCGAGTTAAGACAACCCACGACCATAGTTGAATCTTTTGAGGCAAAAACGACATTTCCTCATGAAACACTGCCGCAGTTAGCTAAATTTCTCAAAGCAAAGCTTGCGAGTTTGAACATTGCGTCTTTCTGTGCGATCGGAATCGCGTCGTTTGGACCAGTTGACCTTCACGAGGATTCCGAAACCTATGGATACATAACCTCGACACCCAAAGAAGCTTGGAGAAATGCTGAAGTCCTTGGATTTTTTAAACGTGAATTTGGCGACTCCACAGCCATTGCTTTCGAAACGGATGTCAATGCTCCAGCCATGGCGGAGATGGCCCAACGGCAGTGCGCTCATCCACCCGGGCCTTCATCTCTAGCTTACATCACTGTGGGAACCGGAGTCGGGGTGGGGGCTGTGGTCGACGGTGCCCCCATCCATGGGCTACTTCATCCCGAGGGGGGCCATATGATGATACCTCCCATGTCCGGCGATACCTACACAGGGGGATGCGCCTTTAATCACGGTTACTGCGTGGAGGGAATGGTGCATTCTAAAGCAATTGCAGATCGAGCAGGGGTCGGGAAAACCGAGTTGCACACACTTTCGGATGATCATGATGTCTGGGAGAAAGTTGGTTACTACCTGGGTGTCCTGTGTCTCAACATCACCTATCTGATATCCCCTCATGTGATTGTCTTGGGAGGTGGCGTGATGAAGCGTAAAATTCTCTACAGTAAAGCGCGTAGATGGTTCAAGGAGCTAAACAAAGGATATCTCAATATTGAGAAATTCAAAACTGAACAGGGGCTGAAAAGCTACATCTGTGAAAGTGTATTTGGTAATTCAGCAGGGATCACTGGAGCTCTGGAAATTGCAAGAAAAAAAGCCTATGGCAATTAAGTTACAATGTTAGGTAAAGAAATACTTTTGACTTATTAATCCAATGAGATAACGTAAAATATGTTTACGTGTACCTGTATATACCAATTTCATTTATTTCATACATGGCAGTTGTACTAGCCAATCAAGGTCAATTTCTGTTGAGAAAGCTTAAAAAGCTCTTCTATATTTTACTGCAGTAGCCCTATCCCTAAACCCTAGGAACACTTATCCATACATTAACCAGTGGTGGATCCAGGCCCTCAGATGGGAGGGGGGGGGGGGTGGTCATCCAGATTCTGAGATAAGGGGTAAGGGGGAGGGCCTGGTGTCAAAAAAAAATTTTTCCTCCCTTTGGGCCTCAGTTTGGTCTAAAATAAAGGGGGGCCCAGGCCTCCCCTGGATCCGCCACTGTTGGCTAATATATAGGCCCAAAAGGCTGTAAGTGACTCAACAACAAGTTGCCTTGTATTTGCAAAAGACAACAACAACTACAACAAATTTCATAGAGTCAAAAGTCATCTAGTGGCCTGGTTCAATTCCTTTCAAATTTTTTTCAATTTTACATTATGTAGATTAGCAAAATTAATAAACTTCTCAATGTTATGTTACAAAATGTCTCAACAAAAATGTGTACTGTTTTTAAAAGATAGTTCTTATATTATTGTTATGTGGGTAAGCTTTTTCATCTTTTAAATGTCTAAGGATGCTTAGTACCAGTTACATGGGAGAGACACCGGGGGGGGGGGGGGGCACTTTAGGAATTTCTGGGTGGGGATGTGCTGCTGGGACCCTGGAACCCTTGACCTAAACCAGAGCTAGTTCAGCTGAATTTTGCTACCCTATACTAGAGCAAACTCCCAAAATCCCCCTATCCTAGGGTAGCTGTTTCCTTAGTCTAGATAAAATCTTCAACCAACTGATCAGTTTCCTGAAAAATGATACCCTATTCTAGACCCAAACGCTCTGATTTATATACCCTATCCTAGAGTAAACTGCTTGAAAACCATACCCTTCACTGCGGCCCCCCCCCCCCCCCCCGGGGAGAGACAGCAAATTACAAAAACAGAAAATGAAATGTTTTGTATTATTTGGTCTGGGATGAGCTTCTTAAAATACTGTCTGTTAGCCTGAGTAGCTGGTGGGGGATTGTTGTGCCTCAGGTCCTTTCATGGCAGTGGAGCCATCACACACAGCGCGAGCAGCAAAGCAGCAATCCCAATCTTCATGCAACTCTGCCCTTTAATTCCTCCAGCTACACAGACTAACAGGCTGTCTCCGGAGACAATACATTTTTTCTGCACTTTTTAGTCTTTCCAGCTTATTTGGATATACCAGTACGTTGTGGCTTTTATTATTTGAATTAGTTTGTGCAAATGGTTAGCACCCTAGATTTTTTGAAATTTCCTGTGCATTTTTAATTAACAAAGCAACACATAATTATTATTTATTTATGTATCCAAGCATTAATAAATTTATTTTGATATTTGTTGCCAATGGCTGTACTTTAGTTATTATTTTTTTAGTATAAATAATGATTTTGTTAAGGTATGGTTAAAGGTTTCTGCAGTATCATAACAAAGTGTCATAAAATGATTTGAAAATAGTTTGATTTTTGTGGTCCCAGTTATTAAAGGCACACTATGATCCCTCCACCTAAAATCATTCAGTGCTGTGGAACAACTTTCCCTTATAGGACAACCAGGTAATGAATAATTTGCATCAGCACACAATGAAAGCTTCCAAAAATCATAAAACATCCAAAAGCCTGTTGGATAAAGGTGGGCCTTTAAAACTGGAACAAAGGAAATAAAAGCTATACAGATTCAGGCATTTTCATATCAAGGCATTATTAACACCATACCTGCATTAATTTTGCTTCTACAAGATAGATTTTCACAATACTGATGTCTTGTATAAAAGTCTACCACAATGCATTTGTAATATTGCTAAAAGCACAAAATTTAGTTAAAGAACTGAGTTGCTGCATTACAAGAGTCTCATCCAGAGAGTTACAACCCCATTTACCAAAGATCGCGATACACAAAATTTCCTGAAGTTATCAAAACATTTACTAATCCATAATTCAAATTTTGTTTGCCCTTATCCTGATACTACCATACCTTGCTCAATACAAAAAGAAAAAGTACAATGAAAATTGAACCAAAGATAAAATGAACTAAGAAATTAACAATTTACATCTTTATAACTATCCATACCTTGTGCATAAAAAGATCGATTATTGGAGTATTTGGGGCAAAGAAGAATTACTCCAAAATTAAATTGTGTTTTTTAAGGAAGGTAAGAAATTGAATAAAAAATCCTACAAAAAATATTAGGAGACAACTCCACAGTATACCATATTTTTGCAAACAACAAGACTTGTGTTATACAAAAGTTCTGCAAAAGTTCTCATGGCAAAACCGCACAATTTCCTTCCTTAAGACCCAAGAGTCCACAAAAAGTCATAAAACATATTACCACAGAAAATGTCCATACAATCTTATGGAAGGTTTATTGCTTTGAACTCTCTAGCTACTGCACACCCCTACCCCACCCCCACTCCACCCCCAAAACTTGCTCCTGACTTTGAAGGTCAAATGGCTAACTTCCCAAGAGAGTTTCTCGAACATCACTCTATGTTAACTGACGTACTACACAAAGAGCTATGCAAGCATTTCAGGGCAGAGTTTTGTACTCTGACCTGGAATTCTTTGTTGTTAAGAATGAATCGTGACAGCTTTTTCTGTGTTACTGAAATGGCAAGCTTTGTTTTTCAGAAGTCCTAATGTGTCGAGATCAAGGTCCTTCAACTTTTTGACTTGGCTGAGCCACCTTCTGCTAACAGGGCAGCAATCATACTGAAATAAAGTTCAAACAGATTTTTTCCTGAATATATAGCTGCTAGAAAATAAGGATAAAATAGATTATGAACATATATGGATGTACAAAATAATATTACACACATGAGCTGACTACCAAATTTCATGGAACCAATCTCAAAACCTGCATGCATGATAGCCATTTTTCTATCCAATGAATTGAATCTTCACTTGTTCTAACATTCTGACAAGGTCAAATTAAGCAACTCTTTCTTTGCTCAAACATCAACATGTTATGTGTGAGGATATACCATGCCCAAAAAATACACTTAAATAAAGTAATAAGACAGTGATCATCTGTACAAGAATATTTACTACTTGTTTTATATTGGTTTTTAAGATGTCTTTGAAGGGTTTTGGTAGCATGGTGTACATTGCTTTTAATTATTACTTTCTGATAGGATCATTTGTTCAGTAGTGTTATGCTCTGATAACAAAATTCCAAACAGTAGAAACCTTTTCAGCATATTTTTAAAAAAGCTTTGGTGCTAAGGGAAAAGGGTAAGAGTGCTCATACTTTATCTTTGACAAGTGTTTTTTTGCAAGTGATGCCAGACTGCTTATTTTTGTAATGCCAGTATTTAGTGATTTCATATGAACTGGTAGATTTTCTTTCAAAATGCCTTGTTTCCTTGTGAAATGAGCTGAAGGAATGAATTTGACTTACAAGTAATTCTAAGGCTCATTAAGTATGCAAGTTGCATACATACCATTTACATTTTCCAACTGAATTTTTAATGACCTAAAAAGTATTTATTTTCCCACCAGATTTTCCAGAATCTTTGGGTAAAATAAGATGATAAACAACTTATATCTCTCAGCTGTGAATGGTCAGTCAAGTTTGTATTCTAATGAATGACCACTTGTATTCTTTCATTCCTCATTCAAATCACTCATAGACTAAATAAATCTCAAAAAAAATTGCTTTCTTGGTTGGTTTATTGTAATGGAACTGCTGTATTTGATTTTTATCCCAGGTACAGTAATTTTTATTTTCTTTTGTTTCAACTTCATTACCATACATTACCAAGGATGTAGATAAGGAAAAGATAAGCAGGCTTTTTCACTAGTCAAGCCAGCTTTTTTACCCAACTGCATCTTCAAAATTACCCCTTGTCTTTGTTTTCCAGAGCAATTGAACTAGTGGTAAGCTCTTTTTCAGATAGTGAAATTAGCCGGCAGCCAGCTCTTAGCGACATCTCTGCATTACCATACCCAAAAACAAAACAAAAAACCAAGTAACCTGAGGTAAAAAAAATAACTACAACATAACCATTATGAAGCCTCATATTTTTTGATTGGATTTATGGTCAAGGGCTTGATGGCCTCTTGATTCTTACACCACTTAAATCCAAACCTTGAACAAAATGTTTGGCAACCCTTCACCCCAGCCAATAAACATCTCAAAAAAGGAGAAAATAACACCCTTACCTGTAAAGATAAAGGAAAAAGAATACAAGATGAAATCCAAGTTTGATCATAGCTTCTTTGAGAAACCCCTTTAATTCATGCCTGTTATGAATCTCTGCTGGGTCATACAACCCAACATTTCCAGCTGGTTTATTAACAAATCTAACAAAATACACAAAAAAAGAATTTAATTAATAGATATATATTTCTTCCATAGATATCAGCTCGGACCTCTTAGCCAAAAAGTGTGGCTTGTTTTTTGGTTTCGTACAGTCAAGTAACTTGAACAGTGGGATAACAATAATTTTTAGCAAGATTGGGGAAGTGAGAAAGTGGGGGAAGGAAGATGGCATTTTCCTTTTTGAAGTTACATGTAGTTTGAGTGTCAGTAAAGTGAGAGAAAATAATATTGAGGACAAAGTGTCTAAAATAAGTCTGTCACTGATTGTAGTTGGTTTTTGTGCAGCAGTGAACACGGATTCACAAGACACCTACAACACTCCCCCTGCCCTGCCTCCTCAAGCTATTAAGTTTTATTCTCTGCCTCAAAAACACACTTGCTTTATATTTGGCATGAAGGAGAGGCAAAAGGGGGTTGTTCAAGGAATGATGTGATTTCCAATGATGTTATTGTTGGTACTGGCAAATAAATCACCTTTGGATCACCTAACAGCATTTAAATTATAGATAGAAAGATATGTGTGGAGAGAAGGACTCAGAATTGAACCCACGACCTTCCACACACTAGTGGGATGCTCTAACCAATGATCTACTAAGAACTCTAGTGATGAGCAGGTAATTTCTGGGCTGACATTACAACTGCTTCTTCAAGTCACATTATGTTAAATAAACACTAAAATTAACTGCATCACGCAGTCACACAAGTACTCTCTGAGCAATAAAAATTCTGAGTTGCATTTGTTAAGGAAAAACAGTGCAGTGCAAATTACTTTTGCATCCTTGGCAAAGCAAATTTCTAAAGTAACATCATGAAATTAGACCCACCTATAAATAAGCCACCCTGATAAAGGAGCATTGATTAAGAAAAATATCCACTGGAAATGGACGAGGAGAAGTACAGTTATAACTCCATGAGCAACCATTTCTGGTAGAATCCACTGAAAATAAAAACAATGTCATCAACGATGCAGAACAAATCTGAATGCAAAAGGTGCTAACTTCACTATTGTCTGTACCATACTTTTCAAGCACAATGTTTATAAATTAAGAACAGTGTTCCAAGACAGTGTAACACATGCAATCACTGGACTGTGTCAAGTGAATTTAAGGGTAGGGTGAAAAGGGGGAAACTATTTAGCAATTTTGCTGCTAAATAAGTTGAATAGCAATGTGGCACATTTTACCCCCCAGGAACAGGCTTCTAGCCAGACCTTGAAAACTGGGCATCCAGAAGGCATGTTTCCCATTAAATTATAAGAGATTAAGTGAATTTCCTTGTATTCCTTCCAAAAAAGGGTGTCCATGGGACGGCTGGACACCCTTCTGGCCAGGAATCATCTTGCAACAAATGAAGTTGTTGTAGGTTGTGAAAATTTGATGCAGAATGTAGAGAGTTAGTTCTGTACATGCTGCTGCAACAATTGACGTAACACCCAAGTAAGGCATGAGTACAGCACAATTTTATCCACTCAGAGGGAAGTATTCATGCACCTTGCAGCAAACTGATTTTTTGAAGACAGGTTTGAATGTGGGTGGTTAAATGCACAACATCGCCCTTCAACTCATTTCACAGCAGTGTTTCAAAACAAGTTGCAGGTTTTTATTTCCCATTTTACTGTTGCTCAACCAAAGGAGGTGGAGTGATCTTGTATTGGATTGGCTACACAGAATTTATTGTTGTGTTGGTAAATGCAATCCCTGTTGAGTAACAGAGCACAAAAAAGTAGGAATTTTTAAAGATACTTCAGGGATTTCACCAGTAATGGTGTAATTATTTATTGAATTAAACTGTATACCCTGGAAAATAGCAATCTATAGAATATTTTTGTCTCTGGCACTTAAATTAAGACTTGTATCTTAACTGGGTGTGGTTAGAAGATGTCAGATGGACTGTATGATTGCTAAAAAAGACCAGGTTCAATGAGTCTTGTTAAACACCTACAACGTTAAGTCTTCGACAGCATGTAGTCGCATTGATGTAGTCGCACTCTAAATCCGATAAATTAATGATCTGATTATTTTGCACAAATCGCATGTCAAGGAATTTACACAAGACAAATAAAGCTCATATATATAACCTTTTTTTGCCTACGAAAAATTCACTCGTAAATGTGTATGAAATAAATAGTTATATGAAAAAGATTGACAGCAATCATACTCATGATAATTTCTTTGTAACAATTTCGCAGTGTGGAAGTGTTTGCTTAGGTCGAAGTAAACTTAACGACTTGGCTCATTTCTTATACATTTTTTCCTTTAGACGCAAAGTGATAGGCTAAATTTACGGCGCATCTCCACTTTTAAGTGAATGAAAGATAAAAAAGTGACTAAGTTATTAAAGTTAATAAGTTAATGGAAGGATACAAAATATACAGTGAGAAATAATAAGCAAGCTCCATCGATGAGACTAAACACGTACAACGCCGCCTCCGACATTTTGAATTCTAGAGACCGTGGCTATTATCAAAGGGAATGGGAACGACAACAATGAAACGAGGCTTTCGTGGTCCAAACTCTTTTTCTTAGGGAGGAGGGGTGCAAAAAGATTTTATATTCTTCAATACCACAAATTTATAGAGAATTGTCATAAATAGAAAACACTAGTTTACACAAAAAATATTTTTCTTCTACAATTCTACCTAAAAGCTTTCTTGAGCCTCCATAACTTAACTAGTGTGGGTCAGGTCATAAGGATCTTGCCACCCTACCCGGGAAAGAAAGTCATTTGTCTTGGTTGTCAAGACAAAACACAGCGGTTGTTATGAGTTCAGTTCAATATGGCGTCTGGTCATGGAGGGGCCGTTATGAGAAATCTCTGTTATAAAGCGCCAAGACATCCCAGAACAGAGCTACCTGCCACGACGAATGAAAGAACAAGAACTAGTTTAGAAGCTGAACAACCAGCAAACTATGGTTTGGAAGTAAATGGTGCTAACAGGCCTTCATCTTCGCGTAGTCACAAAAGACATCACAAAGGTCATAAGCCCAAACTGTCAGTTAGGGAGTCGTTGTCGGAGTCTCTGCGGGAGTTAGACGATGTTGACGAAGAGCACTTTTACCAGCATTTGTTGGCTTTGAAAAATGAACACAAGAAAACTCTAAAAGCGGTTGAAAAACTTTATTATACCGAAAAAGACAGACACCTTGCTGGATTTGAATTGGATTCAAGGACTAAAATAGGTCTCGGCGACTTTGACGAAAGAAGAATCCCACAGCATTTTCCTTTACATGATTATAACCCCTTTGAAGAGAGGGATAAAGATAAGAGAGAAGAACACATCGAAATCCCAGTCATGCCAAAAGATCTAGTCAAGGACATGTCAGTAAAAGATCAAAGAAAAATAGAGGACAAGGAAAATGAAGGTAAAAATTATTATCATTGGGGCCATTTATACAACAAAAAATAAGACATGTCTTACATCATGATCAGTGGACATGAGGAGTTTGCATCTTATCTTATGTAGGGGGCGTCTCATTTTTCCTTTTATAAATTGCCCCAGTATTTCTTTTTCACACTCTATCTAAAAACTACAAGACCTTGCAACTTGCTTATATCTGAAGATGTTCAAAATTTCATAAAAGGCTAGGCTGTCCACCGTCAAAATTGGAAAAAATTTACATTCAACCAGCAAAGCTACCACCCCATTGATACTCTCGGAAAGGAATGCAGAGCACTAGGGAAAGGAAAAAATATATAATCGTCGCATCACTTGTCTGGCTAGTATTTGCCTTTTGCACTTGACTCAATCTCCTGTTATGCTCCTAGCTTCATAATGACTCTTATGCTTCTTTACTTGTTGGGTGGGAAACTAGCCTATACAGTAATGTTACTGGGGATCTGAGGTGGGTTTTGGGTGTCAAGCCCCATGCTGATGCCTTAAAAACTGCCTGAGCAACCCTAATAATGATTGTAGGGGCTTTATTCAACAATAAAATTGTTGAGACATTGTCCTCACATGGGGTAGCTTTGGAGAACAAAACAATACACACCCTTCCCTTCTGCCCTCCAGTTAAAGTTGTGGTGTTTGTCGTTTTCTTTGGGTAGCTTGAACAGCAGCACAATATTGCACTGAGGGGTTGGGGTGGGAAAGCCTTATATTCTGTTTTTTAAATTGGCAAAATTTTAAAGTGGCCCTTTAGGGGAAGGTGTCTAGACTAATTAAATTGTTGCCGATTGCAGGAAAAACAACAAATTTTGGTCAGTAAATTCAATAAACCATCGCCGCAAGTATCGCAAAAGTAGATGAGCTTGTTGCCAAAATTAATCAGGCCCATAGAATACTGGACAGACGCACACTGGATGCAGATTTTTCCATAGAGTTTCAATTCCCCTCTCATAATTATGATCTCTTTGCTCTTTTCCCCCATGTCTTAACATATCTCATGCAGTTTTCACTGTGGTTTCACAGGGTAATGCGATCAGGAAATTTTGTGTTCCTCCTTCCCGAGAAAGACAGCAATATAGGGAGGGGGTGGTATAGGTGCGAATACTAACTTTTTACTTCATGTACCCCTCTGCAGGTGACTCTTCGCTAGAGGAGCTGTCAACTCCGCGGAGAAGATCCTACAGTGATCCTGAAGCCTGGGACGATGAAACGATAAATTCAATGAGTAAACAATCAGAAGATGGGACAGGTTTATACCAGGAAATGTATCCGCGGAGGTCGTCCGCATTGGATGTGGTTGAAGACATGTGGGAAGGATTCTCCGTTTATGATTATCCACCAGAATCGAGCCCTCCGCGCGAAAGAATACAAAAGAAAAAAGAATGGACTCCGCAGATAACAATTCCTAAGCCATTTGGTATGACGGTGAGAGAAGCTAAGAAGAAAGCAAAAATCACAAGATCGCAGGCGATTCTTCAGGAGGATTTGAAAAAGAAACAAGAAAAAGAGGAAGCAGAGCTGCATAAAAAATTCCGCGCCCAGCCTGTTCCTGCTACGACTTTTTTGCCTCTTTACGATGAAATAACTCGTCAAAATGAGTTGAGAAGATACCAAGTTAGGGAGCTCAGCAAAGCGATTCTAAAATCCACTGAAAAACCGTTTAAGTTCGTGAAACGCGAAGAAGAAAAGAAACAGCTGCGGCGAACAAAATCCCTTAGTAATATAGCTGATCTAGAGAACAAAATGGAAGAAAAGAAGAAATTTAAAGCGAATCCTTTTCCTGATCACTTGTTTGATTTGACTTTGGCTGACAAGGTGGCTGAGAAGGAAGAATACAGAACGATTAAAATGCGAATGCGCGCGCAAGAAATGCTTGCCGTGTCCCGCTTACCTCCTAATATGGAAGCGCGGGGTGAAGAATACACTTTGGGTCATTTTCGCAGCAAGTTGAATAAAGAGGGCAACAAGAACGCCTTCATGACAAAAGAACACAAGTTTAGACCCCAGATAAATCCCGATATACCGGATTTTGATGATCTGCACAGACAGTTTGAAAAGGAGATGAGGGACAAGAAAAGAGAACGGGAACCTACTGTGTCCGAACCATTCAACCTAAGAACTGCGCATGTGTCCACTGCTCGGAAATCCAGGTGCTCGCGGTCTCAGGAGATACCCATCAGTGGTCGATCGTCCAGAGATCGATCGGTCAGCCGCGAACGACCTTCGAGTGCTAGGCCTCATACTCCTCATGATACGCTTCCATTTGGGTAGGTATAGAGTGGTTTTCGTTTGAGTGTCGTAAAACCAAAACCAAAGTAATTACTCTGGCCAATCACATAGGACACAGACAATACACTGAACCAATCAAAACTCGAAGTAATTACATGTGGCTGACGCAAAGCGTGGGAAAATGCATGCGAGCGCGTCACAATTGGCTTTGGTTTTACTTCTGATTGGATGAAAAGGTGGCGCGAATCTTTTAAGCCAATCGTATCGTGTAGAAAGTGCAAAACCAATTACTTTTCGACACTCAAATGAAAACCGCTCTATGGGCGAGTCTTTGCTGACATTATTGTTTAATCAGGAGCCCATTACCCAGAGCGGGCAACTTCCATGTACTCGTGTCACGACTCTTTTACCGACCCGGTTATTTTTAGAACGATTTGACGCGAATTTAAAATGTCTTCTTACAGTCGAACCTCCACTAACGACCACCTTTCCACAACTGCTACTTTTTTGGTGGACAGTCCATACGTTGACTCTTGTTTAAACCTCTCTACAACGGCCACTTTTTTCCGTTCCGGTGGACAAGAAATCCATACATTGACTCTTGTTTAAACCTCTCTACAACGGTCACCTCTCCACAACGGGCCACTTTCTTCCCGGCGTGCCCAATCGATGAAATTCGAAGCTAGATAAAATCGATTGTAATCGATCTTGATCGACAGTAATTAATCGATTGATATCGGAAATCGATGAAAATTGATGATCGAAAGAGTTGTGAGTATCGATTTGGCGAAACTAATGAGAGGTCGATTTGGAGCAAGTCTGGCTAAATTGAGTTGAAGCAGATGCTTCTTAGTTTGGCCTCGCGAGAAATTAGAGGCCTTTAGATTCTAAGACAAGGACGACTATGAGGACCAGATTTTCTCAATACTGAGCATTGCGCGCACGTGAATCAGCGTTATTTCGGCGGGAAAACGTGGTAGCCGGCGTCATTCTACTACGAGTTTTAGCGAGATTGTCGTAGTGGCGAAAACGAGTTATATCAAATGTTAGAAGTTTTGTCATTTTGCGATCGGGAAAGCGTTTTAAGTAAAGGAAGGGGGAAAAAAGGACAATGAAGCCTTTCGGGAAGTCTATTTTTTGAGAATACGCAAAAAACTTTAAATCAAATCTCGTAGTCGTGGTCGTTCTTGTCCTCAAACTTAAAGGTCTGTACTGTGTTCAAAGCGCAAACTTTGAGTTAGAAACATTTATTTCTTGTTTCTCATCTCCTCTAACCAGAGAAGCACTCGCATTAGCCGCAGCGGTGCCACGTGCGTGCTTCTATGGGTGAAAGGGGTGTGAGCCGGGTCTTTAATCCCGATTGAAGTCTTCATTTTTTCCCTAACATCTCCCATTTATGGCGAGCGAGCTGAGCGTGCTGTGAGAGAACGCGTGCAGCTCTCGCGTGACTTCTCGCGACTCCCTCCACTCGCGGGCTGTGTAGAAGTAACAGTTACCATTGTTCTCTTTCAGCACCACGGAGTCTACGCGCCTGCGCGAGAACACGGTTCGCAAGAGCCTTGAACAGCGGAGAGCTAGTGAACAGGATGAGGTTAAACAAGAACAACGAAGGAGACGGAGACAGAAGATGTTAAAACCAGAAGTGACGAGAAAAGTTATGGCGAATGATAATAGCGGACAGCTGAAAAAAGCCGCAAAGGAAAAAGTTCAAAGTTTCAGGTCATAACCATAGTCATGTTGAACTTTTCCTGGGACGATGTTTTTAGTATCATGCTCTGGTTGTCTTAATGTTGACATATTCGAAGCATTGAGAGAAAGGATTCTTTTCGCTGGGTTATTCTGCAGTCAAAGCTCTCCCTAAGTACAATCACATAAGCAGACAGTTCTACTTAGGGCCACCTTGACAAATCCCCCTTTTGGCTTTCGGCTTACCAAATAGTTTTTCCGTAAGCGGCCGACTCCAATCTTACAGATCTTTTGACTCTTTTAACTCTTAAAGCCCAGTTCTTTCTAGCCTGCGAGTAAGCTCTCCTGTTCTGTCGAGAAGAAATCACACGATCCGTCTTTCTGGGGTTAAGGTCTTTTAACTTGTAATGTACTAAAAAGATACCCTTTTATAAAGCCTTGCAGCTAAGGTAGTCTAGTTTGTTTGCTTTTTTATCTCAAGTAAAGAAAAGCGGGAAGTACATTCGAGCACTTGTTCGTTGAAGTATTTGCCGGCAAACTGCAAATATGTCTGTATGATAGAAAGTGTATCCGAGAACGATGAAGCAGTAACGTGCTTTTTTCTGAACATACACAAAGCGACAAACAATAAGGGTAATAAACATGGGAAAAGTCACGTGACCGTCACTGGAACATGATGTTGAAATTCTTTAACCGCTGTGAGAGTGGCCGTATTTATAACGAGAGGACTCCTATAAAAACGCCTTAAGTCGTCTACTATACGTGGGCCTGATCGGCGCTCTTAATAAATGTCTTAGACGTCCTCAGACGTTAAAGCCTCTTTTTTTACTTGCCGGCCAATCGTTCAGTGATCGTTCAATTTGTCTAGATGTCTTAGACGTCCCTTGTCACTGTGCAAATTATGGCCAAACTATTCTGATATTCGTATCCATTTCTTTTAGGGAAAGTGATCGAGCGCGTAGAGAGGAATACCAACGTGAACTTCAAGAGATGCAGGAGCGTGTAAACAAACGACCGCTGCTCTTTGAACAACAATCCCAGGCTACTGCGAGACGTGCTGCAGAGCGCAAGTATGCGGATATTCTGCGAAGCGCAGGCGTGGACGAGGCGCTGGTTCAAAACCTGGTTACCAAGGAAGGCGGAATTGTGGATGCCGAGTCAGAGGATGAGCTTCAAGAGACTGGATCCCAGTTGAATTACAGCGGGTCCAGGCGCTCTTCGGGTGCTGACTACAGGTTTGACAGTCAGGCTTCAAATGCAGAAAAGATGGAGGACACTGAAAGCGATGTCGAAGAGGAGATTGAAGAAGAAGATGATGAGATATGACGAAAGAGAAAGATCAAAAGAAAGATGATAGGTGTAGACTGTGTGAAGATAAGCCGACCAACTTCCGAAAACACCCTAAAACCATACGAAGAGATCATCGAGTTGCGTATAAGCCGAAAGGGTAGCCGGTCTCTTCGTTCCATAGTCACTTTGTTCTAAGTTAGACGTTCTATGGTATTAGAGAACTTTAGATTCTAAGACAAGGACAACTACAAGACAAACGCGATTTTCTTAACACTAAGTATTGCGAGCGCGTGAACCAGCGTCATTTTGGCGGGAAAAAAAAATAAGCGAGAGCCGTAGTCATTCTACTACGGGTTTAAGTTTTGGTAAAGAAAAAGTAAAATGAAGCTTCGCAGGGTATCTTTTTTTTTGAGAATACTTAAAACACTTAAAGTCGATTCTTGTCCTAAAATTGACTACAAGTAGTCCCCAATTTTTCCTGAAGGATAGTAGAGCGAGCGAAACGCGAGCGCGCGTGAAAATCACCCACGCGAGAAAAGGCGACACGCCGCGTGTCGCCTTTTCTCGCGTGGGGTGATTTTCACGCGCGCTCTCGTTTCGCTCGCTCTACTGTCCCTGAGGAAAAGTGGGGGACTACTCGTAGTCTAGTCCTAAAAGGCCTCTATTGTTATATCTTTTGATAAAATAGACTGTTCGTTGTACAAAAAATTAGGTCCCGCCCACACGTAAGGGTAAATAAATGAAATAAATAAAATCGGATGTGTGTGGACGGGACGGGGCCTCAGTTAATTGCAACTAAGTCAGTCTCAAAAGCACAAGTTCAAATAACCGGTAAAATAACTGCTATTGATACAGTAAATACAGTAAAGTACAGACTACACTGTATGGCACTGTTAAAGATTGACTCGGCAGTTAACTAGTAAGACGACTTGTAATATATTGTTGTCAATAATTAGGCGCGTTAAGAGGTTTATATTGTACTATTAGTCTTAGAACATTAAGTATAATTGTGTATAGTTCATATTTTAATTTACCATCTATGGTCACTAATAAAACTTAAAATTCACATAGTTGTCCGAAGTTCTTTTCACCAAAATTTAAAGCTTGTGTGGAAAGACCACGAAGAGTTTGTCCTAAAGGAGTCTGAAAATTTTAATGACCCAAGAGACCCAAGCACTCTTGCCCAGAGAAAGTGGCATGACTAGTAGAGCGACTAGCCTGCAAGAGCCGGCAGACGCCCGTGAAACAAGAACCGAAAATGGAGTCTGCTCTCGCAGACTATAGAGCAATCTGTAGTAAGCAGATCTTTTTACCATCAGCAGTAATCATCTAACACGAGTTTTCACGGTCAGTAAGTCCCAAACTTTCACCGTTTCAGAAAATGCATAGTGGTGAAAGAGTCTGGTATTTTCACATTTGCATGGTTAAAAAGATCATTTACTGTACGTAAGGCGGAGCGAAGAAAAATGCACCAATCACTAACAGCCATTGCATTACAACAAATAATAGAGTTGTACGAGCAGTTTTCCTTATTACTTGTTGAGAACCAAAAGCAAGTAATTTAACATCAATTTAACAGCACCGCCATTTTAAAGATCGCGATGCTCAGCTGAAGGGGGGTCTATTTAACTGAATCAATGAATTCAGCCCTCTCCCGAATTTTTTGCGTCCGCCCCTTTAATTATATCTTGTGAAGGAAAATAAGAAAATACCGACAGAAAATGAACTGCTAGGTTAGTTTTCCCCGATGGTGAAGTTTTTTCATCCGAGTGTTCGCTTGACAAACCAAAAGCCAACCGCGTTTGTATCCGTTCGACAAACCAATCAAATCGCTCTATTTTCGTTCGTTTGCTGTTTCTGTCTTGTTCGCGCGTTTTCATTTCAAGGTTATACGGAAATCGCTCTAGACGTTTTCCAAGATGTTTTTTGAAAACCATCTCCTTTGTCCGGCGTATAATATTGAAGGAATTGACTGATCTGGATGGTTAGTTTTGATTAATAGTGAATTCTCATTACGATGGGAATGGGCTGGCCGGTCAGCTCTGATAAATGGAAAGCGCCCTAAGTGGACGTACATAATTTTATCTCTTTGATCAACTAATCTGATCAGTGTTCACCTGTCTTAACTTAGTCATGCTGTGGTGGTCCTCTGTGGCATTCACTGCACGGGAGAAGTTTTGCTCCCAGCTAACAGCCTAAATTCATTTTAAAAAGATTGTAGTTTATTCATTGTAGAAATTGATTGATGTACTCAAGAACAATTTTAACCAATACACTAACACATACACAGGTAAAGTTATCAGCATTGATGAGAGTGCTTCATAACTAGATACCAGACGATACGAGATACTCTTTGTATACATCAACCCTCTTTTCATGTCATGAAGCCGTCGTCGATACTATCTATCATATTTTGTTTGAACCAATCACAGAAGGGGCCAGTCTCGGTGTAAACGTGGCAGCTGTTACAATTGTCATTCAAATCGAAGTTTTAGAGAACATTCCCATAATTCCTTTCTCGATACAAAGGTCACTTTGTACTATTGAAGCGATTTTTCTAGTAATTTCCCTAGTAATGTGATGTAAACACTAGAAATATCACCGAATCCACTCATTTACATCTTCATTTTTTTTAGATAGTGGATAGATTTGAAACAAAAGGATTTCAAGTACCTTTAAATCAGCGGTCTTTCACGTTTAAATTACCATTCATCATGTTTAAGTCTCAAATTTTATTAAGCAAACGATGGCGAATACAAATGCATTCATCCGTAACCACTTGGTGTGGGTAGACCGTAATGGTTGGCTGTACGCCAACAAGCACAAGCGTTCACATTTGAATCGACTTAATCTTGCAGAGTCAATAGTTTTCAAATGACGGCAGCTTCTATTTGCATATATTCACCGTAAGAGTTTGTGTTCAGACCGGAAACGATTTCCTTCTGTAACGAGATGTCGCGATTGCTTTTACAGCTCACCGCGAAAGAACAAAAGAAGACATGGATGAGATTTATCAAGATCACCTTACAATTTTATTTTATGTCAAACTGATGGCGTATCCCCCGCACAAGTTCTTGTCTTGTGCAAATGACTTATTCATGAAGTAGAATTTCCATTGCCGCAAATTGGTTGCATAAATTATGGTTAAGTATTAGGGCTATATGCCGCGTTTGTCGCATTGAATCCTTGATTCCTTATACCAACAATTATCCGCCCCTGATTTGTTCAAAAGCGTGGCACCTGTAATCTGTGCATTGTTTATTGAATCCGCTTGCATGTGTCCGGCTCGATTCAATGATAGATAGCAACTATTATGCAATACTTATAAATAATCCGGATTAATATTTGGTACTGTTCCGTGAAAATTAATCCGCGACTCTTCTAGGCATATTAGCTCTCACTATTAAAACTTTCCAATTTACTGAAGGCAATCATACTATATTTTGATGCATCCTTCCAGCATAGTGCCAATATTATTCAAATGTTTGTTATTTTAAAGTCTATAGCTGATGTTAGTCCCTACACTGGCTTCTCAGTTACGTGTAATATCTCAATGGATATTTAGTCCCTATACAGCTTCCACTCGCATTTCCTCCGAATTAAACAAGGTGAAGACCAGTGAACGCATTTTATTTCCCGTGTCCACTGTCCAGAAACTTCCATCACTTTCTTATAGGAACAAGCAACCAATCAACGGACAGATCCAACCTTCAGTTTATTGTTGTTGGTCGCAACATACCCGCTTGTCAGACAGGATAAACCGGTTTAATACTCTTCCGGCCGCTTCAACTACGGCTGCGCAAAATCTGAAATGTGTCATCAAAAAAGTACGGTATCAAATTACGGACAGCTTCATGAATCAAACCCAATTTGAACAAGATGTTTTTTTGAACATTTTTGAATTGAATGTTACATATTCTAGCATTCCCCTCAATGACAACTGAGTTGATAGGTCAGAATGATAAATGATAACTTTTACAACTGAACATGAAGCAGGAAGATTTGATTTTCGTTGCGATCTGTCAATGCTAATTACTTTAGCAGCAGACGTTTTCGTTCTGTTGCATATTGATATGTTAAACGTTTTTTCAAAGCAAAAGTGGTGCCTTCATTTTCTTAAAGATGTCAGGGAAACTAGCAATGTATCGAACTGAACCAAAATATAGTTATTTGCACCCAAAATATTTTACAAAATTTAAACAGAATTATCAACTATTATCATTCGAAGCCGTGACTATATGAACGCATTTTGCGTTATGTCGACTTGCGAACCAATCAAAATCAGGAACGCCTGGGCGTGCGTCGGTTAAGGTTGCAACCAGTAAACATACAAACAAACTGTCAATCACGCTTACGTCAATCTAAACAATCCAACGCTGTACGAAAGAATACGACTCTATCCGAGTCTGCGCCGTTGCTTTAATCTGACAGCTTCGTGACAATACGCGGCGAGCCCGTTCCGTTCGTGACGTCAAAAGACGCGTGGTTCGCTGGAGGGGTGAACAATAATGGCCGCGTTCGTGTGTGGTGTATGACGTTTTCGGTGGAATAGTGCACAGGCTCCATGAAGAACTTGACATTTGTAATTCTCATTGATCGCAGTTTCGAATAAGAAACTCCCGCCATAAAAGTAACATGGCGAACGCATCAAATGTTTTCCGGGTTGGAGGTGAGTGTGATCACAATATAAACTTGGGGGAATTTTTGACGAAATGCTTCAACCTCCCTCGTCGTAAAAAAATCTTTGGGACGTCGTTTTTGTCTCCCAGATTTGATAGCTTCACTCTTTGTGCAAACCTCAACTAGGAAATAAAAGCTTTTCCTTGACAAAGGTGATAAGTTTTAACGCGCGGACGATTGCGTTATTTTGCCCGTCTACCGGGCGAGTGAACAAAAGCCGTACGGTGTACGAACTTGTCGGGGACATCATTACACACTGTCCCTTCTTTTCTTGAAAACCCGAGGGAAATCTCGTACAATTGATATCTGGACACTGATAATCCTGTAATTTGTCGAAAAATGTAGATACGATTCAATAAGAAATGAAACTGAAACCGACAAACTTTCCGAATTCGCCGCGAATCGTCGTTGTCGTTTTCGTGCGCGCGATACGGTTACCAACTAGCGGCCTGTCTTGGTGACCATGTGCGTTTTCTTTTGCTGCAACCCGCACAGTCAGTGAAATTAGACGGTGACTAACAGCCCTATTTTCTATGCCCTTTACAGATTATGTGTACGTTGAAACCAACCCGGCTTTACCGTATCAAATACGAAGAATTGAGGAGTTGACCAAGGTAAAAATTTAAGGTGGCTCTGTGCGTACTCATAAATATGTTAATTATGCGAGAATGTTTGAAAATGAAACACACTTCATCTTTTTTCTTAAGACAAGCAATGGACAAGTTGAGGCAAAAGTCCAGTGTTTTTACAGAAAGCGAGATTTATCCTCGACGCTGGCGTTACAAGCTGAAAGGCACTTATGTAAGTATCAGTTTGTGAAAGCTTTTGTTTGTATCTTGTCAAAAAAGGTTGCCTGTAAAGTGCTCCTATGCTTTCCTACATTTTTTATTTACAGGTAGCAAAAAGTGGTGGTATAGTTTTTTCTTGTTCATTGTCCTTATAAAGTGGGTAAATACAACTGAACATAATTTACCATATAAGTGACATAATTCAATGTTGACCTAGACTAATGTGGGGCCTTGCTTCCATGGTTAGCATTCTTTTCTTCCTGACTTGAGATAGTACGCAGAAAGTATACCTTGTAAATATCCTTTAAGCTTTAGACAGAATTCTATAGATTCTGAGAATAAGAAAGCGGGAAATCACATCTCTGCTTCAAAAATTTGATTTGGGCATTTTTTTGCATTGTCATATATGTTTGTTTACTTTCAAATTCAAATATTATTTTGTAAAAAAATTTTGTTTGTGTATCTCTTCTCCTTTTTTTATTGTCATCTGCGAAAAATAATAGAAAAAAAACACACATTTCTGATTATTTATCAAGAAAGTTGGTCTTTTTTAGATTTACCACAAGTCAATTTAAGTCAATTGGAGGTTCTAGAATGACATGAATTTTTCACTCTGTGTTTCATCTCCTTAGCACAAGAATTTTTGTATAGTTATTGTCAATAACGGTTCAGAGAAAGACATATACCCCAGTTTTACTCATTGCTTTGTGTTTATATTGCTCCCAGTCCACTGTGTGTATCAATATTATTATTTCTAAGAATTGCCCACTTTTTGAAGTAACTTTCCATTGAAAAGTGGATTTTCTGCTGTATGGAGTTGTGTTTATTTGTTAATAAATTTAGGAAAGCATGACAGAAAATTTGTTGAACTGTGCTCTGTCCTTACATGTACTATGCTGTGTTGATGAAATCACCAGTAAAATAGCTGGAAGTCTTAAGAAAGTAAAATATTATCTGCACCCACTTAATTTCCATTTTTCTTAAGATGATGACCCATGGTATTTGTGTTTTTTAATTTACCTTGTGCCCTGGGGACATTATGATTAATACTGATTTAGATATACAGTAACAATACTTATGATATTCTTGACACACATGTAATTTGAACCCATGATCTTTAGTATATAATTTTCTTGGATTTAAGAAGCTACTTTATATATTCAAATCCTTGGATAACTGCTGCTTTTAGTAATGATTAATATCATTACTGCAAAGTTCAATAATATTAAGATCAATGTAGAGATACATGTAAATGGTTGTCTTTCTCAAATTAAGTCAAATTCACAGCTTTCCATATAACTGAAGGTGGTTGTTCAAAAAGTTAAAACTTTTGGAAGCCAGATAAACCTTTGGAAACCAGATAAACCTTCGAAGTTGAAAAAATTTCGGCTGACCAAAACTTAACTTTTCAACTAACTTAACCTCATCTTTTTTACAGCAAAAATCTGTAGACTGACACAAATTGATTTTGTTCCTTAGACTGGTGAACTGTGTAGTTCACAATGTGTTTGTATATGTTGTGGTTCATTTTTTTCCTTGGTTCATATTTTTGAATTCAGTATGATACATTACCATAAACAAAGAGTTTTCCTTACTTTCATGTAAACTTCCTCTGCTTTCCATATATTTGTTTTCTGTGGCACACTTTTCATGATGTGCATCATACAAATTCACCCGCTGCAGTGCACTATTTTGTCGAGTATTTTTGAAAAGATGTACCAGCAATCCAATAATGCATTATTCTTAAAACTTAAGTTCACCTGATCTGTTTGTGACTCTTAAAAATATATTTGTAAATAATCCTCAGAAGTAAGATGGAGTTGATGGCCAAAAAACAAGTTGTACCACAAATCTTGACACATCATGGGTTTTATATTGTGTATACTACAGTGTACAGACGTGATGTAAAATTTATTTGCATAGTTTATCTTTTTGGCATGTTGACAAACATTTTCTTGAAGTGTGAAAATCTGAACCAAAAACCTTATCTAATGCATGCCCAACAGAAGTGATTTTCTATCATAAACGTTTTGAATTATGTCCATAATGGTGCTAATTAGATTGTACTTAACATTGATGGTTTTACTAATACTAATTTTAGGTATTTACATGATTTATTCGAACATAATGTCATGGTCTGGTCGTTACAAAGTAGCTGTTATTTACCCACAGTCCTTGCCAGTACTGGTAGTGCTTTTGAACAATAACATATCATGGTTTAATACTAAAAGTGGTAAAATTTTCTAGTTCAATATCATACCACAATAACTGAGGCTGGGATCTTTGGTTACAAGACCAGTTCAGAATAAAAAACTGTCAAAAGTTTTTCATTAACATAATTGTTTGAAGGTTATTACCAATCACTCAGCTTAAAATAAATGCATGTTTTTTCGTGTGGCATGCCAAGATGTTAAATTACTTGACTGTTAGAAATTGTCAACATCTTCAGCAAGTTCTAGTGGAGTATTTGGTTACTCAGGCCTTGAGGAAAGTTCTTTCAGGTCTTCCATGACAAGCAGATTTTCTCTTTGGGCAAGTAACCTCACTTGTCCAGTGGGCAAGGGTCGACACAAGTCATCTTGTTATTACTTCATTGGCTAAGACAAGCTACGTGTAGCAATGGCATTGGGCAAGCAGAATGCCAGAGCTACTTGTACATGTCTAAAGGACATGCTGGAATTCAAGCTTTTCATTAGCAATGTTACTTATGGATGTTTGTTTTTACACAGTACAAGCTGAGGAAGATGCAGAAATTGAAATGGGAGATAATGAAATGGAAGATTTATTAAGGCATCAGCTGAGCCACAGAGAAGTATTTTTGTCACGGCAATATGAAAACATCAACGCTAATACTATAAGGTAATATTCTAGTTAATCAAATTTGATGATTTACAGGGAGAAGTGCCCATTATTGAATTCACTAGGTAGAAAACAAGTTGTTTAAAGGTTCGTCAGCATTTTTTTGGAGATTACTAACTTAGCTGTAAGTTACTAGTCCAGGGTCTAGAATTAACTTTTGATCTTGGCTCCCCTTTGGGCAACCACCTTTTCTCTGATCTAGGTGTCCAAGGAGAAATCCCTTCACCTTACTTTAAAAGATATTGTCAGCTAGTTTTCCAAAGTGACTGATTTTTGGAAGCCATGAGTTTTGTTAAGGGAACAGCAGTGAAAACAGATACCAAACTTGATTCAAATTTAATTCAGATTTTGTCCACCAAAATTGATAAAAGTAATCCTATTAATGTGGAAAATCAGAACTTGATTAGCCATGCTTAGGTCCCAAGAGTGACCTATGTCAATTTTCTCCTGACAGAATCAGGATGTTATTAATGCTTTGACCTTTTATTTAATTACCTCAGCTAATTCATTCAGGATATGTATGTAGATCAGTCTGGAGAATATTGGGCCATAAAGGGTCAATACAGTTTTGAGCAAAATATGGACAAATCTCTAATAATGGTTACCTTATTGGTACTTAATTTCGCTGGTCTTTAATTTTGCGTTTTTTGCGATTGTAAAAAAATAGCAAAATTAACCCCCCCCCCCCCCCCCAAAAAAAAAAAAAAAAATCCTCTTGAAATTTAAAGGTGGCGAAATTAAATACCCATGTAGAAAATTCAAATGACAATTGACATGTAATGGCAACGATCGACAAACACAAATTGCTTTCTGGTTTTACTGGTAAGCTCCATTTTGTATCTTTTGCCGTGAAATGATGTTAGTTTGCAAAGATTTCACATATTACTTGTTCCAGTTTATCCAATTTTCTTAAAAGTTCAGACTTTTTAATAGAAGAAAATGAAGTTGAGAGCACTTAAATCGCAAAATTTAATGCCCTTTTTTTCATGTTTGCTTGTTAAAATCGCGAAAATAAAACCCCGCAAAATACTCTTTCACCAAAATCGCGAAATTACAACTGTAAGTACCTGCAAAATTAAGTACCAATGAGGTATATAACTTGGGCATTAGCTTTAGCACTTTAAAAGTTCATTGTTCCGATTAAAGTCAATAAGTGTTTCCAAAGAAATTCCAAAGTGAGCCAGGTTAATTTATTTTATTTCCTTTTAGAGGGAAATGTTTGGTCACACTCTACAATGAAGCAGAAGTTTTACCAAAGTATTTAGAAAAAGAGGTGTGTTAATAGTTTAATTGAGTCATGAGTTGACAACACCTCTGTCAGTACTTTAGGGAAAAGTAGGAGGTTGTGTTTTTGTGTTTTTTGTGTTTTTTATATATTAGAGAAGGAATAAATTACAGTCAAACCAGTTGTATTTCAAGCATTCAACCTCTTTAAAGTGCTGACTCATCTAAGTCTGAGAAATTGTTTTCCTTAAATACTGTTAGTAGAACTTACTTGTGCACATAAGCCATCATCTCCTTTAGGTGGCCATGGTTATCTTTTCCAAGGTCTCAGCAAGTTATTTTTAATGGTCCTCACCTCTATAAAGTGGTGACTTATTTAAGATGTACATAACTAGTAATGCAATAGTTACACTGTGAATTAAGTGTTTAGCGGTCTTTTATTTCCTTTCTTTTGGTACAAGAATCAGTAGAAACACTTTGGGATTTATATTAACATATTTAATAAATTCCCTTCTCCCTGATTTCTTCCCAAAGGCTTTTAAAACTACATTCCCTCAGTTGTTCAAACCCTGGATAGCGCCATCCACCAGATTGATCGATCACTATCCAGTAGATAAGGGTTAAGGAAACCATTCGCTTGGATAGTGTTATTCACCTTTTGAACAACTGGGGCAAGATATAAAGTATACCATGCTTAAAGCATGAGATAACTAGACTACACTTATGTTGTTTTTTTACATAGGACTGGTTCCACTACTTCCTGGTTTATGATCCACAACAAAAAACCTTAGTTGCAGACAGAGGTGAAATGGGAATTGGGACAGCATATCAGGCTCATGTGCCCAAAACTGCTATAAAAGGTAATTTTTATTGGTGGAGACTAAGAGGTTTTTAAACCACAATGTAAACTCAAAATTTAAACAAACATTTGCAGGAGCTTGCTGAGGTTTTGTCACGGACTTTTCTTTTTAAAAATTTAATTTTTTCACTATTAAATCTTGTCTTCAGACATGAAACTACACTTTACCGTAATGAGGCTATGTTACATGATCCTAACTAGAAGTAGCAACAGCTACTACATAAGATAAAGCTACAACAGCAATTCTGGGACAGAACATTCTTGTTTAATTTCCAGTAAATACGTTAAGTACCAATGAAAAACAATACGTGGGATCTCCTTTGGCCCTTCATTATTGCTGATAGTACTTCAAGATTTTTTGGTGGTGAACTATTAAAAGACACTTGTGTTCTTTATAGGGTTACAAGATGACAGGGATCTTTCAAAGCTTGAGACGTTAGTGTGGGATCCAAACAATCCTCTACAAGATCAACACATTGACCAGTTCCTAGTAATAGCAAGGTATAATAATGATTAAAAATCCAGTGCTCAACTCTAACATTTTCACAGACCATTTATTGAAGCAGTAAGATTTTGAGAATTAAATATTATTGGTCAACAAGGCTCCCATGGTAACCCAGCCCCTTCTAGGCTTCTGAGGTTCATAATAAAAATTATTATTTTAGCAAGCTGTAAAGCTTGTCTTTGACTTTTCTCTGGAGCGCAGTGTCCCTTGCATAACTCAACAGACAACAAGCCAGTGAATCTGTTTGGATTTCTTTCCTGAACAAACCTAGGCTGGCCTCTGAGGACTTGACAGAAGCCCCCACAGTGGGATGGAGGGAAAACAGCTACTCGAAAGACTAAGCAAGACACATGCGATCTGATTACAACATGATGTCAGTCAATGCCCAGCTGGCGTGACCGCTTGGTGTCCTGGGGCTAATTAAGTTACTCCCTTGGAATATGAACACTTTTTCATTGCTTCACTTACCATTCCAAAACCTATTTTAATGACAGGCTAGCTAGTGGCTTTGGGCAAGGAAATAAACCTACATGTACTTGCATCCAACATTTGAAAGAGTAGGATGAACTCTTTTTTAAAGAATCAATATTTATTCAGGAGCATCCAATTTAGCAGAGTTAGTGTAAATGGAGTCCCTGTTGATCTGGACCTCTTTGACAAAAAGTGTCTTTTACTTATCCTTGTAAACCACTTACAGTGTGTACTGATTATTTGTTTGTTATAGATCCGTTGGAACATTTGCAAGAGCACTTGACTGCAGCAGCTCAGTAAAACAGCCTAGCCTTCATATGAGTGCTGCAGCAGCTTCAAGGGATATTACTTTGGTGAGTGACTCTTTTCATTATCCTTATTAAACTAGTAAACTTCAAAGGTTGAATAAAGGCCATTTTACAATTACAGGTGGAAACGAGGCTGGAGTTGACGTTGTTTTGATACAACTCTTCCTGCTTTATTATGTAAATCATGTTTTTCTTATTCAAACTGGTATTTTTAAGCATAATTTCCATAAGAAAAGGAAAGAGTTTTGTATCAAAACAAGGTCAACCTCAAGCTCACATTCACTGAAAGGCTGGGATTCTAAGCTCACAACTGTAAAATGGTCTATTTTTAAAGATATATCAGATGTTCTTGAATACTTGTCAGTTAATCTCATTCTACCTCAGGAAAACTTTTTCAAAAAGGTTAATGGTGTGGATCTTAATAGGCCATTTGCACCAAGAGGTCATATGACATTGTTTTTATGAAAATGAAAGTTATATTATTTTACCTTCAAAAAGCACTAAGTGGGTAATATGTTAAACAAAATAATAGTGATTTGGTTTTGAGTAAGTTCATAGCTGGTCACGTGACCAAATCCTGATTTTTAAAATTATGAATTACTTTCTGAACTCAAATCTTGCTCCTAACCTTCAAGGAAAAATATTGAAAAGATGATGTGGTAACGTTTGCAGCACATCTCAGAGTAACTTGAATGTTTAACAAGATACAACCAAAAAGAAGTTTTGGCCACCATGTTGGAGGTGCCCACAATAACTCGTTCCTTATGCTACGCGTAATTCACAAGTTAAAAACTGAATTAAAGTGGAATTCTGATTTTTTTCAAATCTTTGGCCAAGGTGGCGGTTGAGGATTACAGTGTTTGACCGGGGAAACAGGCCAAATTGTGGTTTCAGGATTGGGATTCTATTGTACAGTGGAACCGCAATGTACATATAACGACCCTCTATATGAAGAAGTCCTTGGTGTAATGAATGATTTTCTTTACACAAGTAATAGTAAATTTTATAAAAAAGAGCCTTGATATAACAAAACCTTGTTATAGCGAACAATTTTTGCCAGTCCCTTGGCCCTTCACTATATGGAGGTTGCGCTGTACTTTGAATATTTTGGTTATTATTTTAAAGATCAATTGACAAATATTTTTTAGGCTCATGGCATGTATATACTCCACAATAATGGTTACAACATTGGCAAGGCAATAGCTAATCTTGTTCCTGCCGGTGGACCTGTTCTGTGCCGGGATGAGATGGAAGAGTGGTCTGCAGGTTGGTTTGTGGTGACATTCAGTTTGTATTGATGTGGTGAAGTGAAGGTGTTTCTCTAGTAGGATAAATCTCTCTATAGAACTCTCAATCCGGATTACCTGAGTCCATTGGAAATTGAAGGGATTGTGTTTATAAATTCCACCCTCATGTAGAGAATTCAGTGAACCATTCTTAGCAAACGTAGGCAATGACAATGGAGACTGCAACCAGTGCAGAAAGAAAGCAAAGTATGTGTATCATGTGTACATTTCTTTGCAGTTGCTTGACTTCCTAACTTCCCATAAAAACTTGACATTTAGATATAATTATATCATTTAACGTTAATGAGTTAAAGAACTATTTGTTTATCAATTTTTTGCTATTTTAGGAGAGGCAAACTTGTTTGAAGAAGCACTTCAAAAATATGGAAAAGATTTTTCAGACATTCAAAAAGACTTTGTGAGTAGCTCTTTATGTGGATTATTAATTTATGAAGAATGTTTCAGTTTATAGAAATTTCAAATTACTTTCTCAAGCTGACAAGCTCCGGATAGCAGTCGGGCTGCTGAGTCACAAAGTTGCAGAGAGATGCCGAGCAAGCTAGGTTTTACACTAAAGCAAGGTTTTATTTTGTTCATTTTAGCTTCCATGGAAGAGTCTACCAAGTATAGTTGAGTATTATTACATGTGGAAAACCACAGACAGATATCTGCATCAGGTATGCAGCGAACTTGAACAAAATTAATAATACTTCAATGTATTTGGAAGTTATCTTGACCTTTACATTACCATGCTGATATGGGATGTTGTTAACAGACAATCGTCTGCTCTGTTACTAAGGTTATTTTTAATGATTAGGGGTAGCGAGTGGTAAAATCCGAGACTCGCCGAGGCGCCGAGATCCTAGTGAGAAATCCGAGCCGGAGACTCTTTGGTAAAAAGTTTTGAGACTCAAAAAAAGTAAAAACAAACCGTGCAAAAACGAGATTTCGAGACTTGTCAAAAACGCTTCCGAGATTTCGAGATCCTGCCAAAATTTTCCAAGACCCACATTTTTTCGAGGTACCATTCGCCACCCCTATGATTTAAAAACTTCCTGGTTTATGTGTTTGTGTTTCCTCTAAATTTAACGCGAAGAAAGGCATGGTTATTTCAATGTATTACAGTAGTGATATTAAGACAGAGTGTTTGTACACACAGTAACTGATTGAATTCTTTTGAGAACTATTCTTGGTGTGCAACCACGTAACAAGGCAGCCATGTTGGGGGTCAAAATTTCTCGAAGAATTTACATGACAATACAGCTCAGTTTCCAGACGAGAGAAAGGCTTTGGTTCTTGACCACTAACATGGCCGCCGAGATGTCGCATGCAAACCAGCAATTGTTGTAAAAAAATAAAGACAGGGTTAGTATATTATCATTGTTCCAGCTAAAATAACATACATTATTTACAGGTAGACATGTTCATATCATTTTTACAAAAGTACCATTTGAATGATATGTTTTTACTTTTGTATTTTGCAGAAACGACTCAAGGCTGTCTCCAAGGAATGTAATTTAACACAGATATACATTCCTGGCCTGTAAGTTATTATTGTATTCTTGATCACAACATAACTTTTTTAAAACCACCTAAATTCAAAACACACATGAGCCTGTTTTATCTGCCCTTCCAAGTGTTCAAGCCTGCAGACACTTATATTTGTAATTACCTTCAAATACAAAATAAACCAATCTGTATTCAAACAAGACACCAGTTAGACCAGAAGCTTATTTTTAGAGCTTAAATAACCCTTTGACATGAAGATAGGTTTGACCCAGAGGCTTTTCTAGAACTCTGTGTGATCTGTTTATTTTAATAATAATAAATAGTAATAAATATAGATTCTTATTAAGCGCATTTCTATCCTCAATGCGCTTTACATTATGAAAGCCGATTGAAAATCATTACATTTCTAGCCTATTGTGACATTACACATCAAGTATTGTAAAACTTTAAAAATCCTAATTGTAAAACTTTAAAAATCCTATAAAAAAAAAACCTAAAATGTTAAGCATGAGAATGAAACATTTGTTTATTTTGAATCTAGAGGAATTAACAATTTACTTTACAAATATAACATTGTCAGTAACAGTGGTCAAACCAGGTCTCTGAGATTTTGTTCGTTTTTTTTATTTTTTTAGTTGTTTGTTAAAAAATAATGACATTGTGTAAATTGTAATTTAATAAAAAGTCTATTAAAGGGGCTGTGTCACGGCAGTCCAGATCATTTTGTTTAATTTTGCCAATTACTCACCCTCAATCGCTATGGAACTTAAAGTAAGCAAAGAAATTACAGGTAAATGACAAAATCAGAGATTCGAGACAAACAAATATGTCTCCTGAGCGTTATTTTTTAAGTTGCAAACAGCAAGGATCAACTTTGAAAAACTGTTAGGCTGAACAGTTTTCAAAAACCCTAATTCAATCCGTTTCAATCTTCTTCAGTTTTGCCCCAGTTTTTGTTGTTTCTGTTGTGTTATTTTAACCTTCCTTTAAAGTTTTAAGCGGTTATTTTTATGTTTCTCTTAATTTTACGGGCATTTTGTAATTTCCTAATTTGGCTGAATTTCGTGACACAGCTCCTGTAATTATGAAATTATATGTTAAGGTAATTCATATGCAGTAACATTTAAAACACAGGAAATATCTGACTTTGTAGCAGCTAAAAGTGTTCAGTTTCCCAACTTTTTCCTTGCTTATGTTGTTCTTTTTCGTTTTATTTTATTTTTGTTTAGGGGTGGTAGTACGACTCAATCGGGAAAAAAACAAACATCAACTATAATATTGACACCTCCACCAGGTGTGGCCAGCAATCTTGTGGGTGTCTCATGTGAGAGCTGCTATGGTATGTAGAGGTGACCAGTGAAGTCATTTTATTTCTTTTGCAGTAGTATTACTATGGTTGAAATACTGTTGCAATAGTTTCAAGAATAGTGGTCTTCGTACAAAGATACCAGGGGTTTCAATAAGCACCAACGGCCGACGAAACGCATCGGCTTTTTTGCTGACAGAGATCAGCTACTTTTTTTCAAGAAAGAAGAAGCAACTAGTTTGAATAACGAAATTTATCATAAAAAAATTTTTGAATAACGTTGTAAACAAAAAATTTATTATAAAAAATTTGTCATAAAATCTGAATGTAATGTGTTTTCATGATGGCCCACTGATTTTCCCTTGCTTTAGTCACGTGAATGCTATATTTCAGCCATTTCTCATAAGTTTCTCTATAGGTTTACGCAGAATTAGTTTACGAGCTAAAGTACGTCATTTAGTTTTCATTTGTTCATTGCTTGTAGGAACTGATTGTGTGGCTGATAAATATTATTGAAAGCTACATTCTCTTGAATGAAAAACACACTCTTTTGTCTTTAAATTTAGTCCCCAGAACGCCGGAAATCGCATTTTAAGACTTTGAATTTTAAAAAATGTCTGGGGCAGAACACGCACAAACCCCCTCCTCACCCTCCCTAGAAAAAGGGGACCAATGGCGCTTTGTTCGTATGTTCGTTACTCTATTCAAACCTGCTGGCTACTTCAAGTTTTCATTGAAACCCGTGGATACTATTGCAACAGTGCATATATTGCAATCATTATTCCAAATCAGATGAATTATAGAGAGATTTGCCTTTCAAATTATCGACCATTTATTACAAGGGTAAGATTCTGGGGACGTGTATTATCTATATTTGTAAAAAAGACTTATTCAGACAGTATGACAAGTCAAATAAAAATATGACAACAAACAGAATAACCTAAATGGTCCTGGTCCCATTAGTTAACTGTCTCATTTAATGTTAAGTATATTATAAACTGTTCTTTACTCAATTTCTGCCCTCTTAAATTAAAAATAAGTGAATTTTAATGTTTAAACCTCACTTGGAACCTTACAGACATGCCACACCCATGAACACCTAGCAAAGTTTGTTTTATCTGGCAGTTTTTGATGGTTTATCTATTATATTCATTTTTTTGCACTTATGGTGTGCACAGGAACCTCATCCCAGCAATGGTATCCCTGGGGTGTACCAAACTCTCAGCACAAGTTCTGGCTTTGTACACTGTGCTGGATTTACTGGAAGAAATATGGTGGATTAAAAAGACCAGGTAAGCATATTAAACTCGTTCAACAAAGCGAGATAGTAACCACATCATCAACAACAATAATTATTCAAACTTAAATTACACATGACAATGCTTGTGCCCATGATTAGCTTAAGTACATTAGTCCAGACAGGCACAAAAAAAAGTGATTGATTAAATGAATGAATACAAGCCTAGAATGCACTCTAGTCATTCGTTTTTTATGTCTAGTTTGTATCAATAATTTTTGTATTAGTTGCTGATGAAAGTGTGACCTATAGATTGGATGGATAATATTCATTACAATAAATTATTTAGCAGCTTTTTAGATAAACAATCTAGTTTTTGTTACAAGCTTATTTTTATATATACAAAGTCCAAGGACAGAACCTTGGGGAACAGTGCAGCTCTAAAATAAAATGACAGCTTTCCAATAGATTTAACACACTAGACTCATTCGGTATGCTTACATAACTGATTAATTAAAAATTTCTTTTTCTTTTTTTAGATGGTTTATCTGGAAAGGGTCATGGAGGCGGACTGGAAACAAGATATACATGTAGAGTGTGTGGCAAAGTGTTTAACAGAGCAGGTTTGTGAAATAGATGCTTCACAGTTAGCTTTTTTTTAAAATTATTTTTTAAATAATTTATTTATTAAACATCATTTAACATAACATTACAATAAACTTTACAATAACAGGGCAGCAAATAAAAAGGGGGTGAAACAGTAAAATAAATAAAGTAAATAAGTAAACAAACAAGCAAAATAAAGCGAAATACAAAGGTTCAACAGATTAACTACAACAAGCAGAACAAATAGAAAAATGTTTGCTAAATTACTATAAATCCAACACTAATCAGAAATGCACAGCGTGGTCCACTTATGTCTGTATTTGTTAAGATTTCCTTTTGTTATTGCTCAGTAAGCTTTACTCTAAGACCGACACGGCTGGGAAAAAGAAATATTAGCATTCTCAATACTGAATCCTGACTGAGCTTGCAATAGACCTATTCGACTAACTCAATGTTGTACCCAATTCAAATCTCCCGGGGATAAGATTCTTTGTGTATTGTATTTGCATTATAACGTGGCATTCACATTTAAATGATATGGAAATTCCTGAAACAAAACGTTTTATTCCCAAAGGGGTTGAATTGGGTACAACATTGAGTTAGCCGAATAGGTCTATTAGGCATGGAATAAAGTTGTCTTGCACTGAGGATGTGGGTACAAGACGGGATATCAGTTTTTACACTTGCTGCATGATTTATTCATCGTTTTTTGTGACAGCATTCTTAATGTCTTGAACCTTATCCAGTCCAAAAAAATTGACTGAAGGGTATTTAGGGAAAACAATTTTTGTGTGTGTGTGTGTGGGTTAGGTTTTTTTTATTTTTCTTATTTTAACATTGCCCATAATACCATTTCATCGTTCACTAAATTTCTGCATAAGCATTGTGTTCAATTTCTCTTGGTACAATTATAATACCTAGGAGAAATTGAAACTATGATTGTTCTGCATCTTGGTAAAAGTGAATTGCATTGCGCAAATGAAATCTCCTTTTCTATTAATTGTTGTGGTGTTTGATAGATTTATTAATAAAGTGCTGTTGCTTTGTCATTTGGCAGACAAATGCCATTCAGTGTGTGAGAATCGTTGGGAATTACTGAGAATAGTCCTTCTACAAGAAAATAACTTCATTTTTGACATTTTTCTTATCTGCAGAGCGTCTCTCCAGCCACATGTCAATTCACAAAATGTACAAATGTGCAGTGTCACAGTGTGACAAGGTCAGTGTGGGGGTTTACATAGAAAGTTTTTTTTTTAAGCATTGAACGAGTATTTTAAGGTTGAGTTTAGTAGCACAGTTGTGCCTTATGTTATGTGCGTATTCTAATACTCCATTTAAATGACATTTCATAGGGAAGCAAGCAACAAACTACTTATTATGCTTTACAAGATTACTACTAATGGAACTGCAAGTCTGTCGGTGAAAGCGTAAAGTTGGGCCATTTGATGCCCATAAATGCTTTGCTTTGTTATTCGCTTGTTCATGTCACTCAAGGTTATTCATTTATTTTTATTTTTTTATTCTGAAGGCATGCAATGTAGTTTTAACGTCCGCGGAAACAAAACCCTTTTCGGTTTTAATTTCATATGACATTAACAATTTTTTAATGAAACTGACTTTTCTAATTGATTTTCTTGGACATCTCGGTATTTTTATGGAAGCAAAGAGTTAAGATGTAGGTTCCTTTAACCTGCTTTTAATTTTTATTGCAGGTGTTTAATTCGCGTCCAAACCTCACTCGGCATCTAACGGCTGTGCATGGGTACAGGCCACCCAGCCCACGCAAACTAAAACCCAGGTCACCATTCTATATGAAAGCCACACCGCTGACCAGACTTGCTCGGCGGCTCTGTCAGGAACTGTATAATAAGGTGCATCACTGTCGAGTGCCCGGAGGGGCATTAAACACACAGGAAATCAGATCCCAATGTATGTGCATTGATTTGACTCATAACTATAAATTTTGTAATCGCCGCAGTTTCAGATCATAAAAGTATGAGATTGTTGTATTTAAGCATCTCTGGTTTACCTGCCTCCTACCTGCTCGCGCTGAGAGCATGATCTGACGGGCTTGATACAGTTAGCGTGAAACAAACCAATGAAGCTCTGTAACTGTTAGCTCCTACTCTCGTTAAGGGAACATATGTACGGGTAATTCTCTCTAAGCAGTAATCTCTATCCAACGGAAACTTAGAATTAGTCTCTTTCTCAAGTCATTTTCTTTGACTCTTATACGGTGGATACCTTCAACCTCGTTTCCAGGGCTTTTTCCCTTAGAAAATAGAAATAAGCCTGGGAACGAGGGCGGGATACCTCTTCAAGAGGGACAAGTGCCGATTTCAACTGTTTCCTCCTTAGAGAAAGTCAACTGTTATCTATCTTGTATTCTCTGTTGTACTCAAATCAAGGTTTTCTTTTCAGGTTTAAAGAGACTTGAGACACCCAAAGCAGACGCCATAATCAAGGCCAAAAAGCAGATGAAAACGCGAAAAATCCACGATGTCGTGGACAAAATCAAGGCAAATCCTCCTAAACCGCGCAAACCAAGACCGCCAAAGCCAACGCTCCTGCCCATCCCTAAGGAACAATCGCCAACCGCACCCTCACCACCCACCCCTACAGGACATTCAATCACCTCCCCCTCCCGGAAAATGATTCCCCCTTCCAAAAGTTATGTGCCGATTCAGCCGACCCCACCCAAGGCGAGTGACTGGAAATATGCGGCTATACCCTCAGCTAAACCTGTTGTTCAAAACCAGCCGCTTCCTACACAAACCAGTAACCACATGATGTCTCGGAAGAGATCTCACGATGGCGGCCAAGTACAACAGAATGGAATTGATGGTAAGATACTAGAGATCGTTAGGTTACAAGACGAGGATGACTACGAGGGCAAGGTTTTATCAATACTAAGTAGTAAACCAGCGTCATTTTAGCGGGAAAACGTGGTAGCCGGGGAAGCCATGATTTTAAATTTATTGTACCGAAAGGACATAAAGATATTTTTAGATTTTCTTTTTTCCCAGGACAATAACTGAATGGAACAAACTTCCAGAAGAAACTGTTTCCAGCCAATCCCTCTGTATTTTTAAAAGCAAACTAATTTAGTTTTATTTTTATCAGTAGTTTTTAATAGTTTTTAATAGTTTTGTATATTTTAGTATAGTTTTATTTATTATTATCTTAGAGTTGGCGTGATGTCCCAAACGATTTTGCCGACATAACGATATTTAGATTTAGATTTAGATTTAGCCGTTGTCATTCTACTTCGAGCACGTTAAGCGAGATTAGGGAGCTTAAAGGTGATGTTATACGGGATGATTCGCAACAACTATTATTAGCGCAACGCAACGTTGCAACATTGGTTTGAATAGCTGCAACATTGTTCCAACAGTGCAACGCTTTGTTCCGACGACGACGGCGACGTTAACGAGAACGGCAAACAATAGGTTAGATTGGCAAAACACCAACCCTGCACATGCATCACGCATTTTTGCCGTCACTGCACGACTACGACGTGAAAATGCCGAATTTTGCGTTTTATGGAGGTCGTGAAATCAAGACAACGACTTTTGCTTTCTCTTCCTGAACTTCGATACAGTCTTTTAGAGTGGTTTTCGTTTGAGTGTCGTAAAACCAAAACCAAAGTAATTACTCTGGCCAATCACATAGGACACAGGTAATACATTGAACCAATCAAAACTCGAAGTAATTACATGTGGCTGACGTAAAGCGCGGGAAAATGCGTGCGAGCGCGTCACAATTGACTTTGGTTTTACTTCTGATTGGATGAAAAGGTGGCGCGAATCTTTTAAGCCAATCGCATCGTCTAGAAAGTGCAAAACCAATTACTTTTCGACACTCAAATGAAAACCGCTCTAGAACTCAAGTCCAGGAAATATTGCCAACATTTGTCGAATTGAATGACATGGAATCAGCGCGATCAAGTTTGAAGCAGGGCGGCTTCACTTTATAATTGACGTTTTCGTAGCTGTCGCCGTCGTTTTGCTTAAGCTCCCTAATGTCGTAGTGACGGAAACAAGTTATCAATTGTTAGAAGTGTTATTATTTTGCGATCAGGAAAGGCCTTTACCTCCTCCATTAAAAATAACCGCTTTAAAGGATAATAAGAAGATGACAATCAACGCAGATACTGTAGCCGACGCGCAGCGCGGGAAAAAACCTTTTAAATTTGGCGAAGCTACGTGAGTTTATTAGACAGTAACATACCGTTAACAATGTAAACCAAAGCAATCCCAAAGTCAACCAAATCTGGTCTGTTTATTTCTGCAGGCCCTTCACCAAAGAGGCTCAGCGCAACTTCTCCTTTAGGAAAGAAAGGCTGCGAGTGCACGTATTGCGGCAAGATTCTTCACAATCAGGGTGAGTCTCTTATGTTTTTCCAGAGGATGGGGGACTGGAGAGCTTTGTTTATTCATACTATATATGGAATTTGCGTAAGTTTTTTTAAGTTTTTCCTAGTTTAGAAGGAGAATGCATCTACAGAAAATTGCAACTTTTCCAGAAACTCTTTCATTTTTACGATATTGTTAACCCGCTGAACACGTAGGCTAATTTTGGCGTGCACTAGAGGAAAAAGACTCGGACACCAGACCAGTCTGCCAGCAGATGGGATTCTGTCTTAACTGGCTCAACGAGTGATATTTCTGATATCTAACCATCCCCTTAAACAAAACGAAAAACAACATTTTCATGAATGCCAAGTTATTACGTTGTTAATGAACCAGAACTGAAATGTTTACTCTTTCTTTCTTTCATAATTTGTTTATAGCAAGTCTAATACACCATGAACAAACAATGCACACGTCCACCGAGCCACCAAAACAGCGGTCATACCCAGCATACTGTGACGTCAGTCCAGCTCTAGGTCCCGGATCTACCAAGATCGTGCCTTACGCCCAACACTCAGTGACGTCATACATTAACGGCCAGCTCCACGTAGAACGAGCTGTGCCCAACTATGCTGCCCAAAGCGCGGGAAACAAGCCCTACCTGCTCCCCAAACCCCCTACTGCTGCACCTGCACCTGCACCTGCACCTGCACCTGCCATCAAGGTAGAGGGTGGAGTGACTGCAAATGCGGCGAGTAATGCTGTGCCAAACAAAGTGATTGTAAGTCAGAATACCAAACCAGTCGTTCATAACAAGCCAGCTCCGTCAGTGAAGCATGTTATGACCAAAGGCGGTGTCCATCCACAGTTTATTGATCCCCCCGAGGAGTTCCAGTTCTTGTCGAACAAGCATTCGAGGTAAGTAAGTTGGCATTATTATTGTTATTAGAGAAATGTTATAGCGAGGAAGTTTGTAAAATAAAGTGTTCATGTCTTATTCTACGATTTTGTTAACTATTTCATTACTTTGCCGTCGCGATCGGTCCACCTACTTTATCTTCAAGAGATTTTCTTCTGCTTATCGATTAGCCTTATTTTAGGCGTTCAGATTGTGACAACAGCGCAAAAAGAAGTTAACGGGCAAAAACCAGCAAGGAGTGGGGTAGGGGTTGAGGAAACGCCTGCTCTACTACTCTCCGGGTTGTTGCAAATAGGAGAATGGGATCCCTGTGGTCATAGCATTTACCCTTTCTCTGTAATTTTTCTTTTCACAGGAAAGCCCGCAGGGCATTGTCAGTTGAGACTCAAAGGAGAGTAGCTCGGAGGCCATGGAAAGAAGTCAAGTGTAGTGTCAATCTTCGTGCTCTAATTTATGCCATGCCCCAACCACCACAAATGGATGCTGTTGAACCTATAGTCATTGATGATGACTGAACAAGAGTCCGACCTTTTGATGTCATTGGACCCCTGAGGGAGATTTGAGAGTTACAAACGTGATAGAGGTGTTTTATCGCGTGCTTTGCTTTCTGAATAACGCTTTCCGGGGCACTTCTAAGACGGTGTGCATAAAACGTGCACACCACGTGCTCGTAATTCCGAGTTCACGCGGATGGGCGTCTTAGATCACGTGAATGTCCACAAGCACAAGGATCACTTGACTAAATGGTCCGAATGTGCTCTGCACAAAAAAAAACGCTAACTAAAAAAGGGCGAAACTAATTACCGCCTACTAGATTGCGATTTCTTTTAGCGGAATATTTGTTTCCTGTTACTGGTGTCACAGTTTTGACAACCGATTGCTGTTTCATTGGCATCGGAAAATGTGGTTCGACCCGATAATAATAACTTAGTGTTGAAGAAACCCGTACACGTGTTTCGTGGAATTTTTCGCACTGATTTTTCACCGTTGCTTTTCCGCAGTTAGCAATAGCACGTGGGTTAAGTTGGCAAAGACAGGCGTTGGTTACATCGCAAATTTTATCTTACCTTGTCCCGAAAGATGACGAAAGTTTGCCCAGGTGAAGCCAAATTTTAAGCAAAGATTCTTTACTAGGAACATGTATCTGGACCTTACAAAACACAGGCCAACCTTTTCTCCGAAATCCACTTATGATTACACAAAATAATTCCCTGAATAATCGAAAGGAAGGAAAAGAAAATCGTGGATTAGGATTTTAATTCAGGATATTGCTAATCGGCTTTCTGGGAACCGAACAGTGATCTTAAATCTTCGATAAAAGAGACGATTCACGACTGTTTTCAACCACGTTACTAGACTGAAAGTGTTTTGCACTCATATCGAACTATATCGTTTCACTCCACAGTACATTTTTCTTAAGTTATATATCCGTTCTCCGCTTTCCACCTATCTTTGCCAACTTTTTCTGAGTGCAAGCGAATTCTTCTGTGGTTGAGTTTCGGGAATGTTTAGCGATGGTCAGGTATCAGTGTAGATTGGAGCTAATACAAAGAAATACATATAATTCACAACTGCGCAGAAAGACCTTAAAGTAATATGTTTTCAGTACATTGTACAATAGAGTTGATGGCGTATTCCTTTTATACCAAGAAAACTATCTAATGCATCAGATTTTTATTTTAAAAGTTCTTTGTGGTAAGTGTTTTGATGTATATGTAATTATTTATTTGGTCTTTGATAAGACTGTAAGTGGGAAAACTAAGAAAAAAAGCTAGGATTGAAATGCAGCTTAAACCCGTCTTCAGAACAAACAAATGAATGCCATTTTTAAAGAAGTTTCCAACTGTATTTTGTTCCTATATTTGGTTCCTTCAAGCTACGAGCGATTTTCGTACTAGTTTCCCGAGTAATTATCGATTACTGCCTTCGGCAATTACCTTCTTCAGCTCCGAAGTCTTAATACCTTACGACAGGCTCAAGCATACCAAGTTCATGTATAGCCTCTTCTGCAGGGAACTCTGAAGGGCTGGAGAGGGCGTCGAACTGAAACTCCTGTCTAGTTTGCTTCTCTTTTATACTAGGCGATTAATTAACCTACCCTATAGACCTAAACACATAGGATCGTTTGCACTTGATAACGGTCAGTTACGAAAATTGAACAGCGCGTCACGTTTGCCTTGCGTGTCGGTGTAAGAGGGAAATTGCGGTAACCGTCATTCCGTATATTCTGCGCTATTTTCTTGCCAGCACCACCCTTCAGGTCTCTTCCAGGAGCTTTGGTTTCTCCTTTTCTCGTTTTGAGAAGAAGAAGGCTACCTTAACTTATGCTTGAGGCAGATTCTTAAAGACTAAATTATCCTTCAAGACCTTCAATAAAATTTGTATATAGTCATTATGTGTTTGTTGTTTCGGTTATTATTTATTTATTTGATTTTTTTAGTGAGCAATCACCAATGCCATCAATATTTTCAGATCGTCGAGCGTAGCTCGTTCAAGGGCCTGTTTACATGAAGGTGGGGGACCCCAGGTAGGTGAGGTAACATGTGGCGAGTTACCCCACCTAGCATGTAAACGTGATCACATTAAAATGAGAGATTGTATGGACAGGCGGGTTACCCCACCTAAGCGGGTTACCTCACCTACCTGGGATCCCCCACCTCCATGTAAACAGGCCCTAATAGACCTCTTTAGCGTGTATGTTTTGCTTTTCCTTAGAGGTCCCAGGGGAACTTAACCTTTTGTCTTTTTATAAATTATGCGTTCATGTGCAGGTGAATAAGACGAAATTTGAAAAAAAGTTCTCATGAGTATTATCACATGACCTGACTTGGGAAAACAAAACAAACAAGCTAGAAAGGTCTATTATGCGAAAGGGCGTTTTCCTTGTTTCGCGGAAACAAACATTCCAATGCATGCGGGGGCGAGACAATCTGTTTTGTAAATCGTTCAAATGAAACTTAACTTTTTGAAAAAAAAAAACTGATATACGGCAGGGGTCTTCCGTTTGAAGGTGTCTAGCTCATTGCTCTCTATTTTCTATCTTTCTGTTTCGTGGCAGAGGTTCAGAAATTAGACCTCTCAACTTTGCAACAAATTTCTGTTTTTCTCTCTTCGTATTTATTTGCAAGGTAGTGAAATAATAAAATCAACTAATCGGCTGTTAACAGTGCGGTCAAAAAGTTACGGAACTTCTCCCTGTAAGGGCTTCTTTATATGTTCTTTATTAAAATTTGTGCACCGTTCCCTTCACAGTTGTCCAATGAGCAGTAGTTCGCCTCTCTCAGCGCTTCTGCGTAGCTTAGAACGTCCTCTCAAATTCCTCCAACTCTTTAATTAGCTAAAACGTCCGACCCTTCAGACGGAAATATATCTTGTAGAAGACAAAGAAGCCGCAAGGAGCCAATTCCAGCGAGGTGTAGGTGGGGTGCATCTCGAAAACTCCCGCGATTTCAAGTCACACATTGAGCACGGGCGTTAACTTGTTGAAGTAACATATTACCAGCGTCCTAACAGTAGTCTGGGACAAGGAGATTTTATTGCTGTCCAAGTAACTTTAAACTAAAAGTTTACTTGTCGAAAAAAAGAAGCGGCCCGGGCAACAAATTGCGAGAGCTTCTTGCTTAAAGGACAAGCTGAAATTCAAGTTTCTTTTGATCCCTGAACCACAAGTTTCTCGGCTTAATATGTTAGTTTTTCAAAGTCGCATTTCGAATTAGTTGTTCGTAGTGAATGCTAGAAACAGCCTAGCTAAAGAGCCTAGCAGTGTCGAGCGATTCAGATCTATCAGAAGTAGAGCCGTTTATTACTCAAACTGAGGCAGCTTTAATGGCTGTACTGCAATTGAACTTTCGGAAAACAATTTTGAATCTTCATTTGCGGGTGCAGACAACGAGCAAGCAGTTGACAATTTCAATTTTTTGCACCAAGGATCTTTCGACCGACCTGCATGTTTACAGATAAAGAAGATTCCTGGCGAGGGATCACTACCGTAACTGACAAGGAAATTCAGTCGAGGAATGATGCAAGAATATCACGAAACACGAAGAGGTCAACTACATGTCTTCATAGACTACATGAGTTTGGGATGACTGGCTAAAGAACGGAACACCTTGCCATGACAGCGACACTTTCGTCCGTGGAACCGTAAATTTTAAAGACGCTGTTCAATTTCGGACTGTCGTTCTGGCTGTGGAAATCGATGAACCAACAATAAAGAAAATCAGTGAGTGTGGCGCAAAAGAAACGCTCAGTTTAATTTTAGTAATTATAGCGTCGTGTTTATTATTTCCAATAAACATCGCGGAACGGGAGCAAATTAGGACAGTTGGGCTGCCCGACAGTTGTCGTTTTGATATCGGGCGCTTTCGTGTGGAGCCGACTTATGTACGAAAAGTGTCTACATCTGAGTGACAAATTTGCATATCGCAGCGCCCAGTTCCGCGTAATCGCGCATTTGCGCATATACCTTATTATAGGAAATTAACGCTCCATGAAATTAAGGTATTGGAAATTAACGCGAATTTAATGGAAAACGACTTTCGAATAAAGAAAATTAACGCAAGGAGAAGGTAGAATTTCATAATAAAGGAAATTAACGCGATTAATTACGCGAAATCAAAGGAGAAAATATTGACATCACTTCTGACAGCGACAACGATGAAGATGAAGTCGAAATATTGTAAACCTTCGCCTTAGCTTTTGTGAAAGATGAAAAATAAAGGGTAAATGGAAAGAGAGAAGGCTTGTAGTTAATGTTTTTTTAGGTGTCAACAATGTCTGGACAGGTTCCAAAATTGGTGTTGAAACACTGGAAATTAAGAGCGCGGAAATTAACGCTGCACTTAATTAACATCGCGGAAATTAACGCTCAACAAAATTAACGCGACTTAAATAAACGCGAATTTTAACGATTCGCGTTAATATTTCATGGAGTGTTAATTTAGTTTGGAAGGGTTGTTGTTTCCACGACAACTCATCCGGGGTAATTTTGCATACCGCACCCAGTGAAGGTTAGTAAATATTTTTGAAGGTTAGTAAATATTTTTTCAAGATCCAGAACTCGCAACGAAAAAAAGATCTGGAGACAAGGACAGTGGTAATCTCACTGTAAACTGAACTCCATTTGTTGGCTGATTTCGTAATATCGTAGTTGATGGAGTCTCTCCTTGAACCAGTCACGGAGGTTGACTCGCAACAGTTTTGCGTGCAAATAATGAAACGCCTCGACATCCAGCGAAGAAACGAGCATTTGTGTGATGTGGTTCTAGAAGTTGGTGAAGGTCAAGCTCGCTTGAAAGCTCACAGAAACGTGTTATGTGCCGCAAGCCCGTTCTTTTACAACGCCCTCAACACGGAAATGAAAGAAAAGGAAGAAGGAGTCATTCGAATGAAAGATACAAGCAAAGCTTTGATGGAAGAAGTTCTAGAATATTTGTACACAGGATATGTTGATATCAATGACAATAACGCATTCGAATTGATAGCTGTAGCAGATTACTTTCTTATAACAAGCTTGAAAGTACTCTCCAGTAAGTTCATTCAAGAAACTTTGTGTGCTTCAAACTCTATCATGGCTTATTATTCCAGCGTTAAGTATCAATGTTCTGATTTACGAGAGGCAGCCAAAAGCTTCATTCTTGCCAACTTTATGGCCGTGTCAAAATCCAATGACTTTCTTAATTTGAATTTGGAGCAAGTCGAAGAATGGATTTCAAGTGATGAAATTGTTATAAAAGGCGAGAAAGAAGTTTTCATGGCGATTTTGATTTGGACGGAACATAATACTGAAAGAAAACAAAGCTTTTATAATTTGTTTCGTCACGTTCGTTGTCATTACGTATCACGCAGTTTCCTTACTACAGTTATTTTGCAACATGAATTTGTAAGAGGCCAAAAAGAATGTTTGGATTTGGTTGTAGATGCCATGAAAGAGCTCTCAGATGAAACAGGAGCACAATTTTGGAAGCATTCACCGAGAAAGTGTCTGAACACCCCTGACGATGCTGTATTTGTCTGTGGGGGTGAAAATGGTGAAAAAGTATTGTGTTACTTACCGTTTCAAAGAAGGTGGTACAACTTAAAAGACATGCCGAACCGACGAAAACCTAACGCTTTTGCCTCAACAACTTGCCAAGGTAGACTTTATGTCATTGGTGGAAATCAGTTTCCATTTGGAGACCTTACAGCTCAATGCTATGATCCATTGCTGGACATATGGTCATCTATCAAATCCTTCCCAGAGGGACTAAATTTTACTGCAGCTGTGTCATTCCAGGGGTTAGTGTATGTCATTGGTGGAGAGGAGAACTCTGGAAATAGGTTAAGAACTGTAAAGCAATATGATCCCAGTACAAACTTGTGGCAAGAAGTTTCACCCCTGAGTAACTCTAGATCCAGTGTCTGTGTGGTAGCTGATGAAAGCTACCTATATGCCATTGGAGGGTATACATCTTCTCCATCTGAAAAATGCCTGGATATCGTTGAAAGGTTTGATCCTAAATTTGACTCCTGGAAGAGAATTGCACCAACTCAAGCAAAAAGAAGAGGGGCTGCTGGTGTTAGTTTACGTAACAAAATTTTTGTTTTTGGAGGTGTTGATCTGTCTGGTGGATGTCCTTGTGAAGTTTATGACAAAGAGACAAATGTTTGGACAGCGATTGCAAATGACATTGCCCCAAGATATTATGCAAGTGCCGTTTGTGTCAAAGGAATTATTTTTGTGGTGGGTAAATTTGGGGTGAATCAGAATGACTCCCAAAGAGAGACATTACAAGTTTATGATGTTGAGAAAAATGAATGGAGACTGTGCCTTAAACTTGCAAGCAAGTGTTACAAAGTTTCAGCTGGAAAGATTTGGAAACAAGAATAATATTCCTCAAACATTTTCAATTTTTCTTTCTATATATTAGATCATGACTCAACTATATATTTGTTTACCCATTGGCCCCTAGGAATTTTCTTTGAAAGGCATTTGAGGGTAGTTGAGCCATTTACTTGTCACTGACTGGCTGCAAAAAGCCTAAAATGCCCAAAGGTCCATTTATACTGTCATGTTGGTTGAGCACTGACTATCAGTAACCTTCTGTTTCAAATGCAAAGTATCAGTTTCAGAAGTTCAGCCATGCACAGAAAGCAAAATTTCCTTATAGTTTTTGGACTGATAGGTGACACAGTGGTCTTAACTTTTAAGTTTTACTCTCTTTTCTTCCCTCTTTTTTCTCTTTTTAACCTTGTTCCATTTGTGTTTACTTTTGCTGGTCATTTACTGGGCTTCATTTCTGAGAGAAAAGTTTCAGGTAAAGCTTTTAGGATTCTGGGTTGGGATGGATGAAAATTACTGCAGGTGGGGGTTAGTGGAGCTAGATCCTGATTTTCATTGGAATTTTTGGGTCAACTTTTCATGCTTTTTGTCTTAATTTTCTCTGGTCTTTCTGACTGAATTTTTTATCATTCTACAGTCTCGAACAGAACCAGTTGTCACACTTCCATTGAATGCCATTTTTTTCTTTTGTCCCGTCTCCTCGTCTTTCCAATGTTGTTTATTGCAGTTAACTCACCAAATCTTACAAACTAACATTGAGAGAGTGAGAAGATGATAATTTAAATGTACCAACAATATATTTTGACTGAGACTGTGGCATTGCTTGAAAGATATCTTCCCCATGCACAAGTTATTTGACAAAGTTGTCCTTTACCTTCAAAACTCAGATGACATCACAAGCAGTACAATGGACATGGATTCACATGGACGGTTATTGGCAGTTCAGGGGCAGATGGGTTAGGAAATTAGATTACCAGGGCCCAGTTCATCGAAAGATGGTTAAGTTTAACCCAGGATTAAGCCAAATTTTAAGCATGGTTTTTTGTCTGAGAACATGTAACTTAAGCTTACAAAATACTGATGAGCCTTTACTCCAAGATACGGTAATGATAACGCAAAATTTTACTTCAAGAATACATAGAAAGGTTAAGTACAAAAATGGAACAAAATTTTAATCCTGGATTAGTACTAATCGGCCCTTCAGGAACCGGGCCCAGCTGATTGTAAACATGAGTACTTACTGAATCGACGAAGTGATAATAGTGATTTGTAAAGAAACCGTACAGTAGATTTGTGTGCTGTACTTGTTGAAACAAGATCATGTGTTCAAAAATGTATTTACATTCGGCGGAGCTAAATGTAGTGGCAGTGACAGAGAATGTAAAGACTTTTCTATTGGTATGAACGCACGTGAGCCGCTATGGCGTTAATTGACTCTATTGTTATTAGGTATATAAGGTTTTGACAGTTGTGATCTATTCATCTCAGCTCTTGAACTATCAACTTTTATTTTTATATCTTACTTTATTCATCTATCGATTGATTTTTTACCTTTAACCCCAAGAGGTTGTGCGACCGCATCGGTTGGGGAATACGTTCCCAATTTTTTCCCATTGGGTTTTTTGGGTTTTCGTATCAGGCGGCGCACGTGAATGGTTTAGCCTGAGTGACTTTATTTAGGAATATCTGTATACCATTCTTTAGTTATGATGTTGAACTTTGTATGTTATTTGGACGGAATTAAACACTCAGGCTCCATAGTTCGAGCCGCACACCCATTCCCGTCTCTTAGTTGTGAATATAAATAGGAACTAGTATTTTTACATGGTGTCAGAGTGCAAAGAAAGCCAGTTTTACAGCTTGCCATTCAGGCAAGCTTTAGCTAATATGTACTAGCCCAAGAGTCATTTCAGCGAGCCCAAAAATAATTTTTGATGAGCAAGATTGATTACAGTTCTCCTGTTATTTGAATTCCCCAAAAAACTTCATTTCCCTATTTTTGTAAGTTACGAAAAGAATTCACTAGCCCTTGGCTATCAGACACTACTTAAATCTATGCACACCGTGGTGTGCATTTTTTCAAAACTCCTGAAAAGATTCTGATCCCCAAAAACTATTATATGTGCATAAGGTTCTTTTATTTTTAGCAGAAATTGGATTTTTAGTAAATTTCAGTAATTTGAAAACTTTGCAAGATCAAGAAGCTGTTGTCCTATACTTATCATAAAATTCTCTAGCTCTCTTTCTTCTAAGATAAATGAGAAAAGAGACACAAATAAACTGCGTGAGCTCATGCTTCCATATTAACTAGTTCAAATGAAAAGGCTTCACCTAAGAAATCATTGCCTTCAAAGGCAAATTCAGTATCAAGATAACATTAGTCTGTATGCATAGATATATCTGGAAAAGAATGCTTGCGTCTTTGTGTGACTATAACTTATTAGATTGCAGTAATATAGTATAAAATCAAACCCTGCAAACAAGCACTCCCAAGGCGCTCTGGCAGCAGGGCGAAAAAGACCCCCGTACCCCCGGGAACCCCAGGAGAGCTTCCTCACAGGCTAATGACATCAAAGTATGGATATCCACGATCAAAGCAAGAAGCAGGAATATCGTTAAAAGCTTATATTAAAGTACTCCTCCATGACATTATTTTTTGGTTTTGCATTTTCTTCTCTTGTCACTGAGAATCAATTATTTTGTTGCTAGTTCTTCTAAGCGCTGGCTTTATCTTTTGGGATAAATAGACAAAATGTGTACTTCAGCATTTTTTGTTGATTTTTTAAATATAAAAAACAGGGAAAGTGTTCAGTACAATTAGCTCACATAAAGTTTCATACGCCGTTCTTAGTCGTAACTAGACCTGGAGGTCCCATGCAGGTGTACATAAAGCCAAATAAAGAAAGTGCCCCTTACCATCGCCCTACACCCGGACGCCTCTCCCGCGTTGGCGCAGGCAAGCACCTTGCCTAGTCCCTAGGCCTCATTATTCCTCGCAGCCAAAGCGTTTCGGGTCACGTGATCCAAGCGAAAATGCCAAGGGACTGGGAAAACGCTGTACAGGGACTACAAGGGACAGGGACTGGACTTTATAGGGACTCATTCTCGTCCCCAGAGCTCGTCGTTTCTTGGTCACGTGGTCTTGAAGCGAAGGGTTAGGGACGAGAATGACAGGGACTAACAGGGACTAGGCTTCACGGTGGAAAAACGTAATGAGCAGACATGAACTCTTTTGCCCAGATCCCTTGGCCGGATTTGAAAAAATGGCGGGATTTCAAATATTTTTTTGCGCTCCTGCCTAGAAAGAACAAGCATCTTGTCTTCAAAAGTTGCAAGCTGTGGTTATAACCTTCTTAATTTCCTCGAAGAATACCTCATAGTAAAACGGACTTAAAGGACATTAATTTTCTTGCGTTGTATTAGAAATGTGAATGCTTAAGTCCGATTTTTTTTCAAGATGCATTTACAAAATGTGTTGATATAAGGAAGTTCCTATATATATATAAGGTCCAGAGTCCCACTGTGGACACAAAAACAAAATATATTTTTACAGTGATTTTGCCCCAAAAAATTAACGCATACCCATATGTGTTTGAAGTAACTGAAAAATTGTCGCACTCGAGCAAATATTTTAAACTTAAGCTCGATCGGGCGCACATGCCGGTAGCGTCGCAGATCACTGAAATATAAACATAATCTTCAATGTAGAAGTTTTGGCGTTTATATGTGGCAGACAAAGAGTCAATCTTTACGTAGTAAAATCTTCCCAAAAATCGGATTTAAAGCAACTATAGTTTTTTAAACTTGATCATTTTGCAGGGATAAGCTTAAATTTTGCTTTGTGTTGGTGAACATGCATAACAGACCAACACCTGTCAAAAACCCACGCGTAAGTAGGATTTCTTTCAGAATAGTTAAAACGTTTTGCAAAAAACGTCTTTACAGTTACGTATATGATTCAATTACCAACTGAGGTCACCTTAAGGAACAGACGCCACTTTAAGGTCGCAAAGAGATGCAACAAGCAAAGAGCAATTCCATCATGCATAAAACTCAACTGACGCCATTAAGTGAACCAAAAAAGGTTTAATAAGTTTGCAAAACAACAAATCAGTATCATTTTAAAAAAACAAAAGGCTAAAGGCTCTCGTACCTGCTGACAATGAAGAAATGAATTTTCTTTACGAAAAAAACCTACCTAAAGATCTTAAAAGTAAAAGGATCAGTTGCAAGCTTCGCAGCCAAGCCATGATTTACCACTTATGACATCTAGCTATTTTTAATAACTGGTCCATGCGAGGGTCTTCATTCAAGCAACTTAAACTTAGCAGATCATTAGAAAATACGGAAAACTACACATAAGGATTTGTTTTGCTCGCTTCAGTCAAATCCAGCTCCAGTAATTGCTTACGGGCAAAGAGTCAACTGTTTAAGTGTTTTGAAGTCACTGCCAGCAGTTGTTTCTCTCTACTTCACAGCGAGTGAAAAGAAAAATTTGCGTCCAGAAAGTTATTTCTCATAAAGAACAGAAACTTTAGTGTCAGTACTGGAAAACAAAGCTTTGTAATTAGTAATTTAAAATGAAAAAACTCTGACTCAGTACTGATTAGGGACTGTGTAGTAGTTATCAGGAGGGGGGGGGGCTGAAAAACTAGAGTTATCTAGCAAAAACTTAGATAGTACCCGCCTCCAAAACAAAAAAATTAGTTCTAACCCCCCTCTGTTATGTTAAAAATAACGTCGCACCCCCCTCCCACCACCCAGATTTAGACAAAGCATTTGCTAAGTACCTGGGTGCTTACCACATTGGTTCAAAATCTAAAACTTCTGAAGCCAGAAAGAGAAAGGAGCAGAGATAAAATTCAAAGAACAGGAGATTGAACGCTTCAAATAACAGACGAAAAAGAGCTTGCATTATATTTAGATCCTTCAGATCCTTGGGAGGAGAGCCTGTTGAACTTTGTTATGAGCCAGATATATATGGAATTCAGTGAATCGATTCAGTCGATGAAGAAACATTACTTTTATTCACATCAAAAACCGACAAAGCTTGTCTACGAGATCTGTTTGATTCCCATTGCTTTATGGGGGAAGCTGAAAAACAAGTTTATGGTTTTTGCTTTACATAGGATCAGCTCAATTAATTAGAAGACGGGTTAAAATTGATCACTTGTGAATTTGCTTTTCATTTTGATGGAATATTTTCAATAATCGTTTAACAGCTGTTCGTATTGATATTTGTTACAGTCTATCATGCCTGTATTGAGAATCTTTTATTGCGTTTAATTTTATTTATATTTCGAATAAAACTTAAGGCCCCCCCTCCGTCAAATGAGTGATTTTACTTTAAGCCCCCCTATTCTGGCAGCAATTTTATGTAATGCCCCCCCTCTAGTTTTTCAGCCCCCCTCCTGATAATTATTGCACAGTCCCTTATTACTTGACAACAGAAAAATGACTAAGTAGTCTTTTCTCCTCGAGTAAGCTTACAGGCCTTCTATTTCCAAAAACGTTTTAAGCCCGGCCACAAGTTTGTTCACTAGTGTGCATTAGCAATATGGTTCTTTGACTGAGGAGAAGGATAAAGCTTGTTCTGCAAAGGTAATTCATCTGGGCATGTAAAAAAAGTAACCGTAACTACTAATAAAGGAATACAAGCGGGTTTTACTAATAATTCAGCCCGGCGAAATAATGCGAAGTCAATTCACAAATTAATCGTGTCAGAGTTAATCGACTGATGCACAATCAGAAAAAAACTCGCCTCTTTGGAAACGTTCAAAACTTTTTATTCCACCTCAGACTGACGGAATGATCCGTTTTTCCATCAACATTGGTTTTTCTGAATCCAAAGTAATTTTCGCACCTCGTGCATTTCGTTCAGTCTCAGGGCCTCTTCACATGAGCTCGGTTGACCGGGCTGGCCCGTTTCGCTTTGGGTTCATATGAGATATTTCAGCCCCGTTTCCAAGATGAGAAAAGGCCAAAGATCCTGGGGAAGAGTTCCGGCGCTATATTCGAGAAACAAAGCAAACATAAATACAAAAAAAATAATAACTTTCGGGTCTATCATAGCTTCAGTAACGCTTAAGGCTGTATCACTGCAGTTGAATGGAATGCTTATGATGTGGAAAATACAGAAGACAATGCAAGATGATGCCAGCCGGACCGCCAGAATTCATACCGATGTTCATGGCAAAGTTTCCAGCTCGTTTAGCGAGATCTCGGGAACCAAGCCAGCTCGCTCTCTCATATGAACACATCGAAAAATTTACAAAGGATTTAGAGGTAAGCTAAGGCGAGATCTCGGAAACTTGGCCAGCGCGGTCAACCGGGCTCAGAACAATCTCTTACTTCGAGTTCGCCCGTTACTGCGCATCAAACTGTATTATGGTTTATTTCTCCAGCGAAAAGTATCAATGTTCTGAATTACAAGAGGCTGCGAGAACCTTGATTCTTGCCAACTTTGTGGCCGTGACTAAATCCAATGACTTTCTGAACTTGAGCGTAAGTGAAGTTGGGCATGAGAAGTGTATCTCAAGTGTCTTGTCTTATCCTAATCGGAAACTATGTTTAGACCTCCAAAAAAAAGTGCGTTGCATCAAACAGAAAGAAATCAGTCTTTAATTAAACAGACTCTGCGAAGATGGACAAATATACTTTATGGATCACGCAACACTCTCTCGTTTACTGGCCCAATAATAAAAAGTGTTCATTTTTCATCGTAGGAGATCGAAAAATTCCGAAACCAAATTTATACGAACTGGGCGTGTCTTGAGGCAGCCGAGTTAAAAAAAGAGAGTGACTAAAACGTATACAGCCGATTTCGAGAAAGGTTCTCGGAAAAAGTGCCCGCGACAATCCCGAACGTTATTGTGGGTGGTTTTGAGTTCACCGTTCTTCAAAGAAGTTTGAAAGAATGGCAAGAGAGGCCATGGATATATCATTGAGATTGCTAAAGGAAAGCAACAAAAGTAGGTTTGACAGCTGCAGTGTCAGGAACAATGTATTGATCATACGGCCCAAATTACCTTTCGGGATTGTCGCGTGCACGTTTTTCCGACAACCTTTCTCGACATAGCTGTATAAAACTTTGTTGAGCGCCCCCCAGGGTATTCTCTTTTTGTAAAACCCAACAAGTGGTCTATTATCGATGCTGCGCTCTGATTGGTTGAGCTACTACTAGGCTATATGTTATAGCCCACTAGTAGCGAAAAGCGCGGGCTTTTTTTGGCGGCAAAAAAGGATTAAAGTCTAGCTTTTACCTAGCTAATTTTTTTTATTCTCGATATTTTTGACCAACTAGTTGGATTTTACCATAACAATTATTCCTCTCGCCCTCATGGCTTCTGAGTCAATAGCCCATTCGGCCCTCGGCCTCATGGGCTATTGACTCAGAGCCCATTCGGGCTCGAAGAATAATTGTGTTGCGCCCACTACTTCCTAGCGCCTGTCACACAGGCTATATCGCACCCATCTCTGTGAAACAAGTTGGAAAACAATACCAATTTTTTTGTACTGACGCACACGTACCGTACTGACCATACCGAGGAGTTGGTCACGGCGTGAGTTTCAAGTCTGCTTACAGCAAGCAGTTTTTTTTCCTCATATTTTGTAGAGAGAATATTTGTTGACCTTTTTCCCTGCCTCCTCTCACAGCCCCATTATCATTTTTCTTATGACCCGAGAAAACGAGGACATTTTGCAACGCCATAATAATTTTTTTGCTCTGGTTCCCCCGGGAAATGACTTCTCTCTTCGCGGGAAACCAGTGTGCACCCAGACGTAGTGTGTGTCATGACAATATATTAATATTCACACGGACAAAATGGGATGAGTCGTCGAAACTCCCATGAACTAAAATGGTCCAAAAGTCAAAATATAACAAAACGACTCATCCCATTTTGTCCATGTGAATATTTTCACACACTACGTCTGGGCCGCCTGTGGGGAAACCAGCCGCGGTCACGATTGATAACGACGGGCTCGAATAACGTATGCACGTGTGTGCTCGTTTTCCACAAATCTTTCCTTTTAGTTGGCCTTTTTCTGAACGATTCAGCTGTCTAACACCGCCATGGATGTTCTTCTAGAACCAATCATTGAGACTGGCAAGGAAACGTTTTGTGTAGAAATAATGAAACGCCTGGATTGCCAGCGAAGGAACGAGTATTTGTGCGATGTGATTCTAGAAGTTGGGTCCGGTGAAGATCAAGCTCGCTTGAAAGCTCACAGAAGCGTATTATGTGCCGCCAGCCCGTTCTTTTACAATGCTTTTAATACAGACATGAAAGAAAAGGAAAAAGGAGTTATTCGATTGAAGGATACAAACAAAGCTTTGATGGAAAAAGTGTTGGAGTTTCTTTACACAGGACATGTTGATATCAATGTCAACAACGCGTTCGATTTGATGTCCATTGCAGACTACTTTCTTATTACCGGCCTGAAATATCTTTCCAGTAAGTTTATTCAAGAAACGTTTTGTGTTTCAAACTGCATCATGGCATATTATTCCAGCGTGAAGTATCATTGTTCAGAATTACAAGAAGCCGCCAGACGCTTCATTTTTGCCAACTTTATGCACGTGGCGAGAACTGAAGACTTCCTTAGTTTAAGCGCCGAGGAAGTTGAGGAATGGATTTCAAGTAACGAGGTGGGTATCAAAGATGAAGAGGAAATTTTTACGGTCATTTTGAGATGGACGGAGAAAGCTGTTGATAGAAAGCAAAGTTTCTGTACCCTATTTCGTCATCTGCGTTGTTTGTATATCCCACTCAGCTACCTTGTTACGGTCATTTTACAACACGAGCTCGTGAAAAACGAGAAAAAATGTATGGATTCAGTGCTTAATGCCATGAGAGAATTTTCTGATGGAACAGATGCATGTTTTTTTAAGCAGTCACCAAGAAGTTGCCTGAGAACCCAGGAGGAAGCCCGGGGGAGGAAGTCATTTTTGGTTTTGGAGGAGAAGATGGTAACAAGTTGGTTTGTTACCAACCATCTGAGAACAAATGGTACCAGATGCCAGGACTACAATCCTGTCGAAATAGATTTTCTCTTGCTACAACTGTTTGCAAAAGTAAGCTCTATGTTGTTGGTGGAAGTACTGCAGAATTTACAGTTGAACGGTATGACCCAGTTGTAAACACTTGGTCACCAATCAAGTCTTTCAAACAGAAAATCAAGTTTCCTGCTGCTGTCACATTCCAGGGCTGTCTGTATGTCATTGGTGGGTTAGATATGGATGACGAACCCTTGAACACAGTACAACGATACAACCCTGACACAGACTTCTGGCAAGAAGTTGCCCCACTTAGTTGTGGCCCGAGGTCTAGAGTAGGTGTTGTGTCTGATGGAAGCTACATGTATGCAATTGGAGGAATGAATTCATTTGACATATTGAATACAGTTGAAAAGTTTGACCCTAAAATGTCTTCCTGGAGTGCAGTTGCACCAATGCAGGCACAAAGAAAACACCCTTGTGGTGTAAATTTAAATGGCAGAATTTTTGTTTTCGGAGGAGTTTATGATGAAACTGGTGGATGTCCTTGTGAGGTGTACGACAAAGAAGCAAATATTTGGACTGAAATTTCAAATAACTTCGCCCCAAGATTCCCAGCAAGTGCTCTGCATTTCAAGGAGCAAATTTTTGTGTTTGGTGGATTTGGTGTAGATCAGAGTTTTTTCCAAGAAATGATATTACAAGTTTATGATGCCAAAGCAAATGAGTGGAAGCCGTGCAGCAATGCTTCACTTGGATCATGGTTGTACAAACTTTCTGCTGGGAGGATTTCCAGAGAACTTTTGAATTCTTGTGAATCAATTTCAGTACTTTAAAGTAATGTTCCCTGAGGTCTCATGAGTTAAATATTTAATATTTTAGTTCATATTTGGTTAAAAACACACTGAGTCACCAAAACAAACAGGGTTTTAGAGGCAATTAATCCCTAATCCAAATGAGGTCTGTAAAGTTCAGTTGACCCAAAAAAATAAAATGGGATAAAAAAAGGTCTTTGATTTAACAGATACAGTGAAACCTCTATTAAGCGGGCACCTTCGGGACCTTCCCAAGTGTCCGCTTAATAGAGGTTGTAAAAGTTGCACAATGTCTGTTAGGCATCAACATTCAATGGTTATGCTGTACTGTGATAAAGTTGCATGTTGTTAAAGAAGCTATCTAGAGTTCAATTTCATTACCTTTCATTACCAACTTTAATTTGTCTGTAAATGCAAAAACATTAACTGACTTCAGAACGTATTTCAAGGGCGTAATCCAATACTCCTATTGTCACGTAAGTCTGGTGTCTGCTTGATAGAAGTTTTTAACAATAGAAATTAGCCAAATACAACTTATTTTAGTGTCAGCATCCGCTTAATAGAGGTGTCTGCTAAGACGTTAATTTCAGGATCCGGCTTAGTGTCCACTTAATAGAGGGTGTCTGCTTAATTGCGGGTCCGCTTAATAGAGGTTTCACTGTATTAAATGTTTCTTTCCTTTTTCAGAATTTGTCGTAACTAATTCTGCTGTTTGACGTTTTCTTGTTCTATGTATTATTCATATCCTTTGTATCACCCTTGAATTCTGTTTACAGGCTTGTAGCCTTTTGTAGGGGGCGGGGGGGGGGGGGGGGTGTGCCATTCAACCAGGAGAGAGCCAAGAACAACACTGGAGGCTCAAGTCTCTAGTGGGGCAAAGATTACATTGTCTGGGACTGAATTTTTAGGGTAGGTAAAAGTGAATCTAAAGTAGTGCATATTTCTCAAATATTTGAATTTTAAAGTTATGTTTAGGTAAGGGACCATTCATTTTTAATGGAGGAGGGTTATGGGTAGCTCCTGTAGTATATGATGACCCCCCCTCTTCATAAGACATTTTTTGCGGTGGCCCCACCTTGTATCCCAAATTGAGTTTTATTTAAAAAAAACGGCAAACCTCTATTAAACAATCAGTTGGCATTCCCCCGGGGGGGGGGGGGTTACAAAACAAAACGAATAATTGAAGTGGTCAGTCCAGTGGCACAAACTGTGCAAAAAAATTGCACAGTTAAGGTGTTTACAGGGTCCGGCTAAAAGTGGAACCGTATCGTTAAAAAATTGTGACTTATTTCTGCTCAGGTAAAAAACTTGCACACTTTGCCGTTCAAAATCTTGCACGATTCTGCGAGTGCATGCCGTGTAAACGAAAGGCGGATTCGTACAAGTTTTTGTCCGCTCATAAATTCGTCCGGAACCATATAAACGGGATGTAAATGAGCGTCTTCTCTTTAACTATCTACAGCAATTAATAAAAAATCTGTTTTCAGAGACATCCCATAAAATAAATAAGCAACAGTGAAACACTTTTCTTCTCTGCTACAGTCACCAAAATCCGGAACAAGAAATTGCAGTTTGCAAAACTGATCAAGTCTTGCAATTTTTAAAATCTTCAGTCTTGTTTTAACAGGGAAGAAAACGTTTATAACAGTGATTCTTCCCGGCTGATTCCCTCAACCCTGTCCACTTTATATCTATCACGCACACGATCGTCACTTTTAGCAACCCGGCTTTCACTAAACTAATGAATTGAGTTACTCAGTTGGTTCCTTACTATACATGCATGCCTCCTCAACTTCAACCAAACGTAACTTCCCTTCAACGGTTATAAAAAGAGCAATAGGTTTAATGAGCAAAACAACTGTGCACGTGCATCACGCTTTTTTGTACATTTCTTTGCTGTCCCTGCACAACAACGACGTGAAATGACCACATTTTAAGTTTGACTTGAGTACGGGAACGGTTCGATCTCTGTCTGAACTCGGGCGTGGCCCCCTCTCTTCAGCTCCAAACAAAATTCCTTTCTTTTAAGTAACAGGGCGAATTCGGATAACCGCGAAAACGTTTGAAAGGATGCGAAGTCTATTTTTCCGCGACGTTTTCATGGACGTTGTTCTTTGTCGGATCGTAAGGTCGCTAATTTTGTCATTTCACGTCGCATGCAGTTCTGGTACAGCTAAGAATTTACAGAAAAGCGTAAGTAAGTAAGTAAGTAAAGACTTTATTTTATGAGGGTTAGCACGAAATAGCCGAGGCTAATAAACTTGTGGCCCTCTAAATAATAAATAATAAAATAATAAATGAGTATACTAAGCTATGAAAAAATACAAGATTAAAACCAATTAAGAATACAGGTACTATAGAATCTACTAAATTATGCGCGTGCAGAGTTGTTGTTTTTCAGATTAAACCCATTGCTTTTTTCATGTTCCCGTTGCCGTCGCCGTCATTGTTTTATAAGGTCCCTCAAGGTCCGACGACGTCGACGGCAACGAGAATGTAAAAAAAAAAGCAATAGGTTCTTAATTAGCAAAACAACAACTCTGCAGCGTACAACACACTTTTTTGTACATTTGTTTACCCTCACTGCCCGACTACGACGTGAAAATGCCCTATTAATTTGTCAGGTAGTATGAAAGACGTAAACATGGTAAACGAGCGACGACAAAATTTTCCTTCTCTTTCTGAACTTGAACGTGGTTCTAAGGAATTCACATCCTCGGAGACCCAGGGGCAGATAATAATGAATAATTTCGCGTTCTTTCACGACGTAGTGCTGTGAAAAAAGGGTGAGGCACATGCAAAATTTTTCTTTTGCTACATAAACGTTCTGCTTGTTTGACATTCTCTTTGCTCTCGTCGTCGTGACATCTCAAATTCCCTATCTCCATTGTAGCAGGAGTGCTCCTCACCTCTTTTCTTTCTTTTTATTATATTTACCCGTAAATAGGTGTGCGGGTCGTGGGCGGGCCGACTGTACTGTCGAGCGGGCCCATGAGCGGGCCCTCTCTTTTAACGAGAATTTGCCGATGGCCAAAAGGATCGCAGCTCCAGAAAAAGAATTCGACCACGCATGCGTAAGGTTTTGGCGCGTTTCTCTGATTCTCTTAGTTTGTTTTGCTTGAATTTTTCATATTTAAGAGGCCTTTTTTCTGTATTTAACAGTCTATCATTAACATGGATTCTCTTCTTGAACCAGTAATTGAGACTGACAAGGAAACCTTTTGTTTGCAAATAATGAAACGCCTGGATTGCCTGCGAAGAAACGAGCATTTGTGTGATGTGACTCTAGAAGTTGGATCCGGCGATGGTCTAACTCGCTTGAAAGCTCACAGAAACGTGCTGTGTGCTGCCAGCCCGTTCTTTTTAAATGCCCTCAACACGGAAATGAAAGAAAAAAAAGAAGGAGTCATTCGACTGAAAGATACAAGCAAAGCTTTGATGGAAGAGGTGCTGGAGTATTTGTACACAGGACATGCTGATGTCAATGACAAGAATGCGTATGAGTTGATGGCTGTTGCAGATTATATTCTTATTCCAAGCCTGAAATATGTCTGCAGTAAGTACATCCAACAAACTTTGAGTATTTCATCCTGTTTGATGGCTTATTATTCCAGTGTAAAGTATCAATGTGCTGAATTAAAACAAGAAGCCAGGAGCTTTATACTTGCTAATTTTATGGCTGTTACAGAAACAGAAGACTTTCTCAATTTGAGTCTTGATCAAGTTGAGGAATGGATTTCAAGTAATGACATAGTGGTCAAAGGTGAAGAAGAAGTTTTTAAGGCCATCTTAAAGTGGACTCAGAAAAACGCTCGCAGAAAACGAAGCTTTAGTCACCTTTTTTGCCATGTGCGTTGTGTGTATATCTCACCCAATTTCCTTTTCACGGTTGTTTTGCAACACGAGTTTGTGAAAAACGAGAAGAAGTGTATGGATATGGTTCTAAGTGCCCTGAAAGAGTCTACGGATGGAACAGAAGCATGCTTTTTGAAGCAACCACCAAGAAGTTGCCTGAGAACCTATGAGGATGTCATATTTGGTTGCGGAGGTGTAGATGGAAGCAAGTTGGTTTGTTACCTTCCATCGGAGAACAAGTGGTACAAGTTGCGATGCCAGAAAGGTTCTCGAAACAGATTTGCTCTTACCACAAGTGTTTGCCAGAGTAAATTATATGTTGTGGGTGGAAATACAAGTGGTTCTGCGGCTGCAAGGTATGATCCAATCATCAACAAATGGTCATCCATCAAGTCTTTTAGGCAGGAAATCACTCATCCTGCTGCTGTTACATTCCGTGGATTTCTGTATCTGATTGGTGGGGTAGATAACAATAAGGGAACTTTGAGTACAGTGCTACGATACAACCCTGATACAGACCTATGGCAAGAAGATGCCCCTCTGTGTGGTCCAAGGTCTAGAGCATGTGCAGTATCTGATGAAAACTACATCTATGCAATTGGAGGGATGAGTTCATCTGAGGCTTATAACTCAGTTGAGAAGTTTGATCCTGAAACTAATTCATGGAATCCAATTGCATCAATGCAGGGAAAAAGAAGAAACCCCTGTGGTGTTAGTTTACACAACAGAATTTTCGTCTTTGGTGGAGTTGAGGGATCCGGTGGAAGCCCATGTGAAGTGTATGATAAAGAAGAAAATGTTTGGACTGTGCTTGCAAATGCTTTAGCACCAAGGTTTCCAGCAAGTGCTGTGTGTTTTAAGGAGCAGATTTTTGTGTTTGGTGGATTTGGATCAAGACAGAGTTGGCACCAAGATATGATATTACAAGTCTATGATGTCGATAGAAATGAGTGGAAGCCCTGCGGTAATGCCTCACTCGGAAATTATATGTACAAACTTTCTGCTGGAAGGGTTTTAAGAGATGTTTTGAAGTCTTGTGCAGTGATTTAAATACCAAAAGGATGGTTCCAAAGACCTTTTTCATTAGTATTTGAAATAATGTTAAATATGTTGATTTTTGTTGTATTCAAATCATGTTGATTTTCTATTTGCTTACAAGTAGATGGGCCAAAACTTGGGTTGGGGGAGGGGGTTATGAGTGGAATTTTACAGATATGTGTCACAGTGTCATGCTCATTATAATTTGACTGACCAAAACTAAATTTAAATTTTCATCTTTGAAAAACTGCTAGGTTGAACAGCTTTTAAAAACTCCACAAGTTTTAATCTTAATTTTGCCAATCCATGCCCTCTGTTTGTATTTGCTCTTCTAGTTTAAACCTTTGGTTATTTTTTTTGAGCAGTTATTTGTATGTTTTGCTCAATAAAGTGGACATTTTCCAGTGGTGAAATTTCATGACACAGCTCCTTCAACCCTTTATGTACCAGTCATTCCAAAATCGCCCATGCCCCCTGTTCAAAAACCCTAGGCATTTGACTTTTTTGAAACATTCAAATTTCCCTGTTATGTTGGTAGTTTAGATGATCAAATGCCCCACCACCTAACACTTCAAAAAGTATCAATTCCCCTACCTATTAGATATTAAAGGTATTAGGGGCATTTGAAAACTGTATAGTTGTATTTAGCCAGTATAAATAAATGTTATTATTATTATTACTATTTAAATATTTTCCCATGTGTCAAACTGTTTATTCAAATGTTAATATCCTACTAAACACAACCAAAGTATCTAAAGTCTCTGAAAGCTATTCATTTCAACAAAATTGTTTATTTCAGGAGGCCCACATTTAACAGGCTTTTTTATATGCTCTCACATGCTCCAACAAAACAGTGAATATAATAAACTGACTATATAAATACAATGATTATTCATTTCTCGCTTTTCATGACACTGAACAAGAAAATGGAACGTTGTTAAGAGTAGGAAAAAAACATGGCTCTCTGTTGATATGGCATGAAAACCCTCCTAATACATACGTACACGTTAACCTACCCGATTTTTTGCCCCAAAAAGTCAAAACATGCACACGTAAAAGTTTACCTAGTCTGGGTTAGGCAGTGTAGATGTATGACACTTAAGACTAACGTTTGCCTCATTAGCAGATTTGCCTCATTTGCATGTCAGTTTCTAATCGAGGTGCCCGTAATGCTAAAAGAATGAATTATGTAATTCTTTTACTTGCCACTGCTGATCAATGTTTTGACATGAAAGCCTAATACCCCCAACCAAGTGAGCCTCATTTTGTAAGCCCAGGGTGTCTAATCGAATAAATGCAGTACTTGAAAGAATTTGATAAAATCTTAAAGAAGCAAAACCTTTTCCCTTTGGTTATTAATTCTCAACCTTTGGTCTTGATTATGTATTGATACTGTAAAAGAGAAACTTTGTAAAAAGTCTCGCTCTGCTCAATTCAGTTGAATACGCATATTTTTACGAATGCAGGAGCCCATAACTAGTCATGGGTCCTTCAGGGATGAAAAACGAAATTATTTTGATATGAGAATCATGTTATAATTTTTTAAAGACGTTTTTTAATAGTTAGTTTTTTTAAAAAATATTTTTTAATGCAATTTTTTTTTTATCCTGTTACTCGTGTTTAGCAATACCCCTACTACGCGTGCGTACTATTTTGCCGGGAAACCAGTGGTTTTTTTCGCTCCGTAGTGAGTTCGCCCCCTACTAGTTAGCCCCCTTATTCTCGAGTTCGCCCCGTAGTGAGTTAGCCCCCTAAAATGTTTCAAATAAACAACCGATCCATGACCAGTTTAAATTATAACTACTCACCTTGCTTCACTTTTAATTTTCAAATATTCGGTCAGTTAGATTAAAGCGGTATAAGTTTTACAACATGCGTTCGATCACCTTCAGATTCCGCTTCACGTACCGGACACAGGATTATACAGAATCGTGTTTTCACAATCATAAGTATACAAATACTATAAAGTTACACAAGAACGTCAGCTGGAAAAGATATTTAAAGGACTGATATTGAACAATTTTTCATTCCTTTTCTTTGTGTCTCTCTTAGACGGCAAAACAGTCGGTTTTTTCTCAAAATCAGTAAAGAAATTAAGAGTCTTCCGCGCGCGAGCCTCACACGCACTACGGGCGTCTCTCCCCAGTCTCGCTCTCTGTTTTCAGCCTTGTTCCAGACCTTTTGTTTGACTGCTCGCGCTTACTTGAATACGTAAAAGTACGGACTGTTTTGTAGTCTATGTCTCTCTTTGCCTTTAATTAATGTAGTGAGAAAAAGTCACAAGTAATGCTTGATGGGTTATGTCACTGCTAGTTCATTAGCGTTGCGGGCGCGGCAATAAATAAAGAGGTGAACTTCAAAGTTGTAACTTCATTACAATTTGAATTAACCTACCAGTTTACAACTGGCCAATCCAAATAAAGCATTTTATGACACTTACCTTTTTGATCCGGAAGGGGCTATAAAAAGGATGAAACGTACGGGGGGTGACAACTCTAAAAAAGGCTCTTTGGGCAGTCCTATGAATAACTTTATGTCCTCCCGGAAATTTGGACGACCTTCCCGAATTTTTCGGTGGCATTCTCCATAAATGTTTAACTTCCCAAAATTGTTAATTTAGAGATTTTTTGCTTCTGGTTAAGTATCTAACTCTAGTTAGATAGTCTAGTCTAGGAAGCTTTAGTCCCTCGCACATTTGAGGCGGTGGTGACAACGACTGGATCAGCATCCCTCACTGCCTATTGAGGTTCAAAAGTATTTTGTATTCTTCCAACAAATCTTGCCTTAGCCGGGAACACACATAGTCGATGTCCCATTTTCGAAAAAACTTTTCGGCTGTTATAAAGAACATTCTAACGCCTGCTACTATATTGTGACTAGTTGCTTAGGGAAAATGTGGAAAACGTCATGACACAGGGTAAAGGTCCAACTTACATTTTGAGTTTCCTGTCATGGTTTATCGGCTTACTTTTACCGACGCGTCCATTTTACAGCTCGTTAACGTGCAGCGTAGAAATACCACTGAACTGATGAATGATGGGATCTATAATTATAATTAGAGATTAGAGGCCAGGCCACATTGGTGGTAGGCGAGTGCTCTCCCCACCGCACCACGATTGTCTTAATGTGCAATCAGTGCTTTAAGTCGGCTGTTCGCCTGCAAAGACAGCTATATCTCAAATTAAAAGGCGACTCTTCACAGGCTACTTAACTGTGGACATTCCCACAGGGAAATCCTCTACAAGGTAGCACAGCCATGGCCTTCACAGGTATCATCTTCCAGGTATATTTTGTATTTGGTAAAAAAAAAATAAAACAGCAACGGTTATCACTCTCCCCTCCAACTAGCTTGCGAGCAAGCTCTCCTGGGGTTCCCTGGGATACAACCAGAGCACCCCGAAAGAGCTTGCTCGCACGCCAGGGGCGGATCCAGGATTTTTTTTTAGGAGGGGGTACACTCGTCTCTTGCTCTACTTCAACACCAATAAACCATAGCTTTTTTTTTTTTTTTTTGCAGAGTACCAGTCGTATTAGAAAACCGCAGGTCATCTCAGGGGGGGGGGGGGGGTGCGCACCCCCTGCACCCTCCCCCTAGATCCGCCCCTGCACGCTACCCTCGAACGCGTCCCTCCTATCTAACGTTTAAATAATAAGAGACTGCTCACAGTCTAAAACCTTTCGGCAAGGATTATATGTGAGAGAACAAAATAAACGTCGTTCTAATTCAAAAAATCTTTATTCATCATTACGTTCTGGTTTCTTAAATATAAATAGATTAGTATTTGAAAGCTAATTTAAAAACGGACTGATAATAATAACGTCAAAAATTTATCACATATTTGGCTGAAAAACGTATAGTCGTAGAAGTAGTTGGGAAGGCAACCACAGAAATTCAGATTTTAAACTTGTTCTAACGGGACCGGCGGAAAAAAATACTTTTTATGCACTGGATGCTGAAGACTCAAAAGATTAATGGTGGTGTGCGCGCGCGACGTTTGGCCGATAAAACTCGGGCGGCGAACGGAAGATAAAACCAGAGGTTTTCCCAACATTTGACCATAAGATCCGAGTGAAGTTAACTACCACACACGGCACGTTAAGTAAATTCTGCTGTATCAGGCGTTGAAATAGTTTCCATCAGACCCCTTCTACATTGATGCGTTTTTATTTGAAGATGTGTACATATTTTTATTATACATCATTAAATATTTAGGGGATTTAAATGCAGATTAGCCTGTATTTTAGCCGCCTCCTCGCTCGCTAAGTCAAAGGGCAAAGAAGAGTGCGTTTTGATCCGATTTAGTGTTTCATTATTACACATAACGTTTGAAAATGATGAGAACACGTTAACGTGGAGGCAGGCAGAGCTTTCGATGCGTTTTTGTTAACACGTTAGCGCATTGGTTTGGATATGAGCTTAAGTTTTAAAACATCAGTTTTAACGTTTTCTAGCCGTGAACTTTTAAAACCATTTATTGATCTAACTAATTAGTTCTCTGAAAGGAATAATCTTGATTCAATCTTTTCATGCATGTACATAAGTCTCACGAGGAAATAATTACATAGATTTAAGGCCAAGCCATAAGACCTGGGAAAAGACGAGAAATGAACCCTCCAACCGTCAAATGGTCTAAACTATAACGCACAAATGTAGTTTTACTTTTCTTTCAACGAAAAATAAACACTACGAAAATTTCTTCCAGCAATTACCTCGTCTCCGTTAAATATACCTTCAAAAACTCCGCATAAAGAAGCCAAAAGGTTATGGTATACAGACCGAAAATCATGTATAATTATTATTTTACCTGCAAGCATGCGCAACACCTCTGAAATATTTTTTGGCCCTTGGTATAATAGGGGTAAAGGAAATCAGAAACAAGGGAGATATAAACATCCAACTTCCAGAGTTAACCCCTACTCCTTCAATATGGTGCCTTGCTCCAGTGTGACTATCTAATTAGTCGGTTGTCTGCTTGGTTCATTCCGACGTAACTTGGCTTCTTTTCATGTCTGTTACGCACTAATCATGAAAAGCGATACCAAAATTAACTAACTGAATCTATCCCAGTTTCCTTTTCTCTCCAGTCCGAATAATTTCAGTCGAAATCTCCCGACCGGATTTCAAACAAACGGGACAGTAATATTACAGCAAATCACGATCTTGCATCTTATTATTTTGTTATTCTTTTCCGACACCTATTTACTTTAGAGTCTCAACAATACCCTTCAAAAATATTCTGACCGGAATGGTAAGAACTCGAACCCATTAAGATTTTAAAAATAAATAATCGTTTTTTTTTTTTACAGGTAATACTTCAAATTAAATATTTGATTCCTTTGCCTTCTTTAGCTTGTGGACTAGTTCATCGACGTGTGTAAAAGAAAGAAGTGAGCCAATGGGAGATTTTAGCTTCTTGGAGATCTTATCGGTTTCTTGTGCTTTCACTTCCTTTGATGAATCTTCTTTGTCTATGCTGAGCCTTCGGTAGTTCTCGTGAAACCCCAGCAGTACTGGAATACAGCCTGCGCATGCACCAAAAATACACCAGTTCATCCATACAGTGCCTGAAAAAAAGGAAATGAGACTTGTTTTTATTCCACCAAACCAAGACTGTGAGCGCGCCATTTAGTGTTCCTAGTAAGTTTTCAGTAGTCGAAAATTACTTTTCGCACGAACCGTTTTAGAGGTTTAACGAAACATGCCTATTTCCAGTCTGTTCTATCGACAAAACGCACGTGCCATACGCGAGCGCATGTTTTATTGAATTGTAACGCACAAGTCTGAAGTCGTGACGCGTGAGAACTCTAATTAATCCATTCGCCCCTGAACCGCCCGGACGGACCGTTATCCCCCGCAGCCTAGTGACGTCAAAGACATCTTTATTATTGTACAGGGGAAAAGAGTTTTCAAACCAAACCACAATGAGCACGATTTAGTCAAGAAGGTCGGAGAAAAAGGCAAAAACCATGTAAAGCTGACCCGAGAATTCCGATAAAAATCTTGTTCAACTACCCACCCACGCTTAGCACCATCTAATACTACAACCCTAAAAGCTTTCCCCCCAAAACCATTTCCCTCCGAAATGTAGCCTAGTACATACATAGCAAAAAAAAGAAAACGGAGTAAGGAGAGCGAAAGAAGAGGGGAGCAGAGACGGCGAAAAGAAAATATCAAGACTGCTGTGTCCCTTTACACCCCAAATTTTCCTGCGCATGCTCAAACTTTGCAAGCTGATACGGTGCATTTGGAATTGAACAACCTGGAAACGGCTGTTTGGTACGTTTTAGCTCTTGACAGCCAGAGAGTGACCAGAAAACGGCTGGACCAGCTGCAAAACGCGTTTTTCTACAAAATTCCCAGGGGTGAATAGGTTAAATATGCATTGTTTGGTCTTGTAAGCCAACGGAAATTTTTCAAACAATTCCAGGAGAAGCATTGAGGAGTTGCAGGCCGGTTCTTGAAGCATTTCTGGTTAGATCAAGTCATATTCATAACTCAACAATGCGCGAGGAACAAGTTTAAAATTGTTCAATTCACCGGTAGGACGCCTAAATTCTAACTGGTCTTCACTTACCGACTCCTGGGACCATTAAGATGATCAAGAAGATAACAGTGAATGAGTTGTTAATAAGGGTTAACAGTCCTGTAGTAATTCCTTCAGCTATAGGGTATGTAGATTCCACAGTCAACTCATAGAACAAAGGAATGGTACCACTCACGAAAAAGCCGCCTAATATACTTGACTTGTACAAAGAAGCTGCAATATCAAGTACAAGAATACTTAGAAGAATCATTTAACCGTCAATTCAGTTAGCTGACGTAATAATTTAAGAATATTTTTTTTTTCCTAAAGAAGAGTCAACTTGAGGTTTTTTCATGTTATTTACCATCTAAATGATGGGTTATAATGCGCCAGTAGTTACAATTCTACTGCTACTATAATTGCAAGTCAAATCGTTGGCGATCCTCCCGCAAGCTACGTTCAGCTATTTCAGGGTATTTTTAAAAATGGCGGATCCAGGGGAGAGGCTCAGACCTCTCTGGCTCCCATCTTTAGGCTAAACTGAAGCCCACTAGGATGAGAAAAATGTTTTCGACGCTTGGCAACCCTCGTATCTTAAGGGTTTGAACGAGAGCCCCCTACCCCAAATTTAGATGAAGACCTGAATCCGCCACTGCAACATTCACCGAGAAAAGTAATATTTAAATTGATTTTCCGACAGATACGCATCGCTTTATGATTTGTAAGTCTTTGTCTAGAGGCTACCACAAATTTTTCATGCAATGAAAGTGTTAACATGAATGTGAAAAACAATTGCATACAAATAAATCAAACAAAGTTTTAGTTATGTAAGTACTCTGCAAGCTGTTCCTCCCTCCGTCATGTGTATTGGCGTATAAAGAAAATGACAACTGGCAGTATCAATAAAGTACGTTGCGCTCGAAAACAGAGTCTACGAGATTTGCTCTAAATTTCTGCAAATGGCTACTAATGAACCAAGCGCGGATAAAGCGTAGATAGATGTTGAAAGAAAACTGTGGACGAGTGTCCAGCCTCACTCTGACAGAATTCTGGCAAGTAAAATCCTTTTAGATGATGAAGATGAAGATGAAGTGTCTTACCTTCAACATAATCTATCATCCTGAGGCAGAGAAGGGAGAACCACAAAAAGCATCCAGAGGCTCCAAAGAACAACACGAGCAGAAGAACCTTCATTTTCCCGCCAAACAGATCAGCACATCTCGCCAGAAGCAAACCAGCTCCAATGCCGGCTAATGTTCCATAGAAACCGATCCAGCCTGCCTCATTCTGGAATTGAAACGAGGTAGGGATGGGAGTTTGGAAATGTAAAAATAAAATAGCATAATATAAAATAAAAATCATCAAACATTTCCTCGCTACATTTCGCTGTATAAGATTATCCACTGAAACTTAATACGACCAAATTACGGAAAGCAAAACAAACTAAATCATAAACATAAACTAACGGTGAATTTTTAGTGCTAGGCGTGCCTGAATCCAAGGCGATATCTTCTTCTTCTTGTCGACGGGCATGAAGTGTGACAAACTCGGTAAAGTTAGAAGCCTTTGTATGGGAAAAAACACCTTCATTTTGTGTGCGAAGTAGAAACTATAGTATTAACTAACCTGACGGATTGAAAATGTCTCTAAATTGACCGCTAAAGACGCGCCCCAACCACTGTAAACACCTTTAACAAGAAAAGTGGAAAAGCAAAATTGACAACCAAATGTGCTGTGCTCATACGTCCAGGATTGGAGGCTTACGAGATCATGCTGTTTATGAGAGACATCATGCGCGAAGTGCCCTATAAATCTAATCCTCAGCTAAACCGCGGTTAGAAAGGCCTAGGCCAAAAATCGAATTTGGGTCGACCTTTATTACTGAGTTTAGATCGTCTGTTGGGTCAGACGTCGGACTTAGGACGCGTCGAACCAATCAACTGAATCAGATCAGTAATAAATTTTCTCCCGAACGAGGCTAAATAGACATTATCACACAAATTTTTAATTTATTCGTTTAGTTCGTCACATACGCCACTTCCACATCTCGCATAATGCACCTTATTTGCCCTCCAAAATTCTGAATAAGCATTGTTTTCAATTTCTCTTGGGACGACTGTGATACCCAGGAGAAATTAAAAACAAAGGTTATGCAATATTTTGGAGGGCAAATTAGGTGCATTATGGGAAACGTAGAGGTGGCGTATATGAAGATCGACGTTTTTGTCCCGGAGACGATCTTCAGACGTTCTAACTGTCTAAAGACGAAAGAACGTGTTGGACGATCCAAACTCATTCAGATGAACTTAACTGAGCCAGATGTTGGATTTTTCATGAACTTAACTCACTAAGTTTAGTTTGTCTCATGAAAAGGTTTACTTTACCCGATTTTGCCAAACATGAAGTCGGTCATAAGTAAATTGCAAATAATTATGTCTAATATGAGGTACATAATTTCCGACTTGCTTGTATCTCTGGACATAAGCAAACAAATGAGCGCTTCTTTTAACTTACTAATGACCATTATTATTATTTTCACTCATTCAAGATCGACAAAAACGGGAAGAACTAACGTAAAGAGCCAATGAGGATGTGAGAGAGAAATGTTAAAAGGTTTTTTTCACGGCTTGTTTCGCCATTCCATTTAATTTTACCACTAGTTGGGTTTTGGAGCAATGTTGCTTGTTTTGATTGGAAGAAACGTTTTCACGGATACCAAAAATTCAGACCCCAAAAAGATGTAATTCATCCGGTTCTGGATACAAAAAAAAAGTGTTCGCTCTCTAGTGTCAAACATGCACGTCGCTGATAAAGCTACTGTGTAAAAAATTAAACAATCATACGTAATGAATTTAACAAAGAAGCAATTAGGAAGTAACAAACATACCAGTCGTAACACCGTATACTAAACCAAGAGTCCAAAATTGTTTATTCCTGTGTATCAATAAAAAAAGGGTTATTTAAAAAAGAACGTTACGATGTGTGCACGGAAAGGTAGAATTGATATACACAGAGATATCATTTCTTCATTGTGTGCAGTGCCATCCATACGTAGCAGACCTGTCAATTTAGGCCTCACACTTTACCACCCACGTTTGAACCAGTCTTGCAACAAATAAAGTTGCAAGGTGTTTTTTGTGAGTGGTAAAACGCGCAACATCGCTATTCAAGTCGTTTTGCAGCAAAGCCGCAAAACAAGTTGCAGGTTTTTCATTGCCCGTATTACCCTGTCTTTAGCCTCACAAACTGAAAATGTAATTCATGCGCTCTTCAAGACTCGACAGCAAATTGAAGACGATTTTAATAGCATTTCACTCTTGGCAGGGCTAGTAAGATAAACCATTAAGGTCATTTCGCCAAATGCACAGAACGGCACACACACAAAATATGGTCGCTAATATGTCTTACTTGAATATTTGTCTGGCGCCAGCGAAGAAGTCCTCTCTTTTCCTCTTTGCTGATTTACTTGGAGGTAACGGAGGCTTGTTTGGAAAATATACCACAACTAACAAGAGCAGGAAGGTTACGATACCGAATTCTACAAAAACAGAAAATGAGTACATTAGGTCCACTGGGCTGTTACGAAAACTGCTGTCCGAATATTAGCCAATCAACAAAAACAACCGTCCTAAACATCCAATAGAGGACGTCCTTTATTATGTGAGATCGACCGACAAGCGGCTTAACAAGCCAAAATGGAACGATATCTTTCCTAGACCGTTTAAATTTGTTTGTAATATTCATGACGCTCTAGACTGCAAAGAACTGTCGCTTTTTTTCTCAGGAAATCGATTTTTCAAGGGGCGAGGTGCCGGGGCAATTTCTTATTGAAACTTAATCCAGGGAATACATTACATCCATCATAACAAAAGGCTTGATTAGCAATGGTGGCATGGACCGTCAGAAATAGCAATGAAAGGGAAATAGGCGGTGACGGCGAGAGATTTTCGCGGGAGGCGACAGCCTCAACCCTCCTGTTTTACATTTTAATTTAGACAGTCTCTTACCAAAACGACCAAGGCAGGAGAAGAAAAAAGTTACTGAAATAATATTTTTGGAAATGGACTTGTTACTTTCGAACCGATCAACCAAGGAAGTTAACACAGAGAGACAAATTTCTTTTCTGAGCGTTTTTGACCGATCAAACGTTTTTTCCTATTTTGGCTCAATCAAAAACAAGATATTTTGTGTCCCTTAGCTAAAATGGGATACGTACCAGCATAAAGTAAAGTCATTATCTCCTGTTTGCCTTCACTGATAAGTCTTTCTTTTTCTGAAATAGAATACAATGGGGTCAAGAAAAAAAAAACGCCTTTGTGGGAGGCTAAATTCATGACTGCCAGAAGAAATCTACTTATGCGAAGATTCCCGAGTAGCTCCACGCGGAATCTGACTTTTCTTATCCCTTCTGGCTTCTCCCAGGCTCCGAGATAGTCGGGTCCTCTAAATTGAGATAGCGCAAACACGAAAATAAAACGGGAGGAAACTGGGAAAAGGATTCCTTTTTCCCGCCCCGCCAACCTTTCGCGCGCCTTTCACTTTCGCGTCTTCCCCACTGTCTGAGAGCCTGGAACAGGCCATATCCCAGATGATGCCGTTGATCCGCAAAAGCTTGGATTTTTATCCTTTTTAACAATAGAGTAAGGCCTTGTTCTAACTTAATACTTAAGTTATTATTTTAGTTATTTTTTACATTGCTACCATGGATTATCTATGTTGTTACTGAAGGACAATATAAAATTCATCAGCAGGTTTACTAAGTAATACGAAAGAACAATGCGGGGGTGAGAAGGATGTACGGTAAAACAAAATGTAAGAATTAACAACATTTCTCCTACCTTTTTCTAAATCAGGCCCTTGTCCTAATCCCGCAGTCCGCTTATACACCGCTTCAACTTCTTTGGGATGAAGTTTTCTATTCCACACTGCTATCTCATCGTACGCAGCTTTAGAGAATATCATCTCATTGTTGGGTCTTCCGAACGTAAAAGAAGCATTATACACTTCCTCGGGTTTTGTTTTTTTACCCTTTTGGTCCGCCCCCGCACTGGATCCATTTGAGTATATCACGAGACCATCACGTTCATCCCACGTGAACGTCACGTGCGTCCAACTGTCACGCGGCACAGGAAAGCTTCGTTTCCACAGCATTGTGCCGTTCTCTACTTTAATAGCTAAGTGGTCCTCTTTATCGTAAGGAAAGTCTTGATAAATCAAGAACCCCTTAAGGCCTTCTTTTGTACCGCTAGTCCCTATAAAATACTGCAGCCCGTTGTTGTCCAGTATTGCATATTTGATCCACAGAGCGAATGTAAATCCCAACGGGCAAAGCGAAGGCTCACTCACACATGTGTTGACAAAGCTACCAAAATTTACCCACGCTCCTTTGCCGTCGGTTTCTATGCTTTGATTGACTACACCTTGTGTCGTCACGCACTCATTGAATATAAGCCCTTCCCTGTTTGACTTGAAATCTCTTAGTCCTTTGGTGACTTTAACACCCCAATATTCCCCTGATATATTGCTTGCCGACGTTTTGTCTCTCCTTCTCAGCGAAACATCTTTTATAGTGATGTTCAGATTGTCTAAAGGCCAGTAATGGGCTGCATCTCTGTAAATGGAATCTAAAGTATAATAGAAAAAAAATCATACATTTAGTGAATTAGAGTAGAGGGGACTGGTTAAGAAAACCGGCAAACAACGGTACTGTAGTTTATTTTGAAAGTTCCCTGACAGTATACAATTCTTTTTTGTTCACAAATTGTGACTGAATAAATCAATACGATGTTATAAGTCGTCAGTTAGTTCAAACTGATGTAGGGCTTGAAATAATTTCTGGAGAGTCTACGGACACGCGGACGGGAATGAACCCCGATGCCTGGTTTCAATGCGCAAATTGTAGACAACGGTTCTAATTGCATTTCACCCAGGATTTCATATCAAAGTTCCGCAATACAAAGCGAGTCGCTACATACAGATAAAAATTGAACAGCATGGACATTTTAATTTATTTCATTTTCAATACGATCGATGTGACCGGTCAACATGACCGGCAAGACGAAAGGTTGACCGGTCAACTCCCCAATCAGTCCGGACATCATCCGTTGACCGGCCGTTATTTCGAGCCCTGTGATGATAGGGATACAACTGAACGTTGTGCCGGGTCAAGCTCAAAAAAGCTAAGCAAAACATAAAACAGATTAGTCTAACGGGCTACTCGTAAGCGGACACGCTCGGGACCAAGGGTACGAGTCCGCTTTCGGTTCGATGCGTTTCCAACTGAAAGTCCATAATTTTTGCTACCAAAGTTTCTAAAGAACAACTACGTTAAATGTTTCCGTAGACTGCCAGACTGATTTTTTTTAAAAAGCTAGTATAAACTAAATTTTGGTGAAATAAAAACGGTAATAGCAGCCTTACCTGAATATGGAAGAGTTCCGTCGAGGTACAAGTCTAGAGTGTCACTGAGAAAAATAAAAGAAAAAATTCTGAAGTTAAAAGGCATCTTTGGTAAAACCGGTAAGCAAGACGAAATCCTAAATTGTAAACATTTAAGGCCAACTTTCTGCGGTACTGATCTTTATCAAGTGTGCAACTTGCGACTGGTTTTAAATACTTATCTTGGGGGTTAGCCTGCGAGCAGGCAATCGCGATGAGTCACGCCCGAGCAGCATGCATGCGAGAGGAGATGCTGGCTTGCCTGCAAGCTACTTAATTGTGGGTATTTTGTTCAAAGGTAGGGAGCAGTTTTTCCTGCGGTGTTGTCGTTTAATGAGAATTATAAGGTAGTGTAAACTTTAGGCATTTGGAAAACGTTTCGTATTGCCGTTTTCATTTAAATAAGGGCTGCAGAGTAATGTATCCGCTGGGAAGCTGTTCACTTCGAGTTATTTTACAATCTCTCCGATAATTATCAATGCTGACCTGACATTAGAAGAGAGGTTTCCCCTGTTGGGCGTGATTGTATCCAATTCACATTTGATATCCTTTACAACCAACGGACCAATTACAAACGACATAGCTACACCTAGTGAACCGCACAGAGCCGCTACAGCTGTGGAGGTTGTCCGCTGTTCAGGTGGAAACCAAGTTGCTGAGACCAACGTGGGCGCAGCTTGGGTTACAGGACCCGCCAAACCATTCAACAGCTGACCTGCTCCCATGGACCTGCGTAGTAGAGAGGAAAATCATGTGATACGTTTGTTAAAAGAGCTACGCAAGGTTTCTGAGCATTGGAAAATTTAACCTACATTTATCAAGTTTGTAATTGATAATTGTCCATTTTTAATGCCCTTCACACTCAACCATCCTAAAACTTTGACGTTAACTACTACCTCTTTGGTGTTTTTCTATTTTGCCAAACTAATATGTTGGGTTTTACTTTACTTTAATTTTAAGGCCATATGAAAATTGCAAAATACTTACTCAAATGAAAATCGTCATCTAGAGTATACTGGAGATTGCCTTGATACTGAACATGAGTTCTGTGGGGCCAGCGAGGACCGGGGGAGGGGAGTGTGGGTAGAACCTAGTAACAGGGAGCTAAAGGCAACCATGAAGACCCTAAACGACAGTAGTGAAAAAGACGCTAAGAAAGATATTTCCGCTCTTTCAAACCGGCGTTGTCGCGTTATTTTTCTAAGTTCAATTTGTCAAATATAGGTGGACTTTCCCACTTCGAAATCTTAAGTGAGGGACTGAAACCAAGTTCAAAAAGAGAAAGGAAAATTAGTCGTCGTGAATTCCCGTCCTCCAAAAAAAAAAAACCGAGGCATTAATGGCATTCGAAGGTTTTACCGTTGTCCTTTTGTTCATAAAAATAGTTTGTTCCCTTTATTGTTGAGTCAAACAGGACATCGATCTACTTAAGGTCTACCGAGCGGAGTGTATAGTCTACCACTGCGTTCTTAACAGGTGGCTGGCCAGCACATTATTGAATGCGAAATGGCTCCGCGGGTTCCAAGGGTTGAAATGATCTAAACCGGTTCACTTACCAGATGGCAAATGATGAATTTGACGTCACACATCTGAGTCCAGTTCCAAGAAACATGAATACACAGGAAACAAGAACGCTCAATCTCAGTCCTGTCATTGAGAAGAGATGAGAGATGAGAACGGATTTCACAACTTCTAATAAAGATAGCCTACGTGGCGAGCCAAAAAAAAAGGGGAAGGGAGGGGAGGGGAGGGGAGGGGAAGACACAGCTCTCTCCCCAATCACTCTCTCCTAATTTCTCTCCCTTCCCCTCTCCTTTCGACGCACCCCACGGAGGTTACAAAAAGGGAATTTTGTGCGTTTCAGAATATGGGGTAAAGCAGATATTATCTGAGGCTTTTGAAACATACGAAGAAAACTCCTGGTAACGGGGTAATCTCAAATAAGATAAAGCAGATAAAATAAACTGATTGCTGTCGTTCTAACTTTTAAATCTGTAGACAAAATCCTATGGTGTTGCCATTCAAAACGGAATCTTCCTTGGTTAAAATTTTTGCACAGCCCAATTATTTCCAAGGCTCTTACAAAGATGACTATGTATTTTTAGGTAAAAATTTTCTTTGACCACTATTAGGAGATAAATGGTTACATATCTCTTGCTAACGGAGTTCAAGCGGCGAAACTAGTAAGATAACCATTATATATCTGAGGTTTATCAGACGCAAGGAAAAGGATAACTTTCAAATTTTGCGGGCTGTACGGTAGAAATTTCTACGGCCCGCAAAATTAACTAGTAACAACGCGCGTACTAACTGACAGATACCATAATAGTTTGAAAGCAGATACCTTTCTCATCCATCATCCAGGAGAAGAAAAGCATCGAACACAAATACGTGATGGGATCCATACTGGCAAGGATCGCGACCTGAGTGTTGGTCCAGCCGAACACCATTTTAGCCGTTGTAGCAATGGGTCCAAAAGTATTCCATGCGCAGTATTGACTGAAACTGATCAGTGAAAACAGCAGCACAATATAGAAACGCCGCTTGTAGCTTTTGTACCCCACTGCGGGTTCATCAAAACTGTGATCTTTGGTATAGGAGAGTAGTTCTTGGTTTTCTTGTTCAGAGTAGAATTGTCGGGCATCTTAAAATAAAGTTTAACAAAATTTGAGTTGACACGAAGTAGTGATGGACCTATCCCCGCCTAAACCTCCTTTGTACTGCTCGTAAACTGCAAAACAGTCGGTTTTTTCTCAAAATCGTTTTGGTGTAGGGTCAGAGTCTAACACGCGCGAAGCGCGCGAGCCCCACACGCCCGTAGGACGTCTCTCCCCAGTCTCGCTCTCCGTTTTCAGCCTCGCTCCAGAGCTTTTGTTTGACTGTTCGCACGTATTTGGAGTCCATACCGCTCGTGACATCATCTCTTATCGGTCACGGACAATTCTGACATTTAGTTTGCGCAGGAAAAGAAAGGAAAAAATAACAAAGGAGGAAAGACAAGCGGCCATTTTTTATACAGCATCACTTATTTTTATTTCTTTTTACAAGAGAGCAGAAAGAGCCCATTATCAAACCGAGGCAGCTACTGTTTACGTATCTTTGGATAGACTCAACATAAAGCTAGGCTTACTCTAGGATTTTTAAGGAGTTAAAAGATTATGATAACTTATGCTCTTTTTTGGATTAGGTAAAGTTTCGCCCTCTTTCTGTGGGGTGGGAAAACATTTACTTTAGACTAAGAAGAAATCAAAAACCACGTGCAATTACCCAGGCTCCCTCAATAAGAAGAAAAAGACTAGTAAGCTCTCCCCGGAGAGCTTACTCGCAGGCTAGTGTTGACTTCACCGCCCATTTTTCCCTTTCATAAATGAGGCATTGCTAATAGTTATAGCCCACCTCGCTCATTTCACTTCGCAAAGAGTTGGCCTATAAACCACTACCTCGCGCCTCAAGCAACATAAAATATCATTCACTTTCCCTCAACATTGTCTGGTAAAGGTAATTTCTTTGTTTCTTTGCTGTTTCCTAATGTAAGCGACCGAACAAAATGAGAGGAGGTACCTGCACGCCTGACATATCCACGTCCGCGCTTGTCATAATCGACATCTTCCCTTTTTACCCAGGGATCTTCAAAGGCTTCAACCATTCCATTCTCCGTGGTGTTAGGCGGTACGAATGACTCGCGGTCAGCGGAAGCTCTCCCGTTAGTAAGGTGCATGCTGGGACTAGTCTCTGGTGGCAACGAGGGAACTGTGCAAACATTCAACAATTTTATAAAAACAAAATTTTATACATTGAAATTATGGAATGGATAACTCGCGGTCTTCATTTGAACCCAGAAAAACTGCACGGAAGAGGTCAGTTCACTTGTCTTGCCCCCATTTTCTACAAGTCAACTGACCTAAAATTATGTCGGAGAATAGCACAAGTGTTAATCCATAGAGGTTAAATATTTAAACGAAAAAGGTAAAAAAAAAGTTGTAGAGTCTAGTTACTATTGTCGAATTAAATGATGCAAGTATTTATCATAACCACACTACAGTAACTCATATATCTGTTTTTCACTTTCCTCAAGCAAAACCGATCACTGACCTATGTTACCTAAGTTGCCATTTACTTCACGTCCGCTAAAATCCGTCACGAGCTCGTGTTTTAAACCCCGGTAAAACACTGTCAATCTAAAAAGCCTGGGGGCGGCATTTGATTTCAGTCTCAGGCGAGTGCGGGGCTGATTGCATTTTGCTTCATTGATATTCTTTATTTTAAAATTTTATCCTCATTAGTATTCTTTATATAAAAAATACTAATAAGGATTACATTTTATTTCATTGCACGTGACCTAATATTTTTTATTATCACTATCAGCACAGCAACAGGGTAAGCCTTTGTTTCCATATCTCAATCCGCCCTCTCCCTTTTTACTTACACTTACATGAAATTTCTAAGTTTCTTAACTCAGAGACTTAGTTTCTGCTCAACAAATGTTGTCAAAGTGCAAGTCTCTTCAATTTTAAAGGGAAAAAATTCATAATCACGCGCAGAATTCGATCACGGAGTGCCGGGTCTGCAGTCTTCCATCCTAACCACTACAACCACCGAGGATTAGCTGCAGGAGCTTGGTTTGATTTAGTACTATAGCGAAAACCCTAACCCTAAATAGAAGCTAAAAAATTAAAACTAATCACTATTCTAAGTGCTTAACCCTAATCAGTATGGTCAGTGCTTAACCCTTATCAGTACTGTTAGTGCTTAACCCTAATCACTATAGTCAGGACTCACAGGAAATTACTTTGTGTAGGCATCACAAGGTTCCCAAGGGCGGTTTTAGATATGGAAACAAGCGTTTACCCAGCAACTGACACAACAAATGGTGGGTGAATATTTAACGTTCTTTCAAAATAACACACGCATTAAATTTACGATTACAAAAAAATTAAACTTTGTTCTTTCACCAATATAAGCAGCCAAAAGTTCAGTGACACAGGAGTAACATTGGCTATAGCAGTGTTCAGGCGTTGCACTCAAGACTTGCCAGTTGTGAATGCGCAAGGCTCGAGTACTGGATCTTTGTTTACCCACCATTCGGCCATTCCAGAAAAATCTTTTTAACGAATGCTTTTCCGTGAAATAGTTTTGGGTACCATTTTCAATTAACTTCCTCTCTTTCTCGACATTTTTAGGCTTCCGAAAAGCTCTGGAACAAGACCCTATGTCCTCTTCGGTTAGTGTCGTTCGCAGACTGGAAAATTTCTAATGACGATTGAATTTTGATTTTCTTACATAATAATTTCATACGTAATGCTTTTTTCGTATGCTAATTTCCAATGTTCACAAAAGCGTCATTGTTATCAACTCCCTTGAGACGCGTTTTTCCAGGAATGATTTTGAAGTCGTTCAATAAACTCGCGGGTCGGGTTTTATCGGGGTAATAAAGCCCTCCAGCTCGTTTATTAAACATTAAATAAAACATAGCTGAAAATTTCGCAAATGCTTGGAGCAGCTTGAGTAGCGCCGGACTTTTCATACCCTGGTTACCAGAGGTTTTTTTCGCGTGCGGAGGGAATTTTCGGTGTTGGCCGAACGGCCGAAGCCGCGGGTCACTATACAGACTTGACAGAAACCGGAAACCGCGCTAGAAAAGTCTCTGGCACCCAGGGTAGACTTTTCAAAATTATTTGCCCAACATTAACAACGCACATATATATTATTTTCCGCACGGGTTGCAAATTGCAAATTACTCCGTACAGTTGCACCCAGTTTTCATTTTCAAGCTGATCAAAACTAAGTATTTCTAAACTAATGTCAAGTAGAAAGTTATTTATCACCATAATTTTGTCTTTTTTGATTATTTTCAATTACTTCAATTGCGTGCACATTTCGATTCAACGACGACCCAACTTCAAGTCCACGAAGAGTAAACAAGCAAGGTCCAATAAAGACGGCAATGCATTTTGCTCACAGAAAGGGACAGAAAAAGCTTTAGATTAATGAACAGGTACCAGCGAAATGATACCGCATTCTACGTAAATAAACACTGGGCGTAGCAATTAAAAACTGCAAAGCCAGCCCATTTGAAAATCACGCACAAACTAAAAAAAAGGCCAATGTTTCTTTACGGCTTGCGACTCGATGTAGTAGCACTGTGTTGGCAACGTTGGTATCTACCTCTTCAAAGAATGAAATCATGAGCTCTCCGGCACAGCTGGATGTATACATCGGCAGCGCAGTCATAATTTCATATTTTTGGTACCGAACAAGTTTAATACGGATGACCGGCAAAAGAAAAAAGAAATGAACTTGATTTGTGCCTCAAAAATATCCGACTCGTGAAAGGTGTTTTAAAAAATCCAGTTACCAATATCGTATTCGCTACAGCATAATAACAACACCCTACGAAACTGGCCGAAGACAATGCAGCTTAAAGCGGCGCATGCATATGACGTCCATGAGAACAAAAAAAATGTAGTTGACTTATTTTATTTCAAATTAAAGAAATGATATCTTTTCGTTCGACCAGTAGGACCAAGTTTAAAGTTAAGCACATGCTCATAAGACCTTCAAGGAGAAAAGTTCTTGGTTCCACCTCTTAAAGTCATTTTATACGTGTTGTATAACTTATATTTTTCACGTTGGTTAAAGCAGATAAATATGCCGATTTCAACACAATAGTTCTCCGGAAGATGTTTAAAAGGCCTCGAACTTTCCCTTCGGTCCACAATTGTGAATAAAAAGCACAAAATCGAAACATTGTGGATCCGGGATTTGCTTTGCGACAATGAATTTTCCGGTTTTATATAAGGCGTTCATGAATCGATTTCAGCGGGATTCTCCTTTTCAGCTAAAAATCTCTCGTTTTATCGGAAACTTTTGCCTAGAAAATTAAAATCAACAAAATCGCTCACACAGTCTTCGTTCGAAAATATTTCAACACACTCAGCATCATTAAATTTAAAATCGCTTATGTTAATAATAATATTGATACCCTGCGAGCAGAGGCCCTTCGATCTTCCTAGATAAGTCGGGAAGACTTAGTCCCGACTTATCTAGGAAGATCGAAGGGCCTCTGCTCGCAGGGTATAATATTGAGCAACTTGCCAGTGAAATACAAGTCACCAACTTGGCACTTCTGAGAGCTTAAATCATTAAGGGCTTAGATATGCTTTCTTAAATTCGGTTAAATAGGAAAAATATTTACCTCAAACAAAACTGTCGTGGCTTCATGGAGAACGCATGATAGCTTGGACGCGAGGATACAGTGTCAACGGCCTTTTTTTCATGAGCTGTGCGCGATTGTCACAATTCCACATTGGAAAGTTCCTGTACGATTTTCTTTTAAAGAACCAAATTCAAAACCCTACACGCAGTATTTCCAAGACAAAAAAAAAACATTTCCCAACATAAAAATAGACATCCCGGCTTTGCTTTTCTCTTGTTTTCTGCTTCGATATTTTTGGACATTTGCATGTGAACTTCAAAACAAGAAGTTCGAAACAATAGAAGATTGACAGCTGCCGTAATCCGAGCGATTTCATTGGCTTACATAATACAAAAAGCGGGTTTTTCACGTGGGGCAGCCGTGATCCAACACCGGTCTTTTGTCACACAATCTAATAAAATATTACGTAACTCGTAAATTCGAAAGATCTAGAGGAAAATGTCCGCTTTGTGCAATGAAAAGCGCGTGATAATAAATTTCTGATAAATTTCTCAAGTAAATTCTAACATAGTTTACTATTCTAATAAGGAAAACTTGCATGAGAAATTTCCTGCTAAAATGAGAAAACTGAATATGCCGAAGGAAAAGTTTTTTTTTTGAAGGTCGAGATTTTCAAGGTGCGCCCGGAAGTAATGGGTCATTACGTTCACCCGGTTTAACTCACCCACATCACACAGTCAAAGTGAAAAAACGCGCCAATCTTTAACTTGTAGAAAAAAAATTATAACATTTCTTACGTACGAAATAACTGATAAGATTTGTATGTGATTGTTTATCTTCCGATCTTCGACAGCTTGAAGTTTAAAGTCCAAGGTCATTCTCGTTTCCAGGGCCGCCTGTTGGCGCCCGGTCAACACATTATCAACAGCGCTAAGATGATTTGTAAAAGAACAAAGGAAAAAAAAAAACGAAACTATATTTTCTTTGTTTTCTAGCGCTTACAAACTATTCACAAATGTTTTCCGCATCGGATGGCTATCACGGTAAAGGAAATCAACTAACTGAGGCAAAATTGGTCAGTAGAACCTCTCTTTGTCGTTGGCAGGAGATCATTCCTGGTAAAGAAAGACAAAAAAAACATATGGTTCTGTAACTTTTTAAGGTTGGTTTGAAACTTTAAGATTTCAATCTTGGCAAAATAGATCTTTCAAGCTTGTATGTTTTGCTTTACATTTCAGACCATATTAGATAACCGTAGAGAACTGTTTCTTTCAAATGTCGTCCTACTCACGTGCAAAAAGTGTATGCATGAGTTATGAAAGACAAAAAGCAAATTCCCTCGAGAACATCACGTGGTCTGAATTGGGAAAAAACACAACAACAAGTTTATTCAGTATAACCATTTTGTACAGGTGTTACGATTAAAATAACAATAATAGACAGCTAAGTTAAAGGAAATGCAGATATGATGAAACGGTAGAATTAACTATGTTTCTTTCGTCTTTCAAATGCTTGAAAGATAAAATTAGCAGCTAGCCTGCTGATATGTGAATCAGTATTGTTAAAAAGAAAACAGACTTAATCACGGATATTGTAATGTGTAAATAAAGTATTTCGGTCGTTGATTTTAATAAAAAGAGTCTTTCTTAAATCATTGTATTGATCACAGTGAAATAATATGTGAAGTTCATTTTCAACCGAATTTTGGTTGCAATGATCACAGATTCTAAGGTCTTCAGGAGTTTTGTGGATTGTAAATCTTTCAGTTTCTATTTTTAAATTATGATTTCCTATCCTAAATTTGGAAGCTACACGCCTATGTTCAGGATTCCGGATATGATTGATGACTTCAGAGTGACTTGTTTCATTTTTAAAGATGGAGTAGAATTTTAGTTTTTTATTAGGGAAAAAACACACAAGCTATTTGCCTCGCTTTCATTGTTTCATCCGGGATACGCCTACAAATAAAGAAAAATTATTACCGTACATTCTCGTGCGTAAACAGGCGAGTTAGGGCCGGTTTACATGGAGTGGGGGACCCCGGTCTAGTGGGGTAGGTTTCTTTTGTTTTGTGTCCCCCAGAGCGTGAAAACAAAAGAAACCTACCCCACTAGACCGGGGTCACTAACTCCATGTAAACAGGTCCTTAGAAAGCCAGTTCGCCGTTTACAGTCGTATGCAGGTCTACAGTTTGCAACTGTTTGCGAGCGGCAAGATGGCGGTCTTAGCGAAACAGTGACATGAAAATGAGCGCTACGATAATTGGCGCGCGCATTACATAGATATTGAAATTAACAAATTATTACTCCAATCAGCTGTTCTATCCTTTCATAAACTGCGAGCAGTCTCTTATTTTTCTTTGTGTTTACAATCGAGCTGAGTACTCAGTAAGATAAGGACTGTGCAGATTTTAAGAGAAAAGGGGGACTCCAAGCAGCCTATTTTTTTTTATCGAGAATCAACAGTTTAAACAGTCACTACATTTTGTGTTTATCCCTTGAATTTCAGATAGCTGATCATGATAATAAACAAAAAAGGTTCGCATACGAAATTATTATGCTTAACTTTTTGCTTTAATATTTTACATGTTGATCTAAAGCATTCTTTTTTTGGAAAAAGGAATAGAAATATAATTTTAGCAAAATTGTTTGACCAATACGCGGAGCGAAGAATTATCACCTCTCGGGCATAACATTTGTTTAGAGCTGAAAGAAAAGAGGCATTTTCACCTTTACTGCGTCGAATACCGAACAAATCACTGTTTGCAGCGACTCACCCTGTCCGTATTTTTAAGTCAAGAAAACAAACCAAAAAAATCTTACGTATATTGCACCTTTTCATAGTTTATCAAGTGGCTTACCTGCATCCATGGTCAGTATGGATAAGTTACGACTCGAGACTTCGTTAGCATCCGAACAAGGAAAAACCTTTGATGACATTTTTAAAAGTCAAGGAAAACGCAAATGCACACTATAATTTCTTTACCCCATTGCTGCAAAAATTACTCAGAGAGAAACGCGTTCTTTTGAACTTTCGAAGAAGTTTAATTAAACTTCTAAAAATTAAACACTTATTAGAAAGCTACGTCATTATAAAGTTTGTGAGATCATATATTAATTCAATCCGTTGGTACTAGGAAGAATGCAAGTGAAAGACATGTTGAAAATGTGCCTCGAAAACTTGCGTAAACTCAGCTTTTAATTCGGTCAACACCCAAATTGATAAAAAATCCGAAATTTCAGTTTGTAAAATCAAGAAGCAAACCAAAAGTATCGAGTAAATGCGCCGTAAAAGAGGTGCCATTTCCACTGGAAATGAGTCACACCATAAAATTTTATCTACAGATTCAAAAGTTACAACTAAGTACTACACAAATAGTGCTATGTCAAAATACTGCTGAAGAGCTTTCATTTGAATGGCAATAGCATAGGATTTCATCCTGAGACTCTGGTGAGCGTTTTATTTGAATGTCTGAAATGTTCACACCATAGGATTTAGACCGACGACATTCACTTGTACATGTCTTCTCTTGGCCCCAGTTATCATTCCAAATAAGGGAGATAGAAGACTTTCCACTAACGTAAAAAACTGAACGATACTTTATTCACCGTCATACCTCGGGAAAATAATGTTTACACACTGGCGGCGCGCCAGTAAATAAAAAGGTTGGACAGAACTAAACACTGGATAAATTGCTATCCAGCGGATAAGGTGGAGGAGGTGGCGGGGGGGGGGGGGGGGAGGGACTGTTACGAGCCCAAAGTTGACCAAGCTAAATAAATAAGTATTGAGAACCAATTGCGTTATCCAGTAAGTAGTGATTTAGTCCGGTGGATAATGTCCACTCGACTTTTCATTTTTAAACAACTCCTTCATGATCACGGCGTTTGACGATTGACATCAAGAGTAAAGGCCCCAAAGGTCATACTCTGCGGTCAGACTTTGTGCACTAAACGTTTAGCCCATCATAAGAGTTGACACCATCCATTCCGGTGTTCTAGCTCATCTTATTCCGGAAATTTCACCGGCGAGTTGTGCAGGAATTTAAGTGTCTATTCAATCAGGAAAAAAAGAGCAATGCAGAAAGATGATGCACAATCTTTCATGAAATCGCTGTCAGTTTTATAGAGTCCCATTTAGAAACCAAAAACCAAAACGACAACACAGCTTTGGGTGGCCACGATAGATGAAAAGTTTATGACGTGTAATCAATATTACATGAACTCTAATCAACAACTCAACAATTCCATCACGTCGTTCTTCTGTGCTTGATGACGAAAGAGAAAAGAGGCTGTTCTATATATTTTTCGCCGGACTCGTTACATTATAAGGCAAAGAAAGCCTCTTTTTTTTCTACAAGGCTACTTTTAAGCTACTTGAGTTTATAAGTATACTACGACAAAAAAATGTTGTAAAGAAGTTTGTCACGGAAACGTCCGTGAATTTCATCCCTAAGAACACCATCCTTCATGGGTGTCCATATATCATTCAATAGCTTTGTCTCAGCGAAACGTGCAAGCAAGTGAGCCTCTCTTGGTGAAACGTGCCTGCTAATCAACATTCAGACTTCCACGCCGGCCAAAAGCGCTCTGAGATAATAACCCCACAAAGTACAAAGCACGCCATTCTTGTATCGTGTGAAACGCACGTGGACAGGTTCAGCAAGGTGCGTTCTTACATAGTGTAAAAATTTGGCTGATCTCAGGTTACATCTAAGGGCATAGAACCTCCCAAAAGTCTTAAATTCACTATTTTCACATTGCCCATAATGCACCTTGTTCTTCCCCCACAATTTTGCATACGCTTGGCATTGTCTTGAATCTCTCTTGGGACAACTGTAATACCCAAGAGGGTTATCCTGTTTTTGCGGAAGGGGGCGGGGGGAGGTATACAAGATGTATTACAGGAAATGTGAAAATGGTGCATTCAGTAGAAATCATGAGGAGAACAATGAAATAAATTCATAAAGCTGTTCAGTTCAATGATCAAAATACGAATACAAATCGTTTACGCTGATGTCAGTATAGAAAAGCTAATATTTTCCGATCTGTATTTCTGAATTGACTTTTTAGTTGGAGGCTCACATAAACATGGTGGACAAGTTCCCTTCTTTCTTTCTGCCAACTATTGAATGCTGGCAAATTCTTGTTGTTTTTGCATAAGTTCAGAATAAGTAGGATTGATTTGTAGGAGAGTGAATGAAGCAAGTTGGCCCATTAGAGAACATAGAGCACCCTGAGGGGTTATCTTGCCTCAGGCATCTTAGCCCACAAGGAAGCAGGTACAAAAATATTCAAGTTCAAGTGCGTTAATCTGATCTGCTTGCTGCTGGAATGAAAAGGGGCTCCCTCTTCTTGAAAAGAATTTAGGGCATTCTACCCTTCCTCCTGTCCCCCACAAATCTTGTCAAACTTGCACTTAGGCTGAACAGTGCTATGCAAGGAACGAGTACATTTTGTCAGGGGAATCAGTTGGACAGATTACTTGATATATTGCCTATTAATAGTTTCAATTTTTGATGAAACTCAAGATTGCAACTGTGTTTACTCTAGCCCTCAAAACAAGAAACTGCAGTGAGGTCAGTGAGATAAAAGGGAAGTCCTTTGGAGAGTTGACAGTCATGAGCTGGGACTGCCTTAGAGAAACAACCACTATTATGCAAACCTTTTGATACTGATAAAACTGGTCTTCCTGTGCTAGTGGCTCCCAGCATGAAGTTGCCAGTAAAAACCACTGCATGCAGCTGGATGTAAGATGAGAGAAATAGGGGAAGGAGAAAGGGCATGATCGCAGTTTTAAAACACGGCTGAAGAGCACAGAAACCACTCCGGTCAGATCTGAACCCCATTGCTCTGACCATTTGTCATAACCTTGAACTACATTGAATGTATAATGGTGTAATTTATGTAATGGTCTGCGTGGGATCGGCCTCTCTGGAAACCACTTCAGTTTCTTTAAACTTGACCGCTTGTTATCATCCATTACTACAGAAACAGGATATATTTTTTGAGGACCTAAGAATACAAATAAGACTCACCAACATATTTACTGTCAGCCTTTATTCCTGATGGAAACCAGCGCTTTTTCCTCAAACGCATCGTTTGACCCGAAGTCCGCTTTGCTTTGGATTTTACTTCAGGGGCCATGGTAGTTTCTGCAGTTGGACGAGCGATGTATGGACCTATGTGCGAAATCGGGCATAAAATATGAAACGTTCGTAATTATTTACCTATTATATTTTTCTACAGAAGTAAAGAGATTTATAAAGTCAATATGAAGACAGGCTAGCAGATCATTGTACATTAAAAACATATCGATCGCTTCAGGAAAACAAAAGAGCATTTTATAAGGGGGTTTTGAATTAACCTCCGGTCCGGTAAAAGATTGTTATCGGGCGGATGTTCAATGAACTTGTGTATGCATTGCCGGCGAATGAAGCTCGACATTGTTCCGGCAAAGTATCTTAGCCTTCCTGAAATGTTTAGAAACGGAATCACTAAAGAACGGTCGAATGGAACCACAATTTCCGATCTCCTTGATTCACTTGTCACGTACGGATTTCATGTGCGAGATAAAAATAGCAACTTTGGGGTATCCACTGAAATTATATTTCGTTACATTTTTGAAATATTAAAAAGCACCTTTCAAAATAAAGTGAATATTCAAATTACGTATTATTTCGAATGCATTATATATAAGAGAGAAAATGTATCCCGATGCTTTGCAGGAAAGAAATGACACATGTAACAAACCCAACCTAAACGCATGAACTGGCCATGATGTTGCCATATGCACAGTGGAAGCCACTAAGATTGAGTAACTCACATTCTCGATAAATAATTGAAAGCAAAACATTCATGTGGCCTCTTAAACAATTTGGCGCCTATGTGTCCAAAATTGTTTCTCAAATGCCTACCTCAAAATGAATTCAGGCTGGGATGAAAGGCGAAGAATTTTGTGGAGGAATCAGCCAGAATAAACTCGTGCTCCGCTCTACAAGACTACATGCACTCTGCTTGCTCCTCTTTCCCGCATTTGTAATATGATCTCAATCCAATCTACTTGACGGGAAGCGGTCAGGGAGGTTATAATTACCAAATTTTCAAATAATAAGGAATTGTGACTGATTTAGTCAAACAAAAGCTCAGAAAAGCAAGGCTTTTCAGGGTCTACTCGTTCAAGCTAAATATAAACAAAACCATCCCAGAATATGCATTTCACCAGCATTTGCTTCATTGTAATGGACACGTCTGTTGTGTAATTGCTCCGGCTTCCCCCCTCCCCCAATTCTTGCCAATATATTTCTACCCTTTAGGCTTAGGTCAGCGAATTAAACAGGACTTCTTGTCACAGCCTTTCCACTAAAATAGAGATCAACTTATTACCTTTCGTTAAAATCTTATCTTCCCTTCTTGTTGTTAGGTGGGGGTGGGGGTGGGGCAGGGGCTGAATCGCTCAAAAAGTGTCTGAAAAAGACTGGTAACGACATTGCTCTCAAGATTCAAAGATGGCGGACGAGGATGAAGAAGACTACATGTCGGATAAATTTCTGCTTGGCGAAGCGCAAAATGCCCCAGGATTAGTTCCAGATAAGATAGCAAAAAAGTACAAAAAAGAGTCAAAACATAACGAGTTAAATGAACGCAACAAAATCAAATCAATACGAATACGTGAGTCTGAACACAGAGAACAAGGTCTTGCGAGTGCTTTGGACAGCAGCAACAAGGGATTTGCTATGCTACAGAAAATGGGCTTTAAACATGGAATGGGTCTGGGAAAAGACGGTATGGTTTATTACTGTCTTCAAACTAATAATTAGTTAATTTTTTAATAATAAGACTTAAAATGTAGTGCCGTAAATAAATATTTCGAGCATACAATAGTTGTCAAACGTGGTAGGTAGGCTACCACTTGTTACCTCTCCTCGCTTCGTTCCCCAATCCCCTGGCTCAATGTTGCACCCATAACAACTTTTAGTTTTAGTCAACTGTAGTTGCCTGTCTCATAGAGGTGTGATTTTAGAGAAGATTAACAGGACAATTATAAAAGAAGATGTTTACTTTAAAAAATGTATGGGACTGTTCCGAAATTTTTTCTCTTTCACACTGCCACTCACTCAACAACACAGTTGTTTTTGAAAATCAAAATCACTGTTTTTCCTTTAATAGTGTCTCTGTCTTAACATTTTTTCTCCATAGGGACTGGCAGAGCAGAACCAATACCATTGTCTATAAAGGCAGGTCTGTAACATTATGTCTTCCAAAATTACTTCTGCTGTTTGCAATATCATTTATCATGTCACCAGTTGGCTTGATTAGCTCAATGAGATGAAGGGTTAAATCTTTTGCAGTGGTCAGTTTTTTAACTCCTGACTAAAGTATTGATTTTTTCTGCTGCTTGAGTTGGTAAGGTGACTGCTTCTCTTTTTCACATTTTTTCTTTTTTATATATTTTTTCTTCATTAAGATCGTGGTGGCCTTGGTCATGATATGCTCTTAAAGAGACAGAGAGAAGTGAAAGAAGTGTTGAAACATGAAGTTGCAAAGAAAAGAATGAAGATCGAGGAGAATCAGAGACACAGTTTCAGGCAACATATGAGTGGAAAGTTTGCAGAGAGACAAACAGCAAGTGACTTGTACAAGAGTCAGAAAGCATGTGAACAGTTGGATAGATCAAAGGTAAAAAGATCGAGTCTGACAAAAGTTGCTTTACAGCTCTTCATAGAATTAAAGGAAAACATTTTAATCACCTGGAGCCCTTGTGTAAATGTCACAGATCTATAACTGCAAAACCTTGCAAAAGTTAATTTTTCATAGATTATTCATGGAAATCCTCAATAGTTGATACTAACAATGTGTACTGTCAGGCAACCAACTAAAACACTTTCCCAAGTTCCTGGATAAACAGGTATATGTGTACCGAAAAGCAATCATTTAAATATTATTATTACCGTATTATGATAGTGATTCTATTACACAGATTTTCCCTTTCCATGTGAAAGAAAGGAAATAGGAGATATCTTCCTGCAGGCTTATTTACCTGTAGTTTTTAAGTTCACTCATGCTTACTATAGAAGCACATTTCTTGAACTTTTTAGATTGAATTTTTGTGAAGCTATTCTCAGAAAAAATAGGCAGTAGCTTAGGAGAGTAACATTAAGGTATCCAAGACTCACTCTTGTCCCTCCCTCACCCCCAACCCCAGGAGAGCTTGTTTGTAGGCCAAGATATCCAATATCAAAAGTAGGTTGAGTTTGATCGTCTGGGTGAATGTAGTCCTGAATAGGACTGTCGTTGTTGACAGTGACTGACGTTTCGACAACCTGTGCGGTAGTCATCTTCAGAGTCAAAATGAGTTGTATCACGTCAGTTGATGGTATTATACTCTGGTTATTGATCTGATTGATCAATTACATCGCCATGTTATTGGTCATCTGTCAGTTAAGCTGTGATGTCAGTAATAATCTTGTTGGTTTTTGAGATAATGGTCAATGTTATATATTACAACTGCCGAGTGAAGAATTAAATGTAAAGAAGATTATTACGATTGTATATGCAACTTATTTGCAGTTGCAAAAGGAAAGCCTGAATAGGAGTCAAACTTTTGACCTCGGCAATTATACCGATGCAGCACTCTAAAATTAATGATTGAGTTAACCAGCCAACTGGGAGCTGGTTATCATAAGTTAATATTCTTAGTTATTGTTGGTTTATAGGACTTGCCATGTGTTGTAAAGTGGTTTTGGCCCGAGACAAAACCTGATAAGGAGGAGAGTGAAGAGGAGAAGGAAAAAGATGGTACGGAGTATGCAGATGATGATGATGATGAGGAGGACGAACCAGAGGTCTGCCGTAAAAAATCAGTGTCTCTTTTTATTATGTTATTCACTGCTAGGAGGGTCTACTTTCGATTTTTAGACTCTGCTATCTAGCAAATTCTGTTACTACGCTTTTCAAAAACACGCACACTTTGAAGTTAAAAAGCCAACTGACGTTTGTATTTTTCACTGCCATCAATCATCTTAGTCGACCTCTTAGGAGACAGAACTTTACTTAAATGGATTCAAAAGGTCATGGTTTGTGATCTGTGATTGGTGGATTTCGATCCGATTTTGTTTCAAGGTTTGTTGCGTGTGATCGTAATTATGATTGATGGCAGTGAAAAACACATTAAATTGTGAAGGCAGCTTTTGAACTTAAGAGTTTGCGTGTTTGTGAAAAGCGCAGTAAAGAGTTATTACTTTTGGATCTACCAAGGAGGAACAGGACTGCACTCATGTCAAGTCCGGTGGCCCCTGGCATCTAACTTTTGCTCACGGGTGACCAGAAAATCTAAGTTTTTTCATGCAAATCATATGCTGGCCACTCTAGATTTTACAGGTTGAGAGCATTGGGCTCCGTTCAGTTTCCCTTAGAGAACAGCCTTGAGGAAAAAGGGTGGAATCTTTTCACAATGTAGCATTTGAAAAACTAGTGATTAACATATTCCCATGCCATGGTTAATGTAATATTGATCAACTTTTTTTATATATTTGTTGATTTTTTGTGTGTGTGTGTTAGCCAGCAGAAAAGCTTGTCCACCTCACTATGTACCTCAGACGAACTCATCAGTACTGTATATGGTGTGGCACCAAATTTGACGGTAGGAATCCTTCAATTTGAACAAAATGGTAGAAACGTTGCGTGTAAGGACATATCGACATTCTAGTAGTAGGATGTTCATTCACGATGCAGGATGTTTGTCACATGAACCTAGTTTGTTGCCTTAGCTCCCACGAGTCTCGGGTCGCTTAGTGGTAAAGCATTTGGACTAGTCATAGTAACCAGAAGCCCAGGGAGGGGGGGGGGCGGTACTCTGGATTTCAAGTGACGGGGATGATTAAAAGATATTTTTGGGTTTGAAATCTTCAATTCTGGGATTTTTTGGTGGTAGGGAAATTTGTAAAGTATTTTTTGGGGTGACTTGATTTAAGTAGGGATTTTGGGGGTATTCAAAACAGTCTGAAGATTTGTGGTGGTGCCCCCGTATCCCCGGGCCACGTAGTTCTGCAAATAAAGTACAACCAAACTTGTTTTGCAACTTTTTGAAGCTTGGAAATTCGCCATGGGCTTTTTTGAGGGGTTAATTTTGGACCAGTGTTTTTGGGGGTTTTGTTGGAAGCCCTAGGGATTGTTTCTGGGTTTTGATGTTTTTGCCCCCATTCGATCATCCCGTCATTTGAAATCCGGAGTACCCCCACCCCCAGGACCAGAATGTCATAGGCTCATTGCCTGCAACAAGTTCTTCAGGGGTGCTCTGGAGGCGGTGTGAAAAAGTACCCTTGGGAGCCCTGGGAGAACTTGCTCTTAGGCTAGTTGGGAGTACTCAGATAAGTTCTTCCGAGCCACCTGTGTCATTGATTAAAAAACATCTTTCTCGTTGTCACCAGGCTCACAATTCACTTTCACATTTCCATTTCATTTCAGATGATCACGACATAGCAGACAACTGTCCGGGAGACACCGCACAGGATCATGAATAACAGATAATTAATGAAGAGACAAAATACTGCACCATCTGCAGGAAAAATGATTAATTAAAGCAAAACGTTTTATCCCCTGCACAAGAAATATGAGC
>OZ037998.1:3207534-3392534 GCA_964035705.1 Porites rus
GGTGATATTTTAAAATAAATTTCACCCTCTAATGTATTTCAAACACTCGTACAGTACAACAATTAAGTTTGTGTGCAGTAATCTAGTAATTAAGCCAGTTTAGCAGAACAATAGACTCGAAATAATTGTGCATTGAAAAGAAAAGTTAAATAACTAGATTTTATTCAGTAAAAGCCTCTTACAACGTGCAATTTCAATTTAAACGGTGCGGTTCTATCCGCAAGAATTCTTAGAAAAACATTTAGCTTATTGAGGTTCTTGTAGACAAGAAAGGGAATCCTTAACTTACTTCAAGGTAATTATAATTAGGTGAAAGTAGAATTAATATACGAAATTGGTCTTTTTAAAGTTTCGATCGAAGGAAGCCCTGAAGAATTTGCACCACATACACTAAGTCGTGTCGGCTGCTTTTTGTCTTCAAAGAAATAAGGTATAGCCAAAATGTTTGCGTTTTATGATCTGAAATGGGCCGCACAATTAGTCTGAAATTCATCCGATTGCTTCGATTCGTTTTCTCCTCTCAACAACTGAGGTTACTGAGGGAGTAATAACGACTCGAAGTAGTCGGATGAAATTCAGGCTACCGCACAATGTCATTAAAGCTTTTTCCAGCGGCAGGTTTCGTGAACCTTTTGCGTGAAACGACCGTGCAGTGTACTGTTTAAGTAAAGGGTTCGCGAACCGAAATCGTATAAAAAATGAGGCTACCGCTTAGACGCCAAAGTTAAACAAGACAAGGCAAGTAATTAAATAGACGCAGTCAGCTGCGAGGAGTATAAATAGAGGGCAAACTCGGTGATGTAGCCTGTAAAGGAGCTGTGTTATGAAATTTACCAAAATCAGTCAAACAGAGGGACGGACACCAAATTGAGTGAAACATTAAAATAATGAAATAATCACTCGCAAAATTATATACAAAAAGAGGCAAGGATGGAAAAACCTGGGGAAGATTGAAACGGATTGCAATTGTGGTTTTTGAAAACTTTTTAACCTAGAAGTTTTCAAAAGTTAATTTTTATTGCTTTTTGACGTTTGATATAATGCTTAGGAGACACATTTTGTTTGACACAAAGCTGTGATTCTGTCCGGCATTCACAGGTAATTTCTCAAGGTTCATGATAGCGAACAGAGACGCGTAACTGGCATTAAAAACAAAATGAACATGGAAACCGTGATACAGCCTCTTTAAATGTTCGTTCCCGTATGTTGTTTAAAACTGTGTCATGGTCCACTGGGTGAAAAGCTTTCTGATACAATAGGGAGCTCAGGCAACGACGACGGAGACGTAAACGAGAACGGCAAAAAAGCAGTAGATTGAGGCTGGCAGAGCAACAACTTTGAACGTGCATCACAGTTCAGTTTTTTTGTACATTACTTTGCCGTCACTGCACAACTACGACGTGAAACTTCCTAATTTCACGTTTTATGGAGGACGTGAACACATCACAACGATTTTCTTTTTGTTTTTGTGAACTTAGATATTCAACTCCTGAAAAATCGCCAACATTTGACAAATTAAAGCGCATAGTTGGAATAAGCCGAGAGCGATAAAGTTTGAAATAGCGCGAATTCACTTTTCCCGTGACGTTTTAGCTGCCTTTGCCGTCGTCGTTGCTTGAGCCCCCTAATATGGTCATTAATATAAAACAACTCTCTGTTATCAACTGTATAGCATGTCCGTTTGAAACAGCTCTGTAAAACCCTTGCTCATTTCTAAATATTTTTTTCCAGAAGACATATTAATGGCCATCAGTCTACACAGAGTTGTAAGGGCAACGTTATATCTTACTTTTTCAATCTGCTTTTCAAAAGGTAAATTGAAATGACTATACCGCTGTATTACTGTATTGCACTCCGCGCTCCTTTGATCCATTTTGTGCGCTTAATGTGGCTGGGTATAACTCATCTTTAATAGCTTACCTACCGTGTCGAAGGAAATTTTTGCGGGAGTTTATTTAGCGGATTGGCAATTTTTTTTTGCTCTGCGGGAACCAATTTTTGGTTTTAGGACAGACTGGTTTTTCTAAACTCGTGCGATTTTCTAGAATCTCGTGGGTAACTTGTCTTAGAAGGATAATTCCCCCTAGAGAAAATAGGCCAGTTCTTCCTATACTAAGTTATGCAGCAGCAGACGAGAGCAAGAAGCCTAATATAATGGGAAGGAAAGTGAAGAATGATCATCGCAGTAAATTTTCCAATTTAAGCAATTGCAAAGAAGAAGCCTGAAATAAATCAGGGCTTCAACGGGATTCGAAACCGTGACCTCCGCGTTGCCGGTGCGTTGCTCTACCAACTGAGCTATGAAGCCACACATTGGGAGCGAGGTCGATTTATTGAGTTCATATCTCCCGTGAGGAGTGAAATGATGTGAAGTATATGAAATAATTCATTTTTGAACTGCGGTTTTAGATGAAAGTGAAGAATGATCATCGCAGTAAATTCTCCAATTTAAGCAATTGAATTATTTCATATACTTCACATCATAATGGGAAGGGTCAGCGATGCCCTGTTATCCTCCTCTTGATTGTTTTCTAACCGATTTTGCTGTTCCCAGGTATGAAAAATGACACAGCAGACAGGGCTGAAGACCTCGAGAACAATGAAGCAGCACGATCCATATTACTGGCTGTCTTCCTTTTGGTTGCGCTGTCTATAGCATTTCTTCTATCATTTATGCTATTGGTGTTTGTTTGCGTAAAACACAAGAAGCGTGGATACAGGAGCTGATAAAGTACTGTTAATCTCAGCACATCGGATACTACAAAATAAACACGCAACAAGGGCAGCTCTTGTGATTTTATAAATAATCCATGGGATATTTGCATGCGTGTCTTAACCTGAGATCAGTCCGGATTTTTGCAGTCCTCAGACATTCTCTTACGTGGTCGCTTCCCTTCGCTTTGTCAACTTTATTTACCAATCGAACCTGAAAAAACAGCCCGACATTTCATGACGCCACCACTGGTCACCATTGATTTCCCCGCGAAATGACGTCTCAGCAAGGACTGCAAAAATTCCATACTGATGACCCGTTACTATCGAGACCTGAGTAGTGCTTTTGATTGGTCGTGTCGCGAGAGAAATTTGCCTCGACTAATAACAGATACCCAGATCTGGGTAGTGATACGTCATCAGTATGGAATCTTTTCTGACTGGAATCATGAATTATTCTTGTGGCCTGTTGTCGCCTGTTTCACAATTTTGGGATACCAATCATTCGCAAAAAGTTATTCTCAAACTCATGGATAATTCATAAAGAAAACGCAAAGGAAATTAATGTTTTATGAGTGTTTGGAAATCAGATGAAAACCTTCTAATTTTTGCTAATCCATAATTCCTCCAACATTTTGAGCTTTCTTCGCTAAAAGTAATGTAACGAAAATCATCCTGGTCGCTCAGCTAAGAGAATAAGAACTTCTGGCAAGTCAACATCTTTCTGTTTTAGTTGATATATTAAGTATTGCAACACTGCGTCAACGTATGTACACAAAACTATTTTACACAACTTAACAAAACGTCTCTCTGACCGTTCCTACGAAGGTTCAAGGGACTCGTAAATTTGCTGGCAACAACTAGATTTCGTTATATCGCGGTTCTTTTTCCTATCTTCTGCCATTACTAGAGTAAAGAAAATCGTTCGTTTTATAGAGGTTCCTTATATCGTGGTTCCCCAGTAGTAGCAGACCGAACTCGTTTGACAAACGTCTCAAGTGCGAATTGCAAGGAAAGCGAATATGGTTCTTAACAAAATCTACTTACAATGGCGAAATATCCTCGCATACCCAGGAGCAGCTAATCGGGACGAAAAATTCAAACAGAAGGCTTTTGGAACTGGTCCGACGCTCCAAGACTGCAACGATTTTGGACAAGGAATGGTGTCAAGCAAAGTTGTTTTTGAGCGATGGACGGCAACTGGAATTAGACTTTTGCATTTTTAGGAGGTTGTTTTGTCCACATTTCCGGGAAAATCGTCTGTATACATTAAAACGAAATTTAGCAATATAAAGTTGTCAGCGTCCACATCTACTGAAAGGGAAAAAGCCTCACATCCAATTACCGTCCGTCGCTCAAAAACGGGTTTGCTTAAGCTCCCTAATAACTCACTACAATTAGCTCCTTCTAAGTCTGCGAGGCCGTTTATCACCCAACTGAGCTCGTAAAACTAAATCAACCAGTCTTTAAAAACCGCAGTACACAAAGTCTACTTTTTCTGTCGCGCTCTGGTAACTCTTTTTGTGACAGTTTCTGGGGACTGTACTGACGTCATTTTCTTCGTGAGCTTCCTTTGAGGAGCAATAGCAGTAGGTTTTTCTTCGACATCACCTTCGGCTGTCATGTCATCTGACTCCTGCGAGAAATCAGTGCTTTCTTTCAATGCTTGCTTAGATTTTATTCTTCGTGGTCGACGGGAAGAAACGTTTTCTTCTGGCATGTCGGATTCTACTGGAACCTGAACATCTCCATTTGTACTGTCTTCGTTTGCGACCAATGACTTCCGAGTTTTACGCGTTCGAGGTGTATGCGGGTCTTCCTCAACAGCTGAAGAGTCAGCATCATTTGTTTGGGGATATGAGACATCTTCGTTTTGCATTGGCAAATTGCGACTCTGTCTTGTACGGCAAGTAGGCTTTCCATCCTTCTGTTGAGGAGGGGAAGGTGGTTTTATCTCTTCCTCTTCTTCCTGAATATCCTCGGATTTATTTATTCCTCCTTCGGATGAGCTACTGAATTGTGTTTTAACATTGTCTGTACCTCGTTCGATATCTGATGTATCAGGCTCTGAAAAAGCCAGTTGCGCAGACTTTCTTGTTCGCCGATTGCTGGCGCCCTTTGCTGTCTCCGGAGTAACATTTTGCGGGGTTGATTTGCGAGTACGGCGATAAGTCGAAGACACCTCGGCTGTTGATGCTTCACACTCGTGTGTCGCGCCCTCAGTTGGCGGACTAACCAAACTTTCCTTCGCTGGAAGCACTTCTGGTTCTTGTGGTGGTTGCACTGCAGACTTGCGTGTTTGACGCTTTGTCCGCGTCTTAGCGGGCTGCTTTTTACGTTCCTGTGTGACTTCTGCAGATTCAACCCCTTCACTTAGTTCCGTTAGCTCTTCCTTGCCTGTATCCATAGCAACGTTTTCAATCTCTTCGCTAGATGGAAGCCTTGGGGATTCCTCTTCTGCAGCACGTACATCGGCCATCTCCACGTCTCCCTCCGAGGTAACAATAGGTGGATTGACTACTAGACCACCCCCAACTCCGGACACCTTGTCTTTATTGTGTTCTTCCTCTTCTGCCGCTTGTTGTCTAGCTTTCTTGAGGGATGGTTCAGCAATGGTTGCAACTGGCATTCTCTTCCTACCCCGTGTTTGTCTCCTCGGCTGTTGTCGTGCAACATCAACATCAGCAGTTTCTGTTTCAGAAGAGGATGGAAGTGAATCACTAGGACCTGGAGGCACGGAGTCACTTTCGGTCTGCGGAACAACGCTACTGCTTTGGCTTAACACATCCGACGACTCGCCTATGTCAGTGTCACTCGTATCCACCCCACCTTGCATGCTTTCCTGATTGTCGTTCCTCATGCCCAGTCTGTTTTGTTTTTCGCTGACTGGTTTTCTCATGCGGGACTTTCTGGTCTTCCCAGTAACTGGCATAATTTCCTCTTCAAAACTAGTTGAATGCGCATCCTCTGTGGTATCGGTGCCGGTGGGTTCAGATCTCCGCGATCGCCTTGTCTGCCGAGTGGGAACTGCGGTAGGCGGACTTGATAACTTCTCTTGTCTTGTAGAGCGTCCAGAGCGACCTCGTCTGGTCGGAGCCGCCCTGGTTGTTGTTTTCAGTGTTTCTGGTTCATCTTCAGTGGTACTATCGTTGTTTACTTCTTCGCCCGCATCAGTGACAGCTTTTCCTGTAATATTACTTGTGACAGCTACAGTCTTACTGACGTCAGAAAGGTCACGCATCACGGCATCATTGGCAGTGGTTGCAACACTGTCACGCAATGCCTCGATGTCACGCGCTATAGCATCATTTTCCCTGACAAACGCGTCTGTTTGTTTGGTGAAACCAGAGGAATCCACTTCCGACAGGGAAGCTGAGTTTTCTGAAACAGATGCGTTTAATGGCAGTTCAGCGTCTTTCTCAAGTGCCGAAGACTCACTAATAACTTCACTAGAGCCAAACACTGAAGAAGAAAAAGAAATTAATTTGTTTAGGGGACATAATACAAATCTCCCTGCCAGCAATAGATGATCCGTTCTCAACTTTCATGCTCTTACAAGCATCCTAAAAGAACGATGAAATATATAAAAATACAAAAAGTCAGTTCTGTTAAGAAATTCAGATAGCGAAGAAAATGGAAGATCAAGGATCAAGGATAGGGCGAAAACAACGAAAACGGAAAAGGTTCGTGTAAACTTTCACAATTTACTTTATGAAATTGTTTTGTTTTTGTTGTATAATGACGGTAAAAGCGATATATAAAATTACGCCTTTCTAACTCAAAACTGAAGTCCTGTCATTTTCAAGTAGACATGGTGCATGAGGAAATAACAAACCTATATCCTCATCTCCTGGCGGTTTTTCCTCAAACTCTGGCATCTTTTGTCCTTCGTCTGTCAATGCGTTGGGTTCCTCGTTTAACTGCTGAACTGCTTTCTGAAACTCTATCATCTTGTCCTTCTCATTACGAACTCGAGCTTTGGCTCGGTCAATCTGATTCAACACCATCTCAAATCGAGCAGCTGCTACATCATTGACAACATCTCCGGCAGCTTCCTGCCCGGTGGCTACGTTTTGCTGTGCTGTTGCTGCGGCTGCTGAATACCCAGGAGTTTGGTACCATGACTGAGGCACCCCCGGCCTTTGGGGTCGAACCTGCTGTTGGGTTGGGTAAGATGGAAGTCTAGCAGGAGGGGGACGATAGCCACTGGCAGAAGTAGGAGGGTAACGTGAATTGACTTGGGGCATAGACTGAGATTGAGCATAGTTACTCATAACAGGTGATGTGGGTGGGGGAATAGAAGAAACAGCTGGAGCAGGGTAAACGGGTGGTACCCGAGGGGGTGGTAAGGCAGGACGTGGTATCGCTGGGGGTGGTATTCCAGGGGGTGGCAGTCCAGGGGGAGGCATACGGAGAGGAGGTATACCAGGTGGAGGAATACCTAGGGGTGATATCGCAGGGAGAGGTATCCTAGGAGGTGGTATTGCAAGAGGAACTACCCCAGGAGGTGGTATACCAGGTGGGGGTATAACTGGGGGAGGTATCCTAGCATATGGTACTCCAGGGGGTGGTATGGTAGGTGGTGTATAGGGAGGATAAGAACCTATGGGTGGTGGGAATGGAGCGGGAGGATAATATGAACCATAATAACCAGGGTAGGTAGGTGGAAAGCTGTTAAGAAAAGAAAAAAGCAGAAATTACAAATTAGTATAACCCAGAGTACAGCCACTTGTAACACAGACTTGCTTAGGTTGAATAAAAGACAGCATGCTCACAAAAGTTTCAACTCTAGTCCATAATAACATATAATCTGGCAATGTGTCTGTGAATAACGGCAGGGATGCAGGTGACTGCTCTTAGCAGGTGAGCCTACTGACTAATTTTCAAGACAGATAATCTCTGTAAGTGTGCAAGGGCAGCATGAAGCCATAACAGAAAAGCCTTAAAAATCACCAACACTCTTTCAGAAGGATATCAAATGTGTCCAAATAAACAAACTATTTAAGAAGACTTTGAGTATTTGTCTGCTTAGTATTGGACTGGCATAACTTTGGCAGGCATCCTTTAACTTACCCAAGATGAGGCACTGGTGGTATAGGGGGAGGTACACTCACAGGGGGAGGGTACCCTGGTGGTGGAACACTTGGCCCGTGGTAGGGTGAGTACACAGCAGGTGGTATGTATGGTGCATGAGGTGTCTGGAATGCAGTAGTGGGTGTTGATTTATAGGGCGTAGCTGCACTAGTGGCAGCTGATGTAGTAGTTGAGGATAGTCCAAAAATCATTTCAAGGTTTGTCATGGACCAGTTCAGGTTGAAGCCATATTGGCATTTCTGGCACTGAAACGATGGAGGCTCACTGTCACCTGAAACGCAACAAATAAAAAGCAAATTAGACCTGGTATTGAAGCTGATCGTCCAACAACAACCGTAACAAAAACAACTGCCCAAATCATCATTACCAATACTGAGAAATTAAAATAATAAAAATATTTGAAAATTATTACAGTTCACAATAACAATAAATTGTTAGAAAAAATAGTAATAAATCATTTAAACATCAAAGTTCTCCAATATTCTTCTTGAGTTTTTAAACGAGTTTAGTTTATTATTTTGGAGTTGTAATGACGTCTAGATCCTCTATCTTCAGTATCTTGTTAGGTTCTTATTAGAAATGGAATAATGCACTGGAATATGGAATATTGTTAATAACAAAATATAAAAAACCGATGGAAAAAACGCCAAAACAGCAGATTTGTTTGACTTCTTCTTTGTCCTTAGAACATCTCAACTTGAAATAGCATAGACGGAGATGGTGGAATAGTGATGACAATCCAAGTCAGCGGCTGCTTTTATAAGTTACTGGCCATAAAATAAAAAGACCTCCCAAAGAATGAGTGGATAATTGCCGGTGAAGAAATTATTAGAATATGCTTGCACCGATCCTCTATATGATCATTTCGGATTTATCTCAAACTGATGGACCAGATTTCATTCTAATTGATTTATGAATCAGACAGATAACATAAGACCCCAATTAGACTTTGAACAGCATAGTACATGTAACACAAAGTTGAATGCAACCATTAAGAGAAGTGTTTCAGAGCTCATGATCAACAGTGGTCAGGTGGATATACACTGGTATTGTGCAGTATTGACTAGAGTGTTTTTGCTACCCTTTTGGATAGTGGACATTGTGGAGTACTTAATAAGGGGGATAAACCAAATGGTTGAAGTCTCTGGTGAAAGGCAAAAGCAATTAAGAAAACAGGGGCAAATTGTGAGCTTGAAAAATTGGAATAGGATCTTTCAAAATACAAAACTAATTGATTTGTGTTTGTGATTCTCAAAGACTTTCTTCTCAACAGAATTCACACAAGTCATTTATACCAAGTCTGGCAAATCAACATGCACCTGGGTTTTTTCAAATTAAAACTCTTACCAGACATGATGCCTGCAAAATGAGAAGTTATATGAAGTCTCAAGCCTTAGATTTATTCATTTTTTATGACAATTTGATAAGTCCTCATAAACAACACTACGGTGGGGTCTTCAAAAAGGAAAACTACCTGTGTGTACTTTTAAAGTGGTTTCTCTTACTTTCAAGACATAATGTTTCTGAGTACAAACTTAAAGTATCATATAAAAGCCATGCAATGTAAAGTGGCCAGTTTATTTCAAGCATTATTATTATTATTATTATTATTATTATTATTATTATTATTATTATTATTCTTTATCAAATCAAGCCTTCGTCAGCGAGTGGCACATTTTAAGTCCTAGCTCTTTCCATCCATGCCACAAATAATAGTAACTTAAATACAGACACTGTTAAGATTCAATTCTTTGGAGAGCTTCCACATTCATATATTCTCAAAACTAGTTTAGGAAAATGTAAAAATTTTAGTTACTGCAAATACAAAATAAATATTACCCGTAAAAAAATCCCAACATTTGATTCAACTATACAAGTCTCTTAATAAGAGACAAGATGTTAAGAGGAAAGAGTTATTTTGCAACTTTCAAAAGGCCTAAACACTGCTGACCTCTCTGTGGCATTGGGGTTGGCAGTTTGTAACTCAAGTCCCAAATTCTGTTCTAAACCAAAGCCATCATTCCAGTTGGTGGATCAATCATTCATTTATTGAAAAAGAACACAAGTATAGAATACATTTTGCAGCATATTTTAGGATTACCAGTGTTTTGTACAAAAATTATTTCAAAAGTTAATTATAAATTCGATTTTCTAGCAGGCCAATCTCTAGACAGCCTGTCTTTTAGGGCCTGAAATACGTACGTCCCCTCCATGGCTAGGACTTAACAGAGCCTTTATAATAAGCCAAGGGTGATTACCATTTACACAAATTACCACGGTGGAAATCTTGTTCATGAAAATAACACTACAAAAACTGATGTGTTGGGAGAACAACCCACTACAAAGTATATCCAAATCAGCTAAACAAACTTAAGAGAGTAGAAAAATTGCATCGCCTCAAATCACAGCCCATATTTTCTGAGGGTTTCCCAAATGGAATGGTGCAAGCCATTTGATTTTTCATCCAGAATTTCTCGTTTTCCCATCTAAATATGGTAAGTACCCAAAGACTACAAGGTGATTTCTAACAGCCACTAGATCAAGTGTCATTAAGATGCATGCATAAGAATACACTTCTCCCTTTTGTTTTTCTTCCCAATGCACCTCACCTTTGGCCATTTTAAAAGCATAATTGCCCGTAAGCAGTTGCTGAAGACTCTGCGGCAACTCAGAGTCTTTTGTGTTTTCTGAAACCACGATGATGTATTTCACATCTGATGAGCCACAGTATGGGCAACGACCAGTGGATGACACAGGGTACTGATTTGCAGTTGACGATGCCGATGTGCTACTGGTTGTAGATGATGACTTCTTAGCTGTTGAGGTTGTTGTCGATGCCACTGAGCTAGCTACATTACTAGAAGACGGAGTTTGTTCTGAAAAATGTTCAGAGTCAGTTGCAGCCTCAGAAACAGTCTTGCCTGCATCATCATCATCACCCTTGCCATCCTCCTCATCATCAACACCATCATCAGCCACGGCATCTTCATCATCACTGTTTTCTTGGGAAAGTTTTTGTTGTTCTTTAGCAAGCATTTGCTTGATTAGCTCTTCCTCATCAAGTTCATCATCATCATCCTCTTCTTCATTTTCTTCTTCTTTGTCGGACGAACCTAACGAGGGAAAGCGTTATTATTATGAAGCTACTTGCATTTAACCAATTACAGCTGAATTTCTATAATTTTGTTACCTAAGAAAGGAATGGAAAGCTTTAGTACAACTTAAACAGAACACACCAGTAACATTAGTATAACAAAGCATCATATATTAAAAGCAAAATAAACAAAAATGAAACCAAAAGAGAATCAAAATGCAACTAATTTACAAACATACTTTGAACTGCTGCTGCAGTGTCGGACATGTTTCTTTCGACTTCACTTTCACTGCCTTGAAAATCATCTAAGACAACAAATGGATTGTCTGACGATTCATCTTGGCTAGAATGTTCTGTATAATGAGGATAAAAGCAAAATTCTCATCAATAAATAGACTCAAATAAGTGTAACAAACATTCCACACTAAACCGATCAGTTCATAAATTTCAGTCATGTAAAAATAATGTCATGCGCAACATTTACACAAATTCACAAATCACAAATGTGAGACACATACCACTGAGAAAAAGGGATAAAAATGTCTTTTAAAAAGTGTAGATACAAGAATAGGACAAAAAAAAAAATACAGGACTAACCTTGATTTTGAGTTCCTTGAGGGCTTGATACAGGATTAATTGCCTTCTTAGAGTAAAATAATGCAAGAAAGATATCATGTTTGATCGTCTATTCCATCAAAGTGATTGATAAAGAACCAAGCGCTTGAGGAGATCAGCACTGTTTCATTCCAAACTTTGAAACAATGCCTAATTGACTACAGAGGTTAATCATTTGCAATGAGCCTTTTATCCATCTAGCTGAACACTTAATAAACACGTTAAAAAGATTTTGCTCGGATGCAACTGTGTCACAGCATTGAGAGAAACAGAAAATTTTATAAAAAGCAATGTTTTAGTTATGGTAGTGAGTAAAAAACAGGATTACAATTATCATGGAAATAACCTGCACAACAGAATGGTTAAGTATTATATCTGGTGTGATTGATACCTGTAACCTGCACAATAGACTGGTTAAGTATTATATCTGGTGTGATTGATACCTGTAACCTGCACAATAGACTGGTTAATTATTATAATTATCTGGTGTGATTGATACCTGTAAAGGCTGATCCAGAGACTCCAGGATTTTGTACACTGATACGTTGTCCCAGTTAACATTAAACCCTGCACCCAGGGGGTCAGGAGGACAAAATCCACGGCACAGAAATGTGGGTGGGTCCTGTATAGGTATAAAATAGGTTAACAGAAAGAGAATAAATACAGTATCTTGAATGAGAGCTCCTTGACTCAGAACAAAAAACAAGGGCCTTCAGCCTGAACGCTCTGGTGGTTATCCATGTGCAGTAACCAACTGTATCAACAAGAACCCAGAAAGTTTGAAAATTTCAAACCCCTAAAGTACAATTTTTAGTATTAAATCAGTATTAAACCTAGTTTGATGCAGAGTTTTATCAATTTTGTATCCTTACTCATAGAAGACAAAAGAATTATGGTGTAACGGCTGACAACAAAATTTAAGTTTTGCCTACAACATGTACACTGTTTTTAATCATCTCATCATATTTTGAATATGATGACTCACATTTTCCATAGGAAAATTTGCTCAAATATCAACTTCTGCTTTGTTTGGCTCATAGCATTTTGTGTACCACAAGTGAGGGGCCATCCTCTTGGCTTCAATATACCCTTTCACACTATTTTGGAGAAAAGTCTGCAAGGTCAATGCCTGATAACAAAAATGGAGCTGTAAAGGCAGAGGCAGAGTTAGATAACAAAATCTACCTTGCAGTCAGAAAAAAATTCAGTACACGGAAGTTTAAGTCAACAAATTAAGCTTTAAGATATCTCCTGCTCAGCTGTAGACCTTCACGTGAGTTGATTAAGGAAATTGTCCATCATACATTCCAGCTCTGACCGCACCAGTTCTCAGGTTGGAGCTATCAGCCAAAGTTTAACATTCAAATGCAAGTCTCACCTTGTAGCCTTCTCTCTCTTGACTTGACCAAAGGATTGCTCTTCCTTTGGCTATGAGACTGTGTAGAATTTCCGGCATATCGCCCATGGGGAATAATCTGTAATAATATTTAAATTAACCCTTTAAGTCCCAAGAGTGACCAAAATCAATTTTTTCCACACAAAATCAGTACATAATCAAGGGAAAAGGTTATGAGAACTGGTTAAATGATTTATTTATTTACATATTCAATCACTTCCACCATACGGTGTCGAACACACAACAGAGCACGGCCCCAGGAGAGGTTGGCCACACCACCAGGATCTATGTCCCCTACTCTTTTTGGAGAGTGATGTGGGTTCTTTTACGTCCCTCAAGAACCAGATAAGTGAAAGTGCTGTGAGATGGGACCTACGATTTTCCGTCCTTATCCGAGAAGACTAGAAAGTCTAACCGTTTGCAGATGTCATTGCAAAGGCCGCACTTTCTCTTCAGTTATTTTAAAGACTCTGAGTGTTGGTCCGGCGAGGGTTTGAATCCACGACCTCCTGCTCAGCAGACTGGCGCTCTCCCAACTGAGCTAACCGCGCGGAACCAAAGGGGAAATGCCCTGATAGTTTTTCAAATTCTCCCAACTAATTCTCTAAGAAAATGCATAGAGAATAGTATGGAGAATTTGTGTGTGGACTTAAGGGATTACAGGGTTAAGTGAGAACCAAATCTAATATGGTGAAAAACAATCTTGACAGACTCACAAACACTTACTTGTCCAAGATTACATAAAGTCTGTTTGAGTTCCCACAGCGTGGACACAAACCATCTTGGGAAACTGTGTACGTCTTTCCTCGTAAATGAGAACCCTTCACCTTTTCTTCCATATCCATTTCATCCACCCTGCAACACACATGTCATAAATAATTAAACTGTGTTTTAACCTTTTCTTCCTAGACCGCAATATGGTGAAATTACTTGTCACTCTAACTTGTTATATCTGTAGACAAAATCACGTAGTATTACCATTCAAATGAAACCCCTTTACAAGGCCCTGGTTGTTTAAAAGGTTAATAGCACTGTTCACTGAGAAAATTGCTATTCATCAGGCAGAGGAAGAAACTGTTCCCTTATTTAAGGAAACACTTTCATCCCCTAATAATGCCAACAATGCTTCGGACTGAAACCCACCAACTATGAGTGAGATTCGTAGTTCATAAATCTATAGCAACCACGGTGGTACAAATAGTGTCGACAGTAAGTTTAGCCAAAAGCTTCAATAACAATCTGCTTGAGTGACTAAGAATCTGCTTGTAGTTCTATAAAAGTTCCAGCTGTAAAATATAAATTATGGTGGCGGTGTTTTGGTAGCTTAACTAAGCTTCAGCTATAAGCAACCTTCAGCTGAAAATATTTTTTTTCAGCTCAGCTGTTTTTAGCTCAGTCAGCTACAGTTTAGTTCAGCCAGGCGGTTCACGAACAACTAACTATAACTTACTCTGTCCCTCCCTGGAAACTTTCATACGCACACTGTTTTACAACCTAGCAAAGATGATAAAATCGCGAGGACCAGTTAAAACAACATCATATCCTTAGGCGACATTTTGAGAGACAACTCAACCTACCGCCATGTTGCTATCCCACGGGGCCTTTTATCGGGGCCTTTTAATCGGGGCCTTGCAAGAAAACTGTTGGTCATGCGCAATTGGAAAAGCGCGAAAAAAAAACAAAAATGGCGGACGACGGGAGGGTTTGTGTGGATAGCAAGCAATCGGTGCTGACAATTCATGAAAAATTAAGGAAGGAGGTCCATAAAATAGCCGAAAAGAAGTCTTGGTCTGCTGAACAAAAAGAAGAATTCGAGAAAAAGATCCTTGAGGTGGGACGCTAAAAGTTGCCACCTCGATTTGTTATAAGCTTAACTTACTTTTGTTTATCATTAAACTTAAATGCTCTGCTTGATCGCATCTCTGACTTGGTTTTTTATTCTTGTGAAGCTTTATAAAGAGTCAGTGGAGGAAACTGTTCAAGCAAATGTGGTCATTGGAGGACAAGACTGGAACAATGTATCCCAGTCTGAAGATTCAAGCATTTCTGTAGTTCGGGAGGGTAAGCTTATAAATTATCTGTAACAAACGAGTTTGATTCCTCAGATCAATAACTTTATTTAACCATGGAGTCCTTTTCATTAAAAAGTGCTCTCCCAAGGAGCTGTGCACTTTACCAATAAGTTACACATAATAGTTTTTAATACTTAAAGCTATGTCATTACAATTATAAAAATTATCTAATTTTAAAGTTGAAGTACGAAAAATTAATTGAACTAGAAGCCTACTTAGCCGTCACTAATTAATTCAATTTAAAAAAAAAATTATTTAAACTAGTCGCCTGCTTAGCCTCGACCGACAGACTATTACATAGAACAGCACCCATATGCCAGAAACTCTACTTAAATGCCTCAGAGTATGGTCTTGGAACGAAGAGATTGTGTTGCAAGCCCTGCAATAGGGCCATTTATACGAGGAAAAATAAGACGCGTCTTACATAAGACGCGTCTTAAATAAGACGCGAACTGTACCATTTATACGAGTATGTCTTATCTAATAAGACGTGTCTTAGCTAAGCCGCGTCTTATTTTAGACGAAATGTGCCGTTTATACGGAAAGTTCGCGTCTTATTTAAGACGCGTCTTATTTTTCCTCATATACATGGCCCTAATGTGTGGTTCCAGAAAATATCCATACCCCCCCCCCCCCACGGATGGTTCTTCCGATTAGACCCCCCCACCCTCTCGGAATTTCCGTTCCAGAGGGGTCATGTATAACCCCCCCACCCCCCAGGAATTTCCTATTTTCCTTTTCATGGTCTTAATTTGCCATATTTAGAGATAATCGACCGTGTACCGCTTAAAATTAACTGTTCTCATCTTAAGACACATTTTTTTTTATAATCTTTGACCTATTTGTAATCTTTTACAAGACAATATGTATTTCTTACGTAGGTAGAGCACGCTTGATAGACTATGAGTGCTCTCTCTTTTTTAATTAGTCCTTCCAGCAAAACGCGCAAGGCAGAACAGAGATTAATAAGTTTATGTCATCTCAAGAAAACATTTAAAACATAACTTTAAATTTGAATTATTCATTGAAATAAAACTATGTGAACATTTTCAAATTTCAAAACGAATCTACCTACAGACAAAGTTAGACAAAGTTGATGTCTGGTACTGTAATTAAGTTTCACTATGTACACGTCTTGTCTAAGACAGTTTCATCTCAAATGCAACATTTACAGCATAACTTCAAAGTTAACTATTGATTCAACATTAAACTATGTGAAGAAATTCGAATTTCAAAACGGATCTACTAGAAAACTAACTTACAACAAAGTTTATCATTTGTTCGGCCTCGGGTCCTAAAGTCACCACAAAGTTGATCTCTCGATGTTTGTAATTAAGTTTAACTTTGAATGAATGACACTTGCAGTTAAACAAATCTCAGGAATTACAAAAAAACCTATTTGGGTTATAAAAGAACAAAATATGCAAACATTCATTTTGCGTCCCATATTTGCATCGATTCATGTTCAGAAATGAACATCAGTGAAACATGATCGATTTTGTTGCCTAACACGTGATCGAAAGTCTTCTCCACAAAGAAGGAACAGATCGTTATTATTTTCGGGCAAAAGTTGATTTGGCGAAAGGTCTGTTGGACAAACAGCTTGCCTTCAACGGTACTCTATTAGAAGTCAATAATAAAATACAGCAAAGGTCTCATTTGGGTCGTCACGCAACGCTTTGTCGTGACGAGCTCACTGAATGTCAACAGAAATTTGCATAAAGTTGTTTACACAAAGCTTGAGAAATATCTCGCCCAGTTAGACGACGTTTGTTCTCGATTAGTGTAAGTTTTCGTCAGACTATCTGCAGTCGAGTCCACAATCTAGATACATGTTCAACATGAAGAAATTATTATTAATCGATGTGCTAGAATTTATTCCCGGAGAAGTGACCTGTTGAGAATTGCGATCGATTTGCCCGAAGGACGATATTTATTTAAAGACTTCGTCAAAGTCAAACGTTGGACGGACCGACCGTTAGTTGTTTAGAATCAACCGTTAGATCGTAAGAGCAATCCGTTAGAGCGTTAGAACAAATCGTTAGAGCGTGTGGACAAATCGTTAGAGCGGAGATGATAGCAAACTCCCAGCAAAGAAGACGATCGACGTTTGAGACAAACATCTTGAAGTTCTTGGGCATCTACTTCTAATTTTTGTTGTGCTACAAATCAAAATAATCCACATATACTTAAGTATGTCTCGTATGATCGATCGCGTCTTTTATAACCCTGTGGAAAATTATTCTCGTGGGCACCCCCTGTACCCCTCGAAAAATTCTACCCTTTAGCCCCCCCACCCCCTAGGAATTTCCATTAACCATCCGTGGGGGGGGGGGGGGGTATGGATATTTTCTGGAACCACACAATGTCTGTGAATGGAAATGGTGTAGGCAACTTTCTCTCTATATATTTGGGTACTTGCCTGTTCACTATTTTGAACAGTAACATTGAATTGGTTTTTACAGCGGGGTAAAGGTTGACATCATCGCTACTTATCCAGGATAAATATCATTTAAAGGAGCTTTTAGTTGTTCCGCTTTTCACCAGGAATAGAGTCATATTTAAGTTCTAATCAGCTGCAAGCAAGTCAACATTGCCATTGCGTTTAAGCTTACATTTACATGGGTTAACCTTGCAAGATCATTGCGACATACATTTAAGTGCAAGCTTATAAACATAAACAGAGTTTGCTTATGACTCTGTTGCTTATTGTCTAGTGATAGTGTCACAAGCAAAAGTGAAGGAATATGCCAATCACAATGTACAGGAACAGACCTTGTGATTGGTTTCTTCTTTTGCGGTTTATGGTCATCTCTCTACCAGCAAAATCGCCACCAAGAAGTCAACTCACAAAACAATAACTTTGAAACAATTGACACAGTTTACTTACCTAGTATTGCTTACGTAGGATTTTTACTTTTTTGTCAAACCCAAATTCTAATCTGTCAATGTTTATTGCCCATCGTAAGATCAATTTCACGTGTTCTTGGCCCGAGACTCGGGCATGTGCTGGGGATTGCGACGTAGTATTTCCCAGATTACCAAAGGATCCTTACCTTCCATACAATTTCTTAAAAAAAAATTAACAGAAAATTCTTTTCGAATAAATATGATTAAGCAACAGTTTAGTTTCATTTGTTGTGTATGTATTCTTGAAGGGGGTTAGATATTCACAGCTGGAAATGACTAAGGCTTAAAAGTAATGTGTATTTTTAGGTATATAGTAAAAACGTGTTACAGAAGTAGGTTGAGTATGATCGTCCAGGTGAACATACTCCTGAATAGGAGTGTTGTTGACAGTGACTCAAATTTCAACAACCTGCACAGTAGTCATCTTCAGGGTCAAAGTGAGTTTATCACATCAGTTGATGGTATTAAGCTCTGGTTATTGACCTGATCGGTCAATTAAGTCATCGTCTGCCACAGCACTGACTCAGTCCTCGGTTTATCACACATTTAGACATTCATCTAAAACATACCTGAGAATTGGCTTGGGTTCTTGAAGGCAGCCTGGTAGGGCTTAGTCGTTTCAAAATGGCTAAAATTGATGCAGTTTTACCTTTTTACCTCACTTGTTGATTAGACAAGCAACTTGTCAATGGGGAAACCTACTTTTGTGTGTTTCAAAATTGGAAGTGTTTACACAATTACCACCGGCCTACCATGAAAATTCCTAAACTTTGATGGGGTCTTGCAGAAATTTCTTCCAATAACCCAAGCCAATTCCCAGGTATGTTTTAGATGAATGTCTAAATGTGTGAGTTAAATAGTATGAAGACAGTTTGGAGTGGTACCACATGTTACATATTGCTGTCGAAAACAAGTAACAAACTTACCGTATTTATTCGGCTATCCCTCATTTTCAAATTTTTTCAATACGACGAGCCTCACTATTGCCCTGAAAGTATCTTCTAGTGAAATAAGGACTGCTTGGTTCCTTGAAAGTGTCTGAATTTCTCCATGGACCTTTGTTTGCGAATGCAAAGAAAGTTGATGTTTGTGAATTTTAGGTTAAAAATTAGGCGATTTTAAGACTCCGACATTGAAAACCGATCTTCTAATCTTTCTCAAAATTAAAATTCTTTTGGCAGGAACAATCCACTTTAGGTTTCTTAACTACCTGAAAGCTATCTATGGACAGAAAGTGAAAGAAATGGGTTTTGACCTCCTGCCATGATTTACAATTTTGCTTAATTTTTCCTTACAGTTGCTCTTAAGTCTTCTCTTGTGTCTTTGAATGTCCATTACCCTGGTGGTCTTCTTAACGTTTGATTTTTACTTTTCAGAACTGGAGCCCCTCAACAGAGACAAGGTTGAACAAGTATTTGCAATATGTTCAGAACTGGAAGATTTAATGAAAGACACAACATTCAAACGGAAAAATTATCCACAGCAAATCACAGAAGGAATAAAGAAGATTCTCCAGAGTAAAAAAGAATTACTCGTAAGTTTAACAATGTGGCGTGAGAGCTTGTCAAAAATGTTGTTATTCATGAATGAGGGCTAGGAGACAAACGAAATTGAGATTCAACCTAGGTTAAAAAATTTTTACCTGAATTTAATTTTGACGGGTATCAATTCCAATAGAAAGAAAAGGAAAATTGCTTATCCAGAAAATGTATTCTTTCTGTAGGAAAAGTACCAACCAGCAACAAAAAGTGATTCCATATTGAGCAGTTTAAATTTCTTAACTTCAGGTATGACATTTCTATGTTTCTGTTGATTACTTCCAGAGTGTAATAATATTTTCTTACTGGTGAACATGAGAACTAGGTGATGTTTATCTATTTGCTGTTAGTTGTAAGTTTCAAATTAAGGTATTCTTTATTGAACACAACAGTGTCTGTGTATAGAGTCTGTGCATTGCAGCCATGTTGAAGGAGTAAACAATAAAAAATGTTTGCATGAAAATAAAACTTTTTTTCAAGGAAAATCATTTTATTGTCTTACTCCTCCAACACAGCCACTGCGCTCATACGCTATTACGGACCTTAAGCAGCAACGACGGCAATGATTATGAAAACATGAATTTTGGCTGCCTCAAACTTCAAATTTTTTGGTGTTGAATTCAAAAGGACTGTATCAAAGTTCAGGAAAAGAAAAAGAAAGTTGTTGTCTTGTGTTCCCATCCTCAACAAAACAGGAAATTAGGCATTTTCACGTCATAGTTGTGTAGCGATGGCTAAGAAATGTACAAAAAAGCGTGATGCACATGCAAAGTTGTTGTTTTGCCAATCTAAACCTAATTCTTTTTTGCCGTTCTCATTGCCGTTGCTGTCGTCGTTGCTTAAGCTTCCTATTGTGAGGCAGGAGTTTATTGTCTGTTGGCCATTTATGGTGTTCTTCTTTGACACTGTCATTATGTTGATTCCTTAGATTTTGATGACTGCATTCAGAGACTGCAATCATTGTCTTCTGAGGTTTCTCAACTGTCAAAGGTTTGTATACACTATTTGTTGTTTTTATGAGAATACTCATAAGTCAAACAAACATTGCAAATCCACGTTTACTTAACAGATCGAAATTAAAATTACAAAATTGCAACATACTTAGAGTTTGTCCTTATCATTCATCCATCTTATCGCTTTCCACACATTAACTACATGTATTTTGATTAAAATTTATTCATTTCACTTCTCCAAGTTTCTCTTTCACTTTTGCAATTACCTAAAATCACAACAAATTTTTAAATGATAAGTAGCTTGCAGAGCAGGAATGTGAATTGAAGGTAATGAAGTACATCTCTTCTTTACATGTAACCATCACAGAGTTGCAAAGTGAATAGAGAGTTAGGGTGAAGGAAAAAAGAAAAAAAGAGGGTCATAACATAAAATGATGCAGAAGCAAGGAGAATTCATCTCCATCACTTCCCAGATGCTGGTTGACTATTCTAGTTGAAGTTGAACTTGTACAGTGTATACACAGGGTCTGTTACAAGTCTAACAACGTTATAAATAGTAAGGTTAATTTAATGGTAAAGAAGCTTGATAGTAAGGTAGTGCCATTTTACATAATAATTTTACACACAGGCATTTTAATCAGCAGTTTAATTATCCTGTCTGAGTAAACTGTTCCTATTTTCTCACTTTTTCAGTCAATACCAGAACTTCATGGAAAAGTTCTTCGTCTACAGGAAGTTGTTCAAAACCACAAAGTCATGCAGAAGAGTGAAACAGATGCTGTGTTATTCGGAAGGGACAGTAACAGTGATGCTAATTTATTACCTTCTTCTGGTGAAGTTCCCATATCACAGGGTGACCAAACTAATGAACAATTAAATTCCAAGGATTTTATTTGGTGGGGATCATCTAAGCGAAAGTCAAATCCTCCTCAAAGACTTGACCCTTCTAATAGCTCACAGGTTTAGATGATGATCTTATAATTTATAGTGTAATGTTTAATTCTAGAACAGGCCTTTCTTCACACTCTGAAGGACATATCTTTAAATTATCATTTGTTTTAATTACTCTTTTATAGTATCCTGAAAGTGAAAGCGAGATAGAAGTCCAGCGTAGTAAATTTTATGAATTTCAGAGCTTACAGTAATATGATCTATTGTTTCATTCTTGGCCTTAAAAATAACCTATTGGGTACTAAACCAATTTCTTGGTGCATCAGTGTCACTAAGACCCTCAAAACCTTAGCTTGTTCAACAGGAGTTTGCAACCCTACTCTAGACTTGGCAACAAAATACCCTTCTCATACCAGCTTGAATTTTTCTGTTTTACCAAGCAAACATAACTTATTCCCATCAATATAACATTTATATCACAACTTAAAAAATCAGGCCAACATTTTTAAAGTTTACCTGATTGCAATTCTGTCTATCTGTATTCCTCTCTCTCATATCTTTCGTGTCATTCTACATTTTTAAGAGGTCATTAATTTGTAATTTCAGTAAATTATAGTAAGATTACAACAGGAAGATTTGGCACTATATACGTACTATATACAGTAGGTAGAAGTACGTGTTTCACAGTCTCATAGAATATATACACAACATCCCCCTCCAAATATTGGAGAAAAGCTCTTAGTCAATGCTTTTTAATGATGAATCCAAGACGACCCTGCATTTTATGTTGCAGTGTTGCTAAATTCTCCTACAATTCTAACACAGCATGGTTTTTTTATGAGGGAGCTTGAATTGAGCAGAGCTTATTCTTAGAATTTTACAGTATGTGACAATTTGTTTGGTGTTGAAGTCGTAGCCTCTTTAATACCCCTTTCCTCTAGATCAGTTTTCCTGCCTGAACTAAACTGCTTGAAATAATATTGGCATATACATGTACCTTTCTAGCAGGCTTCACCCCAGGGGAGATAAATCCGATTGTCTGTTTTATTGGTGTCTGTTGATCAGATTAGTTTTATTAAGACACTGTGTTTATCCCCAGACCAGAAAGATAGACCATTGTACAGTTGTGGACTAACAGTATCCTAGCCTTTGAGTGAAGTGAACTTGAGGCTGAGGTTGACCTTGTTTGGTACAAACCTTCTTCCTTTTCTTATGAAAATTACACGAGAAAAATACCTGTTGATACTTGATTGTCTTGCCGATGTCAGTACTTTATTTATTGATTAGTATATTTTTAAAGGTGGTCCTCTCCACAAGCTTTATTGGTTTCCTTGGGCTCCCTTGCCTCATCTTTTTCTAAATTTTGTGTATATATTTAACTTGTATCAGTGGCAAAAACGATAATAAAACAATAAAGCATCAATACTGGATAGCATATGAACTACATGATTTACCGTACATCATAAGGAAGGAAGGGTTTGTATCAAAACAAGGTCAACTCCAGCCTCGTTTCCATTTTAAAATGTAAAATAAAATGCCAACTTTTTAACTTTTGATTGGATATCCTTATTGAAAGGGCACCTTTAAAGCAGTATGAACAGATTTTTATGTTCAGAGAATTAATTGGAACAGTGAACTGGTACTGGGAAATACCCGTTGGGGGCGGGGGTGGGGGTGGGTGGGGGTACTCCCTTATATAAGCCTTATAGATATGTGTCGCCCCAAAGGGTATGGTTTTTGTGCGTTTTCGGGCTGGAATCAGGTATGGTTTTCAAGGGAACAACGGGAGTGTATGTTTCAGTTCCAAATGAATAGGGGAAGAAAGAGATACACATGTATGCGAATGCGAAACGCATTTTAAGAAATCTTCTTGTAGCCTGAATTTCATCCGATTACTTCGAGTCGTTATTACTCCCTCAATAACGGAAAAGAAAAAACGACTCGAAGCAATCGGATGAAATTCAGGCTAATCTTTTCGTTCTTTTTTGCGTTTTAATCTAAGTAATGATGAGATAATTTCTTAAAGGCCATGTCCGAAAACGGGTGTGGAAAATGACATTTTTGGTCTGAAATATGGTCTGGATTTGTAGAACCGGACGTCACACCCCACCAAGAATTCCCAGGAGTGCCTGCCCCGGAAAATACTTATAAGTAAGAGTATACAAGAAAATGTATGTTGTAAATATTACAGTTCCAAGGCACTTGAAGATTTTAGTTTTTATACCAAGTACTTCATTCCTGACCTACAAAAAAGAATGAAAACGTAACCCTTTTATCTCCTAGAGTCAGTAGCAAAGTTTTGCACCAACATTGTGTTCAATTTCTCTTGGGGCGAATGACCTATTGTCTCACTCATTCACTAGCCAGTTTTGTCATCGATTTGTCAAGTTTTAATCAAGTCGGCATTTTTTTCTGAATGTGTCTAATTCAAGCGTTAGTCCCCCGGGAAAATACTTATAAGTAGGAGTATACGAGAAAATGTATGTTGTAAATATTACAGTTCCAAGGCGCTTGAAAATTTTAGTTTTTATACCAGTACTTCATTGCTGACCTACAAAAAAGAATGAAAACGTAGCCGTTTTATCTCCTAGAGTCAGTAGCAACATTACTTGTTTTCAATTCACTAGCCAGTTTTGTCACCGATTTGTCAAGTTTTAATCAAGTCGGCATTTTTTTTCTGAATGCGTCTAATTCAAGCGTTAGTCTAATTGTTCATTGATGAACTGAGTGCTGTTTTTCTCAATGCATTGTCAAGTCCCATGCTTATCCACTAGTATACTGTTTTCACGCAAAAGCTACGTTATGTAATCGAATGAGTCTGCAAACTTTTCTCTTTGAATGTGACCAATCTATGCTTTGATTGCCCATTGTTGATTACCGAGTGCGTGCTTTTCTCACATACAGTTTCAAGAAAGGTTTATCAAAAACATTTCTCACACTGGTTTGAATTTTAATCGAGCGACCGTATAAATGGAGACTCCAATTTCAAGTTGATTTAACTGTGTTTAAAGCCAGAAACCTCCGTTCCTTGCTTTGCTGGCGGTGTAGTGAGGACCAAACTCAGCTAGGCGATCTCTGGTCTGGAATGAAAGTCAGGTGAATGTTGAGGGGACTAAGTGCTCCGCCCAGAGGGGGGAGAGCCCTGGGGACTAAGTGCTCCGCCCAGAGGGGGGAGAGCCCTGGGGACTAAGTGCTCCGCCCAGAGGGGGGAGAGCCCTGGGGACTAAAGTTGCGGGAGTAAAATGTCCTGGAACCGACCATCATGAGTCTCCCTTTTTTCTCCCCATGCCCCCGCCATTTCGCAGAACACAAAGAAGCTTCTGCATAGGAGAGAGGGAAAGGGAAGGGAAAGGGGTATTTTGGATGCGAGAGAAGCGCTTCTCCCTCGCGCGGTCTCGCGCCCGTCCAGGTTTTGAGGGGTACGTTACATGTGCCTTACACAAAGTCGACAGTAATATTTCCAAGATGGCGGACGTTGAAATGGAAAAAAAGTCGCCTGAGAAAACGCTGGAAGCAGCCGATAATTTTGACATGCCTCCACCTTGCATTCCATCAAATGTCCAAGAGAAGGCGAAAACGGACCATGAAGGATTTAAAAAAAAGTCCTCGATGAAAGAAAAGAAGGAGACAACACCAGAATTACCCTACAAGGTTCCCTCGTGGAGTGGGGTTCCTGAGGACTTGTACAGCTTAGAAGTTTTAAAGAACGGTTGTATTATCTCTAACATCGATCTTACTACTAAACCGTTTCATGTTTTTGGCAGACTTCCTAACTGTGACGTTAGTTTAGAACATCCCTCGGTGTCTAGGTACCACGCAGTTATCCAGTACAAGACAAGCGACAGCTCGAACAGCGAGAAAGGTTTTTATATCTATGACCTCGGTAGCACACATGGAACTACTGTAAACAAGTCTCGCATTGAACCCAAACGCTACTACCGGCTGCGTGTTGGATACGTGTTCAAATTTGGTGGAAGTTCAAGGTTATTTATTCTTCAGGTAAGGAAATACACTCATTGAAAAAAACTTATATGAAATGAATCATATTTTGAACTGCGGATAAAGTCAAGATAATCATGAAAGTGTACAAGATCCTCCCAGTGGAATGAACTACATAAGTGGTTGAAAAAGAACTTGAAAAATCTCAGGCTTTATTGGGAATCGAACCTTAAACATTGAGTGTGGTCATTGTAAAGGTGACCAGGGTTCACTTCCTCGTCAAGCCTGAAATTTTGCAAGTTCTTTTTCAACCACTTAATTTTACGTTGTTCATTTTCCTGCAAGATCATTGTTATGAAATACATGTATCCCAGTAGGGTTACTCTGGACTTCAATTGACTGAGATGATCGAATGATGGCAGAAGTCAAAACCCCCCAAAAATCATTTCGCCATTGGGGTAAAATTGAACACTAGGCACACTACAGTCACGGAATAGTGGAATCGCAAAAATTGGAATAATTGTGTAATCGGAGAACTGTCTTTAATACAAGCTTTCTTAATCCCAGAATAATAAAAGTGGAGGAAATCTGTAGTGCTAAATATATTATTGGAGAAGAATACCCCTAGATCGGTCACTGCGTGTACTGTTTTCCGAGTTAGCACTTATCCCACTGCCCTCCAAAGCAAAGAAGAAGTTGAGGGTTTGTATAACCTTCAAGAATTCTCCTAACCCCTCGAGTGTTATATATTAGGCTATGTAAACAAATGTTTGTTGGAAAATTTTATCTCAGCAACAGTTAGCTACCTCTGGAATGTGAAGACAAAGATTTAAAATAAATTCTGAGAGAAATCTTTGTTTGGTGGCCTCCTCTTTTTTTGAAGGGGCCTGAGGAACCTGAAGAAGCAGACACAGACCAAGCTCCAGCTGAACAAGTTGCACCCAGAAGTGTCAGTGAAGTGGGACGTGTAATGACTGAAGAAGAGTATGAGGAATGGAAGAAAGAGAGGGAGGGAAACAAGGAACATGAACAAGCTGGAGGAATAGATTGGGGAATGGGTGAGATAAAAACACTGAAAATCCTACCTTTAAACTAGTGCTGCCACAGAAGCAATCTATTGTCTTCCTCTCTAAGTCTTTCAAAATATGAAAATGTTAAATTTTTTGAAGAAAATAAGAAAGTGCAAAAATTGATGCAGTTTGTCTGTTGATCCATTTTCTACATTCCTAACTAATTCAGCTGAAAGCTGCCATCTGCTTAGAAAGTGGCCATTCATATGGAACCTACAGATTGGCACTCTATGACACTTGCTGTTGTTTATTTGTACAGCACTGGAGTACAGAAACTGGTCAGTGTTTTGGAATTTGATCATATGCAACTTTAAGAGGCAAATAACAATGATTTATTGAGGTGTCAAAACATTCAAATTTTGTTTTTAGGAGAAGATGCTGTTGAGGAACCTGCTTATCCAGCTGATTTTGGAGATGTTGACAAGAACCCGGAGGAACACCACTTTAAGGATCCTAAAAAGACGCTGAGGGGTTTCTTTGAAAGAGAAGGTCAGAAACGCAGGTTTTTGAAGTACGAAGAAAAAAAAACAGCTAAAATGATTGACATTTGGGACACCATCAATTTTCTGCTAACAAAATCAATACAGAATCAAGAGAAAAGGTTTTGAGAAAATGCTCTGATCTTTTATCAAATTCTCTTAACTAATTCTTTAAGAATATGTACAGAGATCAGTCTGAAGAATTTACATGTAGATATTGAGGCTTAAAGTATTAAACAAAGTCTTTTATTGACCCATCGTATGATTAGTGAACCTCCAGATTTTTTGGTAAATCCATTATTTCAAGTGGATGATTACGTTAATTTTTTCTTCATGCTACATATATGTGGCTACTTGAACAGCTAGTCTCTGTTTAAAAGACTCACCTGGTATATTTGATGCACTGGAGTTTATCAACAGAATATATTTAACAATACTTGGACACCCACATAATACAGAAACTTTGGGCTGTGTCTTAAGTGACTATGTTAAGTGGTTTCCTCTGTAATTTCTTGGTAGTGATTAATCTTTGCAGTAACCATTTGTCTTAGGACTGGAGTTAGAGTATGATGTTGAAGAAAAAGGTCCGGGACATGCAAGAGTATATCATTGCAAAGTCAAGTAAGTTCAATGAATTGTACACTCCTGTTTAAAGTGTGTAGTGTAGTGTTCCTGTGGTGTAGGTGCAATCATACAGTAGGCTTACACTATTTTGTATTAAGAATACACTGTTAAACCTCCATGTGAAGCCACCTCTCTTGAGCGACCACCTCCCATAAGCAGCCATAGCAGCCACCTATTCAAAACAACAAATTTTTCCCAGTCAGATTGCTATAGGCACTTGTAAGACCTCTTGGTAAGTGACTGAGACCACTTTTTGTATCTAGACAGTGTAAGAATTTTCCTTTTTTTTTATCCACCGACTTAAACATAAAACTGCAGGTCATGTCTCTATAACATGATTTTAGAAATACAGTGTCACTCACACCAATTAAGAAAAAAGAAATGTTTTTCTTGCAAGCTGAGCTTAGGAAAGAGGCAAGAAATGAAGTTCTCTCACACTGAATAGAACCTGGGCCTGAGTTACAATTTAGGGTATCAGTTTTCACCCTCATTACGTGATTCAGTTTTGTTTCTTGCCAAACAGTGCAACAGTGTTTTCCCTCCCTCCAGCCCTTTGCCAGTTCAAAAAAAAGAATGTGAGTTAGACTGACTACAGTGTGTTAAGTTCAGGACGGTTTTTCTCTATTTTCCTTGTTTGTTGTAAAATGTTTGTGATGGTTGTGATTCAGCTGCTGTTGTGTTGTTGTGTGGCAGACAAATAGCATTCAGTGTGTGAGAATTAAGTTATACCTAGCAGTGGCAGATCTAGGGGAAGGGCTCACTAGTCCCCCTTTCTTTAACCAAAAACAAAGTTGTAAGGCCGAGGTACTGAAAACTGAGGGCAGAGGGTGCTTCCCCCTTACCTCAAGGGTTAGCTCTGCATTCGTATAATTCTTTCTTGCTCATAGACTTCCCATTGATGGTCCAAGTGGAGAGCCACTTTATTTTTTATTGGCAACAAGTTCACAACATTAATACACAGGAGAAAGTAAAATAATAAATAAGTAAATAAATATGTCAGTAAGTAACAAAACAAATTACAATAAAAATAGAAAGTATTGGAAAATAAAAAATAAAAAATAATTTTAAAAAAACCTCTCAGTTGCCACACATATTCAATATTGTTTGTCACAAATTTCAATGTGATATTATTCAAAAAGCTTACCTCAAGGGCTCTGCATTTGTATAATTTTTTCTCGCTCATAGACTTCCCATTGATGGTCCAAGTGGAGAGCCACTGTATGCTGAAGCTGCTGTTGCTGGAAAGAAGAAAGATGCTGTGCTGGAATGTGCCTTGGAGGCTTGTAAAATGTTAGATGCTTCAGGGCTTCTAAGGCAATCATCACATGGTAATTATAATGGAGTAGTTGCTGATTAATCAGTGTTTCCGGTGACAACCTTTTTTCTTTACAAGGGTTAATAGTGTGATCCTTGGTAGACTACCAGTGTTACAATGTAGACTCTTGAATTGAAGGTGGTAGGTTTTGTTTATGTGTACTTATGTGTATTTCCCCAAAAATGCCCTGCAAGCAGAGGATATTTTCTTTCTGGCATGGCTTTTCAGTATTTGTAAAGTCTTTTGCATGGATTGTCAGTCACGTAGTTGGTTTGTTTATGCCCCAATAGAAATTGGGTGAATTATTAAACCAACTACAGTGTACTTTGTAAATGCTAAAAGACATGCCAGAAAGAAACCGCTTCTCACAGGGTACCCCAAACACTTCTCCCCACTGTCTTTCCTCCAAGTTCAGTTTCATCTCAAACCTTTACATATTAGGCTTTCTTGACAAAGCTCCTTTAACCTGGCTTTCACGAGCACAAGCTGAACAGGGAACACCCACTTAAATAGCGAGTGCTGGAGACAAGCAAGAAATGTTGGTGGGGGACGCAGGGCTTTACGTTGGGAGTGCACCCCATGTTACCTAGAACATCTTCAAAAGAAGCAGTCTTGAGTGACCATGGCTTGCTTATGTTCCTGAGATATTTCACCTCTTTACAGCTTTCTGGTTGAGTTCATATTTGACAGTAAAATAGTGAAGGTGGATGTGAATCCTACCTGACAAACCAAGAGTCACTGAGAAGCTGAGACCCATAGTTTAAAGTCAGAAACTTAACGGCAAAAAGTTGAAGACTGTGACATAGGAAGGAAATGGCCAAAAAAAAAAGACTTGGGAGTCATCACATAATGGTTTCACGTTTTTGAGATCAGATCTATATATTATTATATTTTTCTTCAACCTGTAATTTTCTTCAATAGCGTTTTGTAGCGTTTACCATTCCTTAACTTACCTTGCTTTTCTGCATATGGCCCTTTTTACTATGTGGTGTATGAATGATTGAGAATTTAATACATAGCTCTTATTTTGTGTGAATGATAAGCTCAATGGATTTATGTTGTTCATCTTAAGAAAGTAAAAAGCACAAAGAGAAGAATTGGGAAGAAAATGATTTTTATGACAGTGATGAAGACACATTCCTAGATAGGACTGGATCAGGTTGGTAAATTCAGTTAATGCAAAAATTATAAGAAAAATATTATCATTATGTAGGTGTCAATCTTTGGATAGAGAGGGAGGGGGAGTTGAGGGCAAAGGTGCATCATTTGAATTTTTTAGAATTTTTTGGTCAAATTCCCCACCCTTGGGACTGGAAAATTGTTCAAATCCAATCATATCCCTTTCTGCGTTTAAGAAAATCGCAGTTTGGTGCAAATCCCCAGGATTGGGACAAAGGAAGTGTTCAAATGCTGCACCTATGTGGTACCCCCCATCTCCATATAAACATATTTGTACCTGCATCACAGGGCTGTGCTCTGGCAGAGCCTGGTGGCCACTGGTACCCAACTTTTTCCCTTGGGTGACTAGAAAATCTTAGTTTTTTCATACAAATCATATGCTAAGCACCCTAGATTTTACAGGTTCAGAGCACTGGGCTCCCTTCAATTTTCCTTAGAGCACAGCCTGTCATTACACTGACAGCTGAAGTACTTGAGAGATCGCGTATGGTGACTACTCAAATATTGCTAAAAGAATATCAGCCAGGCATAGAATACAGTGATGAATGATGATTACAGATAAAGACTTGTCATAAACTTGATTGGATAAGTCAGTATGTCCTTTGTTTTGGTAGGGCTTTTTGTGTTGCAAACTAGCTAGTGTGATCACCAAATTATGTAATACCAAAGATTGAAAGACAGGGAACAATACCCAGACCATACCTAATAGCCATACACCAACAACAGGTTTTGCAACATCCTAGAAACACCCTTTGCTTTCAATCAATTCAGTGCCTTCCAGAATGGTATGGGTTCAAATCCCGGCATTGACACCATATGTGGGTTGAGTTTGTTGTTGGCTCTCTCCTTTTCTCCAGGAGGTTTTTCTCCAAGTACTGTGGTTTTCCCCTCTCCTCAAAAACCAACTTTTCCTTATTCCAATTCGACTAGATATTAGGTAGACGAAGGACCACTCGGTAGATGTGCTTCCTCTAAATCATTTTTTATTTATTTATTTGATTCACCAAGTAGCAATAATATTATTTCATGCCGATTTTAAACTTGAAAGCCTTATTTATTAATAATTAATTTATTCCTGTAGTTGAAAAAAAGAGAATCCAAAGGATGAAGCGTGCTGGTAAAGATCAACCAACCTTGGAAACTTATGAAACATTGGTGAGTCATTTTTCATTCTTATATACACATAGTGCTATTACCTTCTCTGTTCATCTTCAGTAATGAATGTTGTTGTTTTATTGGACCCCTAAGGCTCTTTCTCAGTGATACAAAAAATGTGCAATTTTATAAAGTATACTATTCTATAAACTAAGATTAAATTATGGTTTGTTTAGACAGTTAAGCTTAGAGCATTGGACAGTGAAATTCATGACTGTGAAAATAAACTCCAACAAGATACGGCTGGTAAGCTCTTATAACTTATCCTTTTTGTATTCAAAATAATCTGTGGGTTGCGAGCACAATACCTGATTTCCAAGGGCAATGTCAAACTGCAATCAGTGCCAAAACATTAGTAGAGACACTTTTTGTCCTAAAGGCCCTTTCCATTGTTTTGTGGCCTTCAAAAAGGGAAAATCAAGCTTTTCTTCCTCCACCCTAGCCTGTCTGTGAAATGTTGTGCTGCTGTTTGAGGCACCTGTAGGAGACAAAACCACACCCCCAGAGTCGGGAGGGGGTGGGGGTGGATGTTGATTGTTTTGTTCTCTGAAGCAACTCCATTTGAGGACAATGTCTCAACAATTTTGTCATGGATTGTGATATCCGGATTAATCAAGGATAGTGTTATCAGCAGAGGCCAAAGGCTGAGGCTGTTAACACTTACAGAGCCCTTGATTATTCCAGATACCAAAAAATCCTCTTACCCTGTATTCAGTATTTACATAGTATCATTAATTTTGTTGTCATATTTGTTTGAAGTTAAGAGTGGATCCATCTCTGAAGTCTCTGCAGACTCTTTGGATGATTACATGAGCTCCCTTGGAACCACTATGGACAAGACATCTAGATCACAGATAAGAAGAAAAGTGTTTGACCTAAAAAAGGTGCTTTTTAATTCCCAAAAATCCTCTTTTAAGTCCCCCTCCCAAATAATCAGGGGTAAAAAGTTATTAACCCCCCCTCTCCCTTATGCTTCCCCCCACAACCCCTTATTCTTAAATGATAGACAGTATTAATACACTTCATGCAGACTGATCCAGTATGATTCAATTTGCTGAAAGTTAGGATTTGTTTTAGCCTGAGTGTCAGGCGTTTCTGGGGGAAAAGGGGAAAGATGGAAGCGAAAAAGGGAGAGGGCTGAAGGAGAGAAACACCTGACACAGATGCTTTTACTGGAGCCTTCCACCCCCACACAGCATGATTCGATACCATCCAATCAAAATCACATCCGGTCATTGGGTTGTCAGCTTCACGTGTCAAAAAGCTCGCCTAAAATAACAGTTAAAATAAATCTCACCATACGGTCTGGCCGAGCTCCGGTGCTTGTGTTGCTACGATTTCGCTTTTTCTGAAACCTCCAATGAGGAGTTTTCGAATACTTGTAATGGAAAACCTGCCTTTTTTGAGGAATTATAACATGTTTTAGGAATTGTGCTAATGTAAGATCAACAACGCTCTGTTTGTTTGTAAATAAACGTGTGCCCGGAAAACTGTAAACGGCTTTTGTTTACAGAGTTACAACAGCGATGCTCATTAATAAGCAGGTTTCTGAGAATCTGGCAGCTAAAAAGCTGCTGTAGATCAGGCCGAAAATCGTCCAAGGGAAAATCTAAAGTCAAGCTAAAGCCTTGGTGCTGTCGGCTATTCTCATTACATGGCTACCTCGCTCTAATTTTATTTACAGTAACAATACCCTTTTAGCAGCAGGATGTTGTAAATCAAAACTTAGATATCTGAACCACTGATATCGTCTTCTTTGTCCTGGTCTTGTGAAACCAATACTCGGACATAGTTTCGGCAGAAGCTGGTATATGAGGCTTTTCCATACTCCGAGAACATCTTTCCTTTTAAATACGAGGCTTTGAAAACACAATTCTTACTCGAATTTTATTTTTATTCCCAGAAAGAACTTGAGAGGGCCCTCTAGAGTCTCTAGCTTTGAATTCCTCTCTGCGTCTCTATCCATAAAATTACCACATGAAATCAAAACACTCTGCTCGTGTTTACTTGCGGTCGGTGACGTCAGGGCGTATTGTGTGTTATCCAATCACTGCCACATCTAGATTCTGGATGTGTCACACGATTTGCTGAATGGTTTTGTGTCAGGCCTTCCTTTCTCTTCTCCCCCCTCCCCCCTCCTCCAGCAAAAATCTCCTCTCCCATACCCCCTTAGGAAGGCCTGATACTCAGGCTAGATTTGTTTTTGATCTTTGACTGGGGTGATAACAAGAAGATAATACTTTTTGCCTTGTGATGTAGCAAAGAGAAAGAAAGATCCAGAAAGACTTACGTCTCATGAAGAAAAGTTTCAAGAGGGTGTGCTCGGATCAGTAAACACAATTTGTTTTCGGAGTCATATTTGAAGTCATTACAACGAGGAGTGACTTAGTAAAGCCTCTTAGTTAACTGTGATAAACTGCTTAAATTCTCCTACCTATCTGCTATGCATATGCTTTTGAATGAGAGGGAGAATTTGATATGGATCAGGATTCACCTGGGGACTTATTGCACTCAGTCACTCACTGTTTATTGTTATGGGGTTGAGATCATGTGGGAGATTATTGGGGCAGGTTAGGCTCAATGGAATTACCGGTATAGTAGATAAATGGTTATAGTCATTTATTCAGATTATTAAATAATTATTTCCACCACATTTCATAACAAGTTCCAGGGTGTGGAACATTAGGCATCGGAGATCGAATAATTCTCCGTTTACTATGCAGAATTCTTCGTCAAATGTTTGGTAGCCTATAAATGTTTTTCATTTAGACATAGCCTCTTTCAAAATATTCTCCTGTAACATTACACCTTTCTCCTGATACTAGAATTCGTAAGTCCTCTTTTGTTCATTTGCAGGAAAGGCAAAGTCTTGTTAAACTTTTGAATGTGGCTAAACCAGCAAGTCTACCTCCAGTTGCAGCGTAAGTGTTAATCAAACTCATTTTAATCTCTCAAACCCCTTGCAGCCTGGTGTGATTTGTTATTCTCACTGTTAAGAAAGTAAAAAATAAAGTCCTTTACTATGACACATCAAATTAAACCTTTTTGGCATAATTATTATTTTGTGCTCTCGTTTTGGGAGAGTGGTTTATCAAATAAGAGGTTGGTGCAGTAATTCTTGTAGTTGTTCATGCAATAGTTATCTTATTGAGCTCCAGGTGGGCAGGTGAGTGAGGGTTTCCTGTGGCATAAATGCAAGCACTTTTACCCCACCTACAGACATACATCAGCCTACCTAATTAGGTGGTATCTATAGAAAGCATGCTGTAGTATTATTAAAAAATAAAAAGCTTATTTTGTCTTTAACAGGTACTTTTCAGTAGTTTCTAAAAAAATGTCTTTGCATTTATCCAGGTCACCTTCAAATGAATCAGTTGTTAAAAACAGTAAGTATTTGAAGATATTAATATTTTAAATCTGAGGCCATGATGTCTGTAACTGGGATAGTCTGATCACAAGCAAGGATCAGTGCTTTATTTTGATATCTCAAAAATATCAGTGTTCTTATCTCCTTTATGCTCATTTAGATGGGGTAGTTACGATGACAAAGTCTGAAACAAGTGATTGTACATCAACACCGACTGTAGATCAAAATACAGATTCTCGACATGAATCAGTTGCTTTGATGGAAGAAAAACAAAAGGATGAAAGTTTGTCCAGGGAAAGCTCAGTAACTTCTGCAGGAGTCAGTGATAAAAACAGTCCAGAAAAAGAACAAGAGTTTGCTGTTCCTGGCTTGCCTTCTTCAACCAGAAGAAAAAATAAAACATCTAAAACAATTTTAACGGAGGAGAAGATAGTGGAAGATAAAGAGACTAATATTAAGGAAAAGACTGAAGATTCTGCAGAAGCTGGTGAAGACAAGAAAGATGAAAGAAAAAGAGTTGGGTCAAGTGTATCAGCAGATGTAAAGGCCGAGGATTTAAATGAGAAGCCTGAAGAAAATGTAAGTATAAACAGTTATATACTTTTACATTACATGTACCTCACACTTACAGCTTGCAGGTGATACAGGTCAAAGTTTATCTCTGGTTAATTGTGATTTAACCTAGGTTATTTGTAAGGTGCTGTTATATAGTTATGTAGTAAGCCATATTACACTCTTATTTGACATATGTTTGTACTAAATCTAATGCTAGCCACTCGTATCATAGCAGCTGCTTGGAAGAGAAGTCACCAATGGTGCCTAACCCTGATCTCAAACAATACTGAAACAATATTGAAAGAACGACATGTCATTGTTTTCTGCAACCAATCAGGAGAGACCTTAAGAGCAGCTCCTACACAACTGATCATATCTTAGTACAACACTACAGAGATCTGTGGTCACTTAATTTATAAAAAGAAATGTGTTAACTCTTTATAATTGTTTGTAAATTTGATTAAAGTAACCGACTGTATCAACAAGGGACTTTTAGTCTCCTTCTTCTAAGTGGGTCTGGGGACGTGCTCCCCTAGAAAATTTCAAAATTTTCAATGTCCTAACAGGCGATTTCCAGCATTCTGAGCACTAAATTAAGTGCAAAAGATAACGTGATTCTGATCAGAATGGACATGTAATGCACAGAGAGGCTCAATCTTTTAGTAAATTTTTAAAAATTGAAGCAGAAAGTAGGTTTATAGTCCAGCAAATTGAATTTTAAATTACATTTTGATAGAATCTTTCTTTAATTTGATGCTTCATTCCCAACTTCCAATTTAGGGAAAATTATTCACCAACTTCTCTGAGTAAAGTAGCCAACCCATTTTGTCGGTTGCTGGTGCTTATCGAAACCCCTGTTTGTGCATTTTTGTTCACTAGCTGAGCGTTCTGCTAAGTGAGCACACCCTTAATTTGTAGTTAAAGGAATTATTGGTTTGGTTGGATGGTTAAAGGCATTTTTTTGCCCAGGAGCTTGTGGGATGACTAAGAAAATTCTAAGTTCAATGGAAGTGTACAGCATAGGCAATGAGGGATTTTTGTGAAAGATGATAAATATTTTCAAGCAGACAACACAACATCATGAATATTATATTACACCCTTTGTTTGTTTTCTGCAAACTACTTAAATACTCCCCAAAATTTATATGTACATGCAATTTTTTTTAGAATGAAGGAGTCAGCCCAAAAAAGAAGAAAAAGCGGATGTACAGTGCTCCAACTCAGTGGCAATCGGACAGTGACCCCACTTACACTGCCTGGATGCCTCCTGAAGGTGAGATCCCTTGCCTTCTTTGATGGAATGTATAAATACCGCTCATAACTATCAGTAACCAGCATCACTGACATACTTTAACCCTGGTTAGTACTGTCTATGAAGCCATGACTGTACTTGACTGAATCCTTCTTCTCCGTTTCATCTCTTGTAAGCATTTGCTGACACTTTTTGGGCTAACAGTTATATAATTTTCCATTGTTTTTTAACCTCTTAAAAGTGGCTGCTTGATGCATGGTCTGATCTCTTTATTCGCTGAATGTACTACACCACTCAGAGTGTACAAAGAACTTTCCTTTATCAAAACTTGAATCCACACATTTCAAACTTAAAAATTGTATGCAATAAATTTTCTTCCAAGACGACAAAGTGGTCGCTTATGGGAGGTTTGACTGTATGTAATTGTTACCTTAAGGAAACATCTGTTTATAATGCTTTGGATTTCTTATTACTTTCAGGTCAGACAGGAGATGGAAGAACCCATTTGAATGAAAAGTTTGGTTACTAGGAAATATCACTTGCTCTCAATAAGCCGCTGCTGTTGGCATGAAAATACAAGCGCATTATTTTAATAATGGCACCTAAGATTTAAATGCATCTTTCTAAAGACAGGAAAATGTGGATAAAAGACTCGCCCATGATATGACCACTTAGACGCCAAAATGGAAGATAAAAATATTTAAGAGACATAAGTAAATGTTGGGACGGTCCTGATTCCTTTTATGCTCCCACACAGATGAGAACTTGCTAGTCATGTGTATTTAAGAGAAGGGTCTGGGCCTCTCTTGGACCTGGAACTTAAGGTAAAATAAGGCTCAATTTCCAGCCCTCAGAGAGAATCCATTTGGCATCCTCTTCTCAATGCCAAACATTACTGGAACATGTTGCAGAATATGGCTGATAATCAAACTAGGAAAAAAATATGATAAGGTTATAATTATGAGTATCTGGAACTGATCATGTGACTTTGTCAGGTGGAGAAATGTGGATAATAAAAGCCCATTTTACAGTTGTGGGCTTTGTAGCCTTAGTAGTCTTTAAGTGAATGGGAGGCTGAGTTTGACCTGGTTTTGATACGTACTTTTTTGGTTTTATTATGGAAATTATGCTTTAAAAACACTAATTTGCATTAAAGTAACACAATTTGCTTATGAAAGCAGAAAAGGTTGTATCCAAACAAGGTTAACTCTAGCCTTGTTTTTATCCATAACTGCAAAATGACTAAGCTATTGAGAAAGTTTGGTGTGCATATTTCCACCTGATGCAACTACCACATGCTAACTCTCCTGGATTATCCGAGTATCCCAGTTACATCAAAAATCTCCCGGTCTTGAGCTTTTCTGTTTTTAGTCCCAAATTTAGGCTTTCTCCCCCAAAATACAAAATTACCCTTCCCCTTCCCCTTCCCTTTTGAATGCATACCAAGTAGGCTAGTGACAGGAGCCTATAAGCTGGAGCGAGCAACTTCCATGTGCTCGTGTCACGGCATTTTCACGGACCAGTTTATTTTCAGAATGGTTTTGGCGCAAATTTTGAATATCTTTAAAATTCCACAAACGAGTAAGCAAAACTGGGTGTTACGAAAACTAAGACCCTCGAAAACTAAGACCTAAGACCCGTCTTAGTTTTCGAGATTACGAAAACTAAGTGATGATAGTTTTTGGTTGTTTTACAGATTATATTTCTATGAACGGTCATAATTCGACTTCATATATATTTTATGCATTGTTTTTTTAGGGGGTCTTAGTTTTCGTAATAACGAAAACTAAGAGGGGTCTTTGTTTTCGAAATTACGAAAACTAATAACCCTGAATTTACCATTAAATTCGACCTAAAACTCGGTTGAAAGAATCGGACAGAAGGTAATTTGACAGATAAGGCCTATTTCGATTACAATTTGACTTCATATTTTGACGGATTTGATGTTAGGGGGTCTTAGTATTCGTAATCTTGAAAACTACGACGGGTCTTAGGTCTTAGGTCTTAGTTTTCGAGGGTCTTAGTTTTCTTAACACCCAAGTCCCCACGCAAAACCTACAGACCTAAAAATGATATTTTTTGCCTTTTTTTGACATCTTATAATTCGAATGCGCGCACTGACATGGTGGAGATTCTAATTTCATGGGAAAAAGTGCCCTAAAATGTGTCTAAAAATAAACTGGTCCGTAAAAACACCGTGACATAGGCCTAGTATGGGAGTTGCTCGCTCCGGGTTATGGGCTGCTGCCTGCAAGTCTGCATTTGTCGCACACCACAGAGACCCACAAAGGTTGGCATCTTTGCACATGAGAACACGTGAACACAGTGGTAATAAGTAACTTAAAAACAAGGATATTATTGTGTTTTTAAAAATTTTTACTTTTTCTTTATGCAGGGGGACTCAATATCCGTACAATTTACCCCCCAATACCAATACACAGTTTTCACTGATGTTGTTATGTAATAAGTCTAAAAAAGACCTTGGGTCGAAGACATTGCAGTCAGACTTGTTATGACGTCAAAATTTCCCCAAAACTATTTCAAGAAGTCTTTCAACTGTCCTTATTATCTTCTTCCGCCTTTTCCAACAACAAAGATCTTATTCCAACCTTCTGAAGTTCTTCGATCAGTTCTCCGTTCTGATGCAATTGTAGCATGATATCGCAACCACCGAGAAACTCTCCCCCGACATAAACTTGTGGTATTGTAGGCCAGTTAGAATATTCCTTAACTCTCTGTCTCAGGTCTTCGTCCTCTAGAACGTTGTAGCTGCCGTAGGTTTCAACTCCATGCATCTGAAGGATCTGCACCACGGCGTTACTAAAACCGCACATGGGCTGCTTGGGAATTCCTTTCATGAATACCACAACTTTGTCTTTTTTAACGACCTCGTCGAATCTCTCGTTTGTCCATTTCTCTATCTGATCACTGAAATATCTCAGGCGACTTGTAATACATAAAGTGACAGGACTAAGGCGAAGAGAGTTGTTAACAATTCTTTTCGCAAGAAAGGCAGCCATTTTGAATAATGACTCGTACCAGTCTTCGTCTCAAAATTGTTTATTCACAATATTTGACCTGACGACGAATACAGCCCGAGACCGAGTGCATTAATCAGGGGCACCCAACGAGGATATAGTTCAAACCCTCTTAAACATAGCATTGTTAAACGTATTTTAGTATTAAAACGGTAGATATAGGCATATTTTTATTCCCTAAAAAATTTTCATCTGTTCAGATTTCCTAGCTGATAGTCTAGTGATCCGAAAATTCTAGGGGTCAAAACTTACCTTTTCGAAAATTTCAGCCGGAAAAATGGCTTCCGAAAATTCTAGGCCACCTTTTTAGAGTAAAAATCCGTTAAAATGGGCGATTATACCATTTTTTTAAAGTTCGAAAATCCTAGGAGAGACAGGCAAGCAAGAAATTTTACAACAATTGTGAACAGATATTTTCCAAAAATTGACGTTTGGTGCCCCTGATTAATGATTAATCCAGTTTCTCAATACTTGCCAATTTCCTGTTAGGATTTTCTTTTGATGGCGCGAATATTATTTTAAAAGAGCAAGATATCAGAGGTAAGTTGCGTTCACGACTTCGTAAAGTGCTCTTCAGACAATGTACTTCTGTATCGCACGTGCAAAGCACGCTTTGAAATTACCTTTGGAAATGAGGAAACCTTGGTATGGACTCTGTGGTTGAGCACCAAACTTTTGGCCTCCAGTAAAAATATAACGAAAAATTTCGATAATATACACAGTCAACTGACCGTCTAGCCTGTGAACAGCTAACATGTTTCCTTCAGCTTGAGCTTTCATACCTTCTGCAAACTTTTTAAAGTTTGCATGAGTGGTGACTCAGAAATAAGGACTTAAGGAGGTGGGGAGAGACATTCCATAATGGATGCTGGGTAACGGCTACCCTTTTATGGCTTAAGGGAGAAACGGATTTCACCATTTGAGTTAAAGAAAAATGTATGAAAGGGGCATTTATGAATCATCATCTGGCCTGGGTCCACAGTCCCGAGGCCGAGGGGCCGGGGGCGTGGAAAATTTTATGTATTCAGTCTTACCAACAGAAATATCAGAAAAATCTGTTTGAAAGCGCTGCAACATACTGAAAGCGAGACTGCAGTCACAATCTTGTCGAAATCCTCTTGTCTGCCCTTATTTTGAAATCTAGTGATCCATAGTTCCAAGAACTCACTCCATTCCATTCCTTGACTTGAGTGAACTTGACAACATCAGGTGATAACCTTTTCTGTCAGTTGTCAGACTCTTGTGATGTTGATGCACGAACGTGCAACGTGATAGGATGTGCCAGTTCGAGAAAAAAGGATAAAAAAGTTGACATTCAGTATTTTCTTTCTATCTTCCACAAACTCCTCTTAAAGCAAAATCACTTTTCGATTAATAATTAAATGGGTGAAAATTCAGTTAAGTTTATTGGTGGTGTTATGCAATTGAAAAGAGGGAGTGTGAGGGGGGAGGGGAAAGGAAACTTATCGACTCGACTCGAAATTTCAAATTTATTTAAATGCAATATTCTTCGGCTAGATTCTCTAGTTAAGGAACTTGTTTATGAGTAGAAAATACCTTCTTAAGTGTTCAAATTCCTATTGTTGTAGTTGCGTGAGCGTATGACATATGAATAATATTTGAAAGCGGTTGGACAATTTTCGCCAAAATTCCCGTGTAGGGCAGGGTGAAAGTACATTGCGGTCACCTAATCGCCATTTGAATATTTCTCAAGAGCATCGAGGCGTTTTCGTCTGACAAATACCGAAGTTGTTTGGTTTTTACGGTTCTTGCCGGCAAAGAGAGGATGGGAGGACAAGTCTCACGGAACGACTTTGAATGGTCTTACACAGCTGAGCCACATGCTTCGCGGAGAAAGGAGATTTTGGGTAAGAAAAGTGTTCCACTGAAGAACTTAATTTGCCCGATTGCGATTTGATTTTGGCTTTGTCAATCTGCCTGCAGATTTCTGTCCTGACTACGTTTAATTGACGGGCTCTAGTACGCTCTTTCTTTGGACTCTTATTATGTAAGCGTTCACTGAAAGTTACTACCAATTTACGAGTCGATGAATTAGAAGCAAATTGTACTTTCCCTTTACATATATGCGTACTGTATACATGAGCGCCAGCTGCTTGCTATCAGCAAAGCTGTTCAGCGAACACATGGCGGCCGGTTTGAACAGTACTAGTAAGTAGTCATATTTCAGAGGAAGAATGGAAAAAGTAGACTCGAATGTTAAATCCATTGTGGCTCAGAAAAAATCCCACAATCTTCGCGATGTGCAACTCAGAGCGGTCCAAATTTTTTAATGAAAACAAAACAACCACCCGGCTCCGCTCTTATTGGCGCTAAATTGTAATTGTCTAAATCTTCTTTAATACCAGCTAGTTGAGTGTATCGGGTAAATATTCCTCACTTTATTTAAATATATCGTTCACAGAATAGCATGGCTATTAAATGCAGAAGGCAGGAGTTGCTCATTTCATTTATCTATCTCGTTGAGATCGGAAAAGCCGAGCTAGTTGATTCTGCATTTATAGCCTTCATTCAGACGTCTCCAATGTTTGTTCAAACAATAGAAGGCGCTTCTGCAGAATGAGGTGTGCACGTGGTGAAATTTTTTGATATTGAGATTTCTCTGTACCTAAATAAACAGCATCTCCTTCCGAATTACCAATGACTAGAAGAATTGAATGACTGGATGTTCTCTTTTTGAGTTTTCATCGAGACGGACATCTAAAAATAGCACCTCAAGTTATAGTGCCAATATCCGACACTGCCTGAAGGAATAAAAGCATGACACTTCAGTATAGCCCTCCACGTCCTCAATTTTAAGCTGCATTTATTAGTCTCACTTGCGTAAGCAGCTAGACTCATAATCTGCAATGCGTTTTTGGTCGTCTTTAGGCCACAAAAGGGAGGTCATTGTGCGAGGCGTTCCTTGCAGAGATCGTGGAAACTGGGACTAATAATTGTTGCTTGAAGCCACACCTGTTTTGCCAAGAAAGCTTAAAGGAAAGATTAAATTTAGAGCTCTACCAAAACGTGTGGGTCCACAAATTCTATCGCTTGAAAGGGCTGATTACTTTGGAACAAGTGAACAACACTGAGTGGTCGAAAAAAAATAAGAATCTTAATTAGCAAAATTGTGATGGTCAGGTGTTGTAAACTTTCATTGTATCTTGTGACGAGCATGTGGTTTAGTTTCAGCGATGATTGAAATGATGTGCCATGTAAATCACTTTTTTTATCCCTGGCAATGATGTAATTTGTCTAGAATCGAGGCCCTGGAATTTTCGTGTATTTATACATGCATATAGCCTGCGACCGCAAAGGTATTTCCGGTCATTGCTAACACGCGTACTAAGTCAATTCAGAAACAAATAAAAAGTATCACTTTCGATAAAGTAGGGAGTAAAAAACCTTTAGCCAGTAAATCCTGTTTCGTGTAGAATTAATCGCCTCATTTCTCGATCTAATCTCCAAGCAAGTGGACTGAATACTGCTGTAAGGGTGTTCTTGTTAATTAAAGAAATGGGTATTGTGAGTGAAAAATCTGTTGAGCTTTCTGTGTGACTAGTCTTTTCCCTTCTTGATAGTATGTACATAAAACTTGTGTAAAATGGTTTAATGTTTGTCCTTGGTTTTACGTTTACTTTTCTCTGTATTTGTATATATGATAATAAGTTTGAAACAAAAGGAAATAAGAAAGGCAACTGCTCAGTTCCAAACACCCTCACTTGCGAAATAAGGCCAAGCACAAAACATGTCTTAGTTAAATGAGGCTAGGAAATTATGCTCATGTTAAAGATTTCACACTTAAAACCTCTTTTTGAAAAGGAGACTCGGGGGCGACGTTGGAGGTGGCTCATTTGAACCAAGGATAAAATTACTGAACCACGACAAGTTCATTTTTGTCTTTATTACCTTTAAGTATTTTTTGTGCAGGTTGTATGTAGTTATTATGTAACATATTTTTGGAAATTGTGTCAAGCAAGACGGCAACAACTCACATTTTTCAATCAGGCGTGAGAAATTGGCCCGCAAACGTAGGCCAGCGTGAGATCGAAGTTTTCAACCCGCAGGCGTGAGACTCACGCCTAAGGCGTGAGAGTTGGCAGGTATATTAAGTCTGCCACAGTAGATGAAATCAGAAGGAGTGGGAAGTTTTGACTGGAAAAGTTATTCATGATATCAAGGATAAATTGCATAGCTTAAACGGGTCCTATCTTCATTAATCTTTAATCTTATTCCTAGATAATATAAATGATAAAAGTTTGATTATTTTGACATGGTTTCTATGTTGTGCGAGAGTGAACACCTTGGAAAAAATCGTTGTTTATCTGTTGTTTTTACTGTTCACAGCAGTGTTGATAGTTTTAGACTTTCATTAACAGTAGAGTGTCTTGGAAAATTTGCTTGCAAGAGGCAAATTATTGTACCATCTCTATGGCATTTTCATGTCATTTGTGATGTTTCATCGGGATGTAGTCATAATGGGGTTTATTGAATCAGGGTTTCACTGTAAGAAAATTACTGGTTTCTAAAACCTTACTTGTCAGAATGAGAGAAAGGTTCGTAAAACCAAGAGTACATAACGTCAGCTTCAGACACTGGAAAGAAAAGGTCTCTGTTGACGTGAATGAGGTTTCCCTCATTAATGAGAGATAAGTGAGAAATTTTACAAATTATTGAACATTTAACTTTGTAACACATTCTCTTTTTTTTCTAGCCAAATACCCCCAGATTAAGAAGTTGATGGGCTATGATCCAAACTTCAAGTACCAAGTGTTGTTGTTGATGGTGATCCAGTTCACACTGGCATATCTGATGAAAGATTTCTCTTGGACTTTACTTTTTTTGGTTGCATACACTATTGGTGGTGTCATTAACCATGCTCTACTTCTTGCTCTCCATGAGATATCCCACAATTTGGCTTTTGGCCATGCCCGCCCGTTACACAACCGGATCTTCTCCTTGATAGTTAACTTTCCTATTGGTGTACCATGTGCCATCTCCTTCAAGAAGTACCATTTGGAACACCATCGGTATCAGGGGGACGAAGAACTTGATGTTGACTTGCCAACGCAGTTTGAAGCCCGGATGTTTTTCAACACAGCCACAAAGTTTGTTTGGGTGGTGCTCCAGCCATTTTTCTATTCCTTACGCCCAATGTTCGTTAACCCCAAAAACCCACTGCCTTTGGAAATCATCAACATGGTTCTCCAGTTTAGTGTTGATGCTCTGGTGGTACATTACTGGGGTGGAAAGTCACTCGTGTTCATGATTGCAAGTTCGTTGTTAGGAATGGGGTTGCATCCTGTGGCAGGTCACTTTATCTCTGAGCACTACATGTTCGCAAAGGGCTATGAAACCTATTCCTACTATGGCCCCTTGAATTATGTGACCTTTAATGTTGGCTACCACAACGAGCACCATGACTTTCCAAGTGTCCCAGGCTCAAGGCTGCCCATGGTGAAAGAGATTGCATCCGAGTATTACAAGGATTTACCACAACACAATTCCTGGACCAGGGTTCTTTATGAGTTCATCACTGATCCAGCAATTGGACCATATGCCAGAATGAAGCGCAAGGCAATGGGATACAAGAATGGAGTAGAAAAGGAGGAGTGAACTCCAAAGGAACTATTCCGTAATGGTTGTTAGATTTTTCCTGTTTGAAAAGTCTTACCTTTACCTTACCTTTATTTAAGATTATTATTCCCGAAAGAGGACGTTATTTTTTGATCGGGGTAGAGTTTCACCCAATATAATGCAAAATGTTGTAAAGAAATCATTAGTTTGGATTATTGAAAGTTTTATCCTTAGGGACATTAATGTTTCATAAAATTTTAATGTTAATGTTATGTGAGGGTCAGAGCAGGAAAGAATTTTCCAAAGAAATTGACAAATTGACACATTTTCAGTTTATGTTACCATATTATGGGAATATAATGCCAATTTCAAGAATGTAGGTCAATGTAAGTCGCTTCAAATTTTGTAAACATTAAATTCCACGCCATTAATTTAGTGGAGCAACAATTTCTGTGACCTTAATTTCTGTTATTTTTGTCCCAAATTCCAAATACTCTTTTGACATTCTTGACACCTAAGAAAGAGGAGTATTTTTTCAGGGTGGAGATCTGCCAGTATCACTGAAGATTTGAAATGTTACCCAAAATTTTATTATAATTTCCTTCATTCAAAAGGCGTTTTCTATTAATTTGCTTGATGTCAAGGAGAGTTAATTTCCTACAATATAAGCTTTAGAAAAATGAACATTTTAAGACCACTGTGCCACATTTTTGGCTTAAAATTTCTTTGACTGAATTCATCAAATGTATTATGTCACTAAGTTAATGCAGATTAACAACTGTTCAATTTAAATTTTATACACTGTTTGGAAGGTAATATTTTCACTCTTTCACTTCTTACAAAAAATTGTTTGAAGCTACACAGTGATCCAAGACTTGAAGGAAAGCAGGCTGTCCAGAGGATTCCCAACTTGGTTTTTGGGACCCAGGATTTGCCGTATCTGAACTGGGATTCAGTGTTTTAAAGCAAACTGTTTCGAGATTTGGGATTGACAACATGCCCGGGATGCAAGATGCTGAAGATAACCATTATGATTGAGGAAAAATTTGGGTCCAAATGACGGAATTAAAGAATGCCATCAGGCACCCTATGTCCAGGTTCTCAGTTGGTTATTAGAGAGATTAAGATTCCGTTTACGCAAAACAACAAACATGAATTTGTACCACATGACCAAGTTTTCCCCTTAATTTTCATTTACTGTTTATTACTTCTGCCCAAAAATAAGTAGTTTCATGCCAGTTTTATCCATAAGAATTGTTCTGCACAGTTTCTATCTGCTTATTTTCTATTCTGAGAAATTCCCAACTTGAATCTGACATTTGCCGTAAACGTGACTCTTAACCTCTCGATTATGAGGAAAAGGAAAGGTGACTACAAGGCCAATTATTGACAGTCTGCAACAGACTAGAAAAAGCTCTCATTTCTAGACCTTGCAAACTACAGTTGTTATCAGTGTTATTGTTACATGTATGTGTCAATTTATTGAATGCACATTGAGGAATGGTTACTAATTATTGTTAACTTTCAACAGGCAGATACTCATAATACTACAACCACTAACAAAAAGCTAGCAGTCGATTTCCTTGAAAAAAGTTTCCATTTTTTGTTTGCAAATTACAGTATTGGGGATAGTGATGAATGCTCTTTAAGACTGAAAACCATTACAATTTAACTTCTTGGTTAGATTATTATTACTAAATTATTTTTTAAAATGATGAAATAACAGTTTATCATTATTATTACTGAGCTACTATTCAGTGAAATTTGAATATTTGTGAAGAAAGATTCAGTTAAAATTGATGATGTTGAGAGAGGATAAAAAATATTTGGGAAAATGGTATTAATTGAAAATTATCAAATTCTGAAATATTTCTTTAACTTTTAAGTCTTTTTACAGGGGTCAAGGTGGCTTGAGCTAGTTGGGATAATAATAATAATATTACTTATTAATAATGTTATTGTTATATGCAATGATCTAGTTATTCTTCTCATATTTCAATATATTCTTTTCTTAGTAGTTTACTGTTTGTTTGAGTTGTAAATCAGTTTTTGTTATCTCGTGAGAAGTTAAACAAATGTGACTTATTTAAAAAAGTGACCAAATTCTTTTAGCCCTGTCATTCTCAAATCAATGATTTATATGGATGTATCCCACTAAGTCAGTACTGCGAACATTTCTCTTGAATGCTGGTTTTAATATTTTTGTGTACATAAAGTTAATAAACTTTTCTGAAATTCCAATACATCCAGTTGTGCTTTCAGAAGAGGGCAAAGTCGTTATTTGTGTTATTTTATAATAGTGAACTTGCACTGTCAACAGGAATGCAGTGGGAAGCGAACAGCAAAACCTTGTTTGACAAGCATGAATTCATTCTCTCTAAAACAATTAAGTAATTGTCTGGTCACATTTGCCACACACAAATGTTTTGGTGTCCTCTTGTTTCTGCTGTCCTGTTGCATAAGCTCATTCATATAATCGCCTTGCTTATAAATGTCCACCAAGTGATTATAGCCACTTTTAGTTTGGTATCGTGGCTACCTCAAAGTAATATCAAAAGGGGATATAATGCGAGATGTTGCCACAACTCCAGGTGTTAGGCTATTCTCTGTACCACAAAAACCAATAATGAAGCAAGCTTCCCACTTGTCAGAGTTTAAATGTAAATGATGAACCACAGGAACAGCCTTTCTCGGCATTGGGATTGAATGATATTTTGAATGCCGAGCGAATCAGTTCTTCCTGAAAGTCAACTGTGGACCCTTTTATATATTCCAGTGAAATGTCATCAATGACCACTTTTGCACCATCTTTCTCAATAACTCTGAAAATAGATAACGAAGCATAATTACTAATAATTTTTAATATTACTTTTAATACGCAAACTTGCAAATGCAAATAATGATCAAGTTCTCAGACTGAGAGAATATAACCTCAAGACTTTTTTGATCCAACAAAGTATGAACAAGATGAAGTGGGCTTTTCAGAGAGGGTTACAGTGGCAAATTATCCTAACAATTACAACAACCTTTTTGTGGTTCCTCATTTTGGCAACCACAGATAGTCTTTTAGGGCCGGTTATTTGAACAGAGTTTAACTTAGACTAAGGTTTACAACAATTATTTATTAGTGAAACTCGGGATCTTTACTGGGTTGTTTTCTTAATAAGATAAATGCATTTGTCGTCTGCTTCAGATGCCTACTTGACAATGAACAGCCATTAGATTTCTGGATTGGCTAACTTGAAAACGTGGGCTGAAGCTCTTTGGGGAGCCTGAGAAAATGGCCAACATTTAGGGGCACCATTGCAGGTTTCCCTGTGAAATGACGTCTGAGAAATGAGCACAGATATTCCATACTGATGATGTGTCACTAACCAGATCTGGGTAGTGCTTCTGATTGGATGATACAATCAGAAGCACTACCCAGATTTGTCTAAGGCTTACATAATATTTAGTATTGAAACTCGGGACCTCTAATAGGTCCTTCATGGTGTCTACTCCAAGGTAGCATAATGTACATACAGCAACAGACTATGCATCAAGTTGTTGCTTACAAAAGTTTCAAGACAAAGGAAAATTACAATAAACCATCACCCTAAAAAGTGGTCATGGTCATGGTGTTTACGAGAGGTTGCCTCGACTGTGAAAATTTGGGTGTTTTAAGAAGGTGGCCGCTTATAGGAGGTGGTCGAATATGAAGGGTTGACTTATTACTGTTGCCCGATTCCACTAGCCACCTGCACAATCCAAAGAAACAAACAGACAAACCTGTCTTCATCACTGATATCAGTGTCGATGTCAAATGTGTACATAAAGCCTGAGCAGCCTCCGCCTTCCACTGAGACTCGAAGAAAACTTTCTTTGTCATCTGCAAATATCTTGTGGAGTTGCTACAACACAATAAATGGCATGTTCAGCTCAGTTCCACATAACCGCAAATTATGCAGTGGTATATTATAGGCTAATGAATCATTTATAGAATTTGGACGTAGGGTGTCTGAGGGCAATCTGGTTTCTAAACAACAGCTTTTTAAAATATTTTCACTGCATGTACATGTACCTATAACCTTGGAAATGTAGAGACACTATTAAAGTTTTCATGCAGTCTAATTTTTTTGTTGTGGTATGGTATGTTAGCTGTATAAATAATTCATTCATTTAGAAATGGAACTACCTTCAGATATTTATAAAATTTAAATATAAAACTATAGATATTAAAAATATCTAACTGCCTAACTACTAATTTATATTAATTTTAGTAGTATGATGACATCAAATAAATATTAAGACATGTAAAACTAGAGTGCACTCTGGAATGAAACAAACAATTAAGAAAACCTGCTTTACAAGGAAACCTAGATTAATGACAGTACAAACAAAAAATTCATGAGCTTTGCAGTCAAAACCAGAGTAAATACTGAAATTTTTTAGCTTGAATTTGAATACAACAATTGCAATTGCATCTGAGGTACAGAAATAGCATTCGAAATAAAGAAACAAAAATAATATATTGTTCATGCACAACAATATTTTCACGTTACCTTTGAGTTTTACGGTTCTTATTTACCAAGGATGAGCAAAAAAATCTAATTTTACAGAAAATTGTGTCGGGCATAGACAGTGTAGTGAATTTCAAGGGCTTTTCAAGACCTAATAAAGAAATCAAGTACTTTTCAAGACCTTTAACCAAATTCAAGGACTTTTCAAGACCTAATAAAGAAATCAAGTACTTTTCAAGGACTTTAACCAAATTCAAGGACTTTTCAAGACGATTACTAAAATTCAAGACGTTTTCAAGATTGTACGAACTATGTGTTAAAAGGTAAAAAATTCCAGTAAGATGCATATTTGCAGCTAGATGAAATTTAGTTTGAGTTCCTGAATTGGTTTTCATTACTTTTAGTGGATTGTCGCTTTATAACGGAAAAAATTACCGAATTCATAAGCGTAATGATGGGTTTACATGACAACATGACAAAAGTATACGGCAATTTGTCAAATGTGGAATAAGAAAAAAACATTAATCTTGTTTAGTTTTTCACTGTATTATTCTCGCTTGAAACTATGGTTAAGTGACAAAAATTCAAAAAACCACCAATAATTAATTGTTTGTGGGTAAAGGATGTCTCCAGAAATGACCAGTATTTACAGTTTTTTTGTTCTTTGTTGTTGAATATATGAAATTTTTTTTTTCACTGTAAATAAACACTCATCATTTTGCTAGCACACTTACTTATTTTCCTCTATAGATCAACGGTCCCCAAAAAGTAACTAAAGGCCCTGAATTTGTCTAATGACGTCAAAACATGTATTAGCCTGTCAATTTAATGACCAGCAGAACAAGTGTGTTAAAGAGACAATAGGGCCATTTATACGAGGAAAAATAAGACGCGTCTTACATAAGGCTCGTCTTAAATAACTGTACCATTTATGCAAGCATGTCTTATCTAAGACAAGAACAGTTCGTATAATGGTTCACGTCTTATTTCTGTTCTTGACTCGTTTTCATGTCAATGTTGCCCATGGCAACAGCAATCCAACATGGCGAGCCAAAAATTAACGCATGCGTACTATGCATTCGCGTCTTACGTAAGACGCGAAGGTCATTTATACGAAGTTTTTCTCGTCTTAACTAAGACACGTCTTATCTAAGAACAGCTGTTAAGGCTGTTCTAAAATAGGTCGCTTCTTAGCTAAGTCGCGTCTTATTTTAGACGAAATGTGCCGTTCATACGGAAAGTTCGCGTCTTATTTAAGACGCTTCTTATTTTTCCTCGTATAAATGGCCCTAATATTTGCTTGCAAAGCGTGGAGATAAAGTTGAACCACACTGTCTTGGAAATTGAGAACATTTGAACGTTTTATATTTATCTAAAGCTCTGAGGAACTAGAATATCATAGTTAAACAGCATGGAGATTAGACAACCTGACCTTTACGCAGCTATCACTGAGCTCCAAATCTGGCGAAGCTTCTTGATTCTGAGGTATATTTCCTTCCTTTATTGAAGAACACTGTCTGACAAGCTGGTAATGTTTATAAGGAAGACATGCATAACGATTTACGACAGGGATTAAACGGTATTTGCTGGAAAATGTTGAAAGATTGAGTGACAAAATTGTCCTCCGAGCAATGAACGTCGCCATTTTCTCCCATACCAATAATTGTGCTTGGTAACCACTCCTTGTTTTTTTCTCCCTTTCGGGTTTTTTCCGCCATTTCATTTCTCCCTGCATTTCTCATTTTGACGGACGGCGGAAAGAGAAGCACGGGAGAAACGCAAATCATTTCGGCTACAGGGGTTCGGATGGGGAAATATAGTACAGTGAAACCTCTATGTGCGACCACCTCTCGTAAGCGACCACCTATTCAAACACCAAAATTTTCCCACTCCATCATCTATATTTAGCGCATTAGCTATTTGCACCCCGGAAAACGACCACCCCTCTTAAGTGACCTCGACCATGTTTACCTTGACGGTTAACAGTTTTCAATTGTTTTCAATCTCTTGTAAGCGACCACTTTACTAGCTGCGTAGCTGGCAGGATTTGCGGAGCTCGGTTACCAGCCGCTGTTCGGGCAAATGAGCCCGCAAAGACCGCAGCCGGGAGACGGCGGAAATCGAGCCTTCGCATGATGTGGTATCTATGTTCGCTGTGTTTAACACCCCACACAGAGTTTACAAAGAAACTTCAGTAACATGAAACTCGGGGAACTACACGAAAACGAAACTTAAAAATTACATGAAATAAATTCTTTGTCGGGACCTGTTCTCGGATGAGAGCCCCGCCCCCCATGGAATCCTCGTTAGTGACCACGTCCCGTAAGCTACAAAGAAATCTCCTCGTCTGGGGTGGTCGCTTACGGGGGTTCGATTAAAAGTAACAGTTTTTTTTTTGAGAGAATCTGATGTCGTGCATGTATAACTCACTTTATTTCCTTATTTTTTCTTTCAGTAAAATGAACACATTCTTTTTATAATATTACTTAAATCTCTTGTTTTCTGCATAATTATGTTTTAGAACTTTCTAAGCATAACTTTGAAAACAATACTTTAACTCATTAAGTTTTTTCCATTACAACAGACTTTCAATATGAAAATCATCTTCCTAGCTACCAAAATCACGTCAGGTAGCCTAGTTCTCTCATGTATAGAAAACAAAATTATCAAAATATTTCTCTTCCGGTGGGGCAGTTATCAAGCTTAAAAATGACTGTTAAACACATAACTGGGGTGCTCTTAACAATCACTCAGCCTAATCGAAATTTAAAATGAGAGAAGTAAAGGAAACTGACCTAGATAAATACGTGCACAATTACGATTGAAACGTAAATACAAAATGTGCGTAAAATCAAGTAAAATGATCCTAACACAGAGGAAAGGCTTCCACCGTTTCTTCTGTTTTATCTGTTTTATTTAAAATGAGAGAAGTAAAGGAAACTGACCTAGATAAATACGTGCAGAATTACGACTGAAACGTAAATACAAAATCTGCGTAAAATCAAGTAAAATGATCCTAACACAGAGGAAAGGCTTCCATCGTTTCTTCTGTTTTATTTAAAATGTGAGAAGTAAAGGAAACTGACCTAGATAAATACGTGCACAATTACGATTGAAAAGAAAATACAAAATGTGCGTAAAATCAAGTAAAAATAATGATCCTAACACAGAGGAAAGGCATCCACCGTTTCTTCTGTTTTATTTGTGTTTGGCCTTCGGGACATCGTTCAATTAAAAAAGTAATCCTTGAAAACACAAGAGATGCATTTGTCAAACGTTCTTAATACAGCTAAACAATGTAGGAAGAGCAATCTTCAAAAACGCAAAGGTACAAGGGAAGGCTTCTTGCATCGTGGCTACCGTAGAAAATCCTAAGAAGCTGCTGGTTACGACTCAGGGTTTTTGTTCTAAGTAAAAAGCAAGGACAATAGGCAATTTCCGAGTTGTCTTAAGCCTCTGTAACTGTAAGTATGAACTCATTTAAACGTGTCCGAGCGTCCCAGATCGAATTGGAATTCGGAAGTGTTGGTTTTTTCGGAATAGGGGAAAACCGGAGTACCCTGAGAAAAACCTCTCGAAGCAAGGAAGAGGACCAGCAAAGCGAGGTTAAGTGCGAAGCCATTGATATGAAAATACTTTCTTATTCTTATGCGAATAAAACTCATTTTCACGGTAGAGACTTGATTCCATAGCTCAAAAGGAGGTGGCAGTGGCCAGCGGTTTTAGTGAACACAAGGTTTGAGTGAGGGTGCTCAGTCTCGCGGGCTCACAAACCTCCTTTTGAGCTATGGAATCTTGCCATTTCCCATTTTCACACACGAAAGTTTTTGAACTGAGCCTCGCTTTGAAAGTGAGAGTTTTTGGAACTCGAAAATGGCTTAATGTTTACTCTGCGTCAACTGTCTGAAAGGTGAGTTTCCTTTTGGACTGTGCCTCTATGATATCTTCCGATTCATCAAGCTCATCTAAATCTTCCACATCTTTTGGTCCGATATCATCTTCCTCCAGCTCATCCTCAAACATCTCCTGTAGAAGAAGGTCGGCATTTTTCTTCTGCTGGCTCGGCATTTTGAATCTTAAACCGGTGTCCAGTGCGAGGTGTTCTACTGACGTGAAGCCATTGCTTCCCTGATCTTTTATCACCTCATTGGTGTCGTCGAGAGAAAGAATCGACGCTGCTCTATCTTTCACCGGGCACCTAGAACCGGTAATTAAATCGTACTCAATCAGTTTTTACAGAACCAGGGGCAAACGATCTTCAATAGATCCTTTCACAGTTTTTTCACCTTTTCACTGAGATCAGTTAGCGAAAATCCGTCAACACGCCTGGAAAGAACGCCCTTAAAGGCGTTGTAACCCGGGACGATTCGCAAAGACGATTTTTAGCGCCCCACAGGGTTGCAATGCTGTAACAATGTTGTAACCATTTGAACCAATGTCGCGACAATGTTGCAACGCTGTGTTGCGCTAAAAATCGTCGTTGCGAATTGTCTCGTGTAACATCACTAGAGTCGCCAAGTTTTGAAAGTGGTTCAGTTTGAAAACGAACGAAGATATAGCTCCGCAAAGTTGCTGGATTTTACAGACGTTGGTATGACGGCGGGTGGTGGTGGTGGTGGTGGTGGTGGTGGTGGGGGGTTCGCGCACTGCCGGGCGAAACATAATAGTTACACAGAATACTTACATCCCCACGCCTATGCCTTTTTCTTGTATCTTTTTGTTGAACACAGTTTCTATTTTGCCGTGCGTAAAAGAATATTCCAACATAAACGCTTCTAAGATGAATGCCACAAATATACTGAAAATCAAAGAAAAAGATTTTTTTTAAACTTATTACAGTCAAAATAGTTTCCCTTGATTATTTTTAAACTGACCTGTATCAAGTGGTCACATCTATTAGGCGGTTGTGGTCACCTTTTCCGAGGTGCCAACGAGTGGTGGGCCAACAATGTTGGGAGTTGTTGTGTCCGTGTTGGTAGTGGTGTGCAAACGGGTGCAACAACTCTCAATATTGGTAGCCCAACGATGTTGGGAGTTGTTTTGTCCGTGTTGGTAGTGGTGTGCAAACGGATGCAGCAACTCCCAACAACACGCAGCAACAAGCAACAGGGTGTGCAGACAGACGCAACATGTAAAATCCAACAACTCTGGGAGTTGTTGGCCAACAATGTTGCGTCCGTTTGCAGGGGGCTTTAGTGGTCTTTTACTCTTACTTTTCTTTTGACGCCATAAGAAGCAGAAACACTATGAAATCAATCAAATTTTGTCGTGTGATAGATATTTCGCCTTATTATCTTCATTTTTTTTTATTAAAGCTCCTAGGGTTGTTAAGCCTGTATAATAACGATCAACCTGCATTAAACGGTCATTTGGCCATTCCCACGCCGTGGTGACCGCTTAATACAGGTTTAACTGTAAATGGAGGCAGCCTCAACAGCGTATGCAAACTGTTGTACCTCAAAAAGGGTTTTTATGTCGTTTCTGTTAAAACAAAAACTGTTGAAACCAAGTAACTGGCGAAAATTGACGGCTTATAATACAACGCTGACAAGCGACGGCTATATCTAAAAAAAGTACTCACTTGAGAACCACGATAACACAGAAAAGATGAAATGACAGGAAATAAATCCTCGCAAACTTGTTTGTAACACGAACATAACCTTGAGTTATAACTGGAAGCACGTTAAAGATATAATTAAAAATGGTGAAGTCAGAGAGGAATTAAAGAACACAAACACCTATAAAGAGTTCAAATGACCATAACGAAATTTTCCCGCGCTTTACATATGTTTATCGCGCTTGGCCGCGGGAGTCTTTGATCTGACTGGAAAGTGTGACTGAAAAAGAGACCGGAAATGCTCAACCTGGCGCATGCGTAGACGTTTTGCCGCGGTGTTGCTTGGCAGTGGCGGTGGACTGTCTCGTTCCCAGACGTCTCTCTGTCGATGAAAATGTGCGCGCAAAGGAAGGCGGGAAGGAGACAACGGGCGAGACGTGCTTCGCCTGCCGTCTGTACCCTTCCCATGGTCCCTTGCGGTGCATCACCAGTCATTCGCGTTTCGCGCTCGCCTCTACGATGCGAAAAACGAAACGCCTGAGGAGGAGGCTGGGGTGTAGGTGAACCCTCTTCATAAGTTTCCAAACATTCTCAAAAAAGCTCTAAATATTTCGTAAAATTTTTCTAAATATTTCCGTCGCAGAATTCCCTAAAAAGGGAGCTGAAGCAGCGACGACGTACCTGGAGCTGCGCTAGTCAGTAACGAAACAAACCATAAATTCAAGTTTAATCTAAAATAAACAAAAGTAAATTGACTCAAAGGATACTGTGCCATTGATTTACGACCATCAAATCAAACAGAACCTTGAACGATCTCAGAATGTCATTAAAATTGTTATTACAATAGCGATCCGCATAAAAGTCGGAACCATTTAGCTTGATATTGCCACAGAACTCAGTGACATTTTCTTCCCTCGTTCCGTTGCTATCAGATGAAGGGTAACTGCTTTCCGATTTGATCAAACCACCGAATAACTCCATTCCCAGAATGGCATACATGTAGTACAAGACCTACAAATAATATAAACGAATACATTTTAGAACGGAGCTGGTCCAGAATTTTTACTAAGGGGTCCAAACATTTCGCTAGGTTCAACCCTAGGCCTGGTGCCGACCACTAACATGAAAATGAATAGCCTTCGTAGCAGGCGCTTGGAAGTAGTGGACGAAAGAAAGAACGGGCGCGCGAGAGGGAGACACGCCTCTCCCCTCGCGTGTCTCCCTCTCGCGCGCCCGTTCTTTTTTGCGCCCACTACTTCCAAGCACCTGCGACGCAGGCCAGAAAATGAAGTAAATTTGCGTGTGGATGAGAGTAAAGACTTCTGGGATAGCCTGCGTAGCAAGCGTTTCCGTGCGGTTTCGGAGCAAAGAACGAGGAACGAGAGTCAAACACCACGCGAAAAATAGTGCAAGTAACCCTAACCATACCCCTCCTCACTCAGTTTCATTTTTTGGCTCTCGTTCCATTTATTGTGCGGCCAAAATCCCGTTCCTCGGGCTTTCTTTGCTCCGACACCAAACGGAAACGCTTGCCATGCAGGCTACTTCAGGGTCAACTGGAACTGTTACTGGGAACAGAGGAAAAAATGGCCAATAGCTGACCAGTGCGTCAGTCCTCGGTAGCGTTCCCAGAAGTCTTTACTTAGACCAGTTTCCTCCTCATTTCTAAAATGGCGAATTGCTGGTTTACAGCTGACGTCACGGCGGCCATGTTGGTCATGTTTTCATGCAAATTCTGCGGCGAGAAATTACATTTTTTGGACCTGTCATCGCATCCATGCCACGTGGAAGCAAACAAAGAATACGAGTAAAAAGGTGAGCACTTGAACTGGGTAAAGATAAAACGGGAATGACCTAAAACCACCTTGCTTCGTAGTAGTTTAACGTATGTTTTCTTGAAAAATTCGTCAGGGCCAAAGGACGTCATTAGCAGCATATTTTAAGAAGTGAAGAGCAACCCAAGTTTCCATTCTAAAGAAAATTTACAAGCATTTTATTTAATAACACAGATATTAGACTTACGAACATAATTGCACCATACGTGCCCATTGCCGGGCCAATCTGCATGACGGTTCCAACAACGACCTGAAATCTGGCCAAAAAAAATGACATGAAAAAACGAAGAAGTAATAAAGTCAAACGTCCTTTATGCCGGGACCTTGAAGGGGCCATAAAAAGTGTCCGTATCAAGCGGGGCATTATTATTGGTTAAGTAAAAAATACACCTATTGTTTGAAAAAAATACTAAAAAAATAAAACAGGACAATAGCATTGTCCTTAACCTTCACAAATTCATCATTCAGAGGACTATGTGGGCATGTTTGCAGGCTAGGCTCGATTATATTTCAAAAACAAATGGGAGCGTTTGACCGGGCTATCACACACGGAAAACTGAAAGCAACAGGCCCCAGAGTGCCTTCCTTATTTTCGAGTGTCTTGAAACTCAATGAAACCTTAAGGAAGAGTCTTTAAAGGAACTTCTCCCAATAAATATAACTAGAATACGTAATTGCACAGCCTTATGGAACTTAGGCGGTTATTTACCATATAAATTGCTTGTCTCTTGAATTCTCAGTCTTCTGTAAACATCACACTGACACAGTTGCCGTGTGTCTACTGTGAGTGAACATGTTATGTTTGTTCATAAAATAGACGGAAAAGAGCAAATTTAACAGACTGCTAAATTTTTTTTTGAAGAAAAAAGAAAGAAAAGTTTATGTGGCAAGTCCTACTGCGAAGTCTGAACATTATAAAAATAAATTGGACCTGGTGGCGTCAAAAACGTTGAGTAGCACAAAGAAAAATGTATCCTCTGAAAACAAGACTGTTTATGTCATGTATGGATAAAAAGAACTGAAAAGTGAAAAGGTGGATTTGACTTCGCTGAGACGCGTCAGATATTAATTACGTGTAACGGATGGAGATTTTTAAAAAGAAATCCGACAAACCGTTTGATTTGACCCATGATCTTGACTAATCTGAGAACTCGAAGGACCATGAGAAAATCCAACACGCCTTGACTCGACTGCACTATTAAAAGAGAAATAACAAATATATACCGTCAACACTCACTAAGAGGGAGACAGGTAGAAATGGTTCAATTGACCGTCTTATGTTAGAATGGTGTCCAACTAACAGACAGTCAAAGATATGGTTATATTGAGATTGAGGATCAAACTTTCTTTATTTCTTTTTGTTTTTTTTCTGTCTTTCTCCCTTTTAGTCTTAATATAGTAATTTTTTATTTTAGATATTTTTGTCACAAACTGTGGGTCAAGTACCAAGAAAAAGTGGCCAGTGAAACAGGCTGCAAAAGGTCGTAAGTTGAGACGGAGTCGAATGAGTTATCGTGTTAAATGATTACAAGTATATCACTAGTACATGAATTCCACCTACACGATTCATAAGAAGTTTCAATAATGAGGGCTAATGTTGCACTGCCTATGACTAAAAAATCAAATCTGAAAGAACAAAATATAGAACAGTCGTTAAATAACTTAATAAAATGGAGATAAAATCGCTAACTATATTTCAAGTGTTTGTCACTCTAGAGTGACGTTTACGGCAGGCACCAAACGTCAGATTCAAGTTGAGAATTTCTCAATAGAAAACGTGCAGCTAAAAAGAGTCCAAAACAATTGTAAAAGACAAAACTAACCTGAAGGTACTAATTTGGGGGTAGAAATAATGAACAGGAAAGCACAAGTTACATGTAAGGGAAAACTTAGTCACATGGTATAAATTCACATTTGCCCAGTTCCAGTGCCGTAAAGCGCTACTCTAAAAATTTCTAATGACTCTGAAAGGAAAGGATAAAGTGTATTTGCCAGCCGGGAGACTAAGAGAAGTCTGACAAAACAAAGTACAAACTAGTAACTTTGAGCACAGGAGATTCAGTTGAAACAACAGATTAAAAGTGAATGAATACTAACATGTTCCAGTATCGAGAGAAGAATTCCTTGAAGCCATAAGTATACAGCTTAAGTAATATTTCTATATTGAATAGAACCAGGAACAGAACTTCCGCATCGTTTCGCTCCAGCGCGATGAAAATGGCATTGGCAAAGATTACTAAGTCAAAAAAATACACAAAATACCTGAGCAAAAAGAAAGAAATGAAAAACCACATCAACATCTACATTGTATACCTGTCAACATTTTAATCAGATAACGCACTGATCACGTTGATATTCAGTACCTTATTTAATTTTTGCATAATCTACCAGTCTTGATATGCAACACCTTAAATTTGAGGGAACAATTCAGAGGTATGTACTAATCAGGCATATGGGTGTTTATGCAACCGCCCTTTTAAGAAGGAGGTCGAGATGATTAAAGAGGCTGTTGACACTTGATGCACTAGCAATAGCACCTTAGTACCAGCGCAAAACAGTGTTGTGTCCACACCTTGGAAACCCGATATGTAACTGTGAACATATCCTCTCCATTTCGCCCTGACCGACGCCACATTGAAAACTGATCGTAGCAGGGAGTCATGGGCATGGTATGCACCGCACTGGGATACCAAACATGTGCACACAGGTACCCACTGCCCCAGAGCCCACATCAGGGCGAGGGGCTTGGCCAGCTTTTCCACTATTTGTAGGCCTGGCTGACTTTCATTTCCACATATCCTGAAAACTGCACGCATGACAAGTACGCACTGACCTCACCAACACTTTTGAGTTCTTCAGCTTTTTAGCTCACCCCAACAACACATAATTTATGGCAAGCGGCAAAGTGATCAAACCAAAAATTTGTAGGTCCGGGCCTACAGGTCTATGGCCTGGCTACGCCCCTGCACTTTATTGCCCAAGTACAAGATCTCAACCTTGTGCTCAGGCACCGGTACCTTCTGGCGTGATTACTCAGGTTCACCTCTCACACTATTGGCTTGGTACACCAACATGGCCACTGTTCCATTATTTTGATACACCAAGGCGACGGCAACGAGAACAGCAAAATAGCAACAAGCTTAGACTAGCAAAGTAACAACCGTTGGAATTGCGTATTTTTTGCTACCGTTACAAGACGACGAGCAAAAATTCTCTAATTTCACGCAGTTTTGTGGAGTATGTCAACACAAGATAACGATCTTCTTTTTCTTTTCCTTAACTGAAATTTAAGTCCAAAAAATTCGCCAACATTTGACAAAATGAACTAAATGGAATAAAAGCGATGTAGTTTAAAACAGCGCGAATGCACTTTTTAAGTGACGGTTTCCCTGCCACGGTCACCCCCGTGGTTGCTTAAGCTCCCTCTTACGGGCACCGTGAAGCAACGGTGACATGTTACACGAGACGATTTAGCCTGTGTAGCAAGCGTTTCTGTGCGGTTTAGGAGCAAAGAACGAAGAACGAGAGTCAAAGACCGCGCGAAATATTTCTTGGCACTCGTTTCATTTCTCGCGCGGCCAAAGCCGAGAATCCCGTCCCTCGTCCTCGGTCTTTCTTTTCTCCCAAACCAAACGGAAACGCTTGCTACGCAGGCTAGAGACAATTCGCAACGACTATTTTTAGCTCAACAAAGCGTTGCAATATTGTTGCAACATTGTTTCGAATAGTTACAACATTGTTCCAACATTGCAACGCTGTAATGCACTAAAAATCGTCGTTGCGAATCGTCCCGTGTAACATCACCTTTATGGAGCTTCGACTACTGACATGTTTACAAATACTGTAACCTGGCATTTGAAAACGCCGTAACACAGGCTTAGAACTGATAGGAAATGAAAGACCCAGGTAATAGGTCATTTCAGTTCAGTATAATCGTTTTCAACTTACTTGTGGCAAACACAAACGCGAATCTTCGCACTGACTCGGGAATTATAGATTTTTGGAATGACCCTCTCCAGTAGGGTGACTTGATCTTTGACTTCAATGACTTTAACATTCATAACATCAGCCGCCATAAGGAAATCCTTTTTACCTACAAAACGAGAAATGGAAAAATAATTGTTTTGTCATATATTTGAATTTGTAAGCAAAGGACTGGCGAGAATTCAGGAGTAATTTTTGAAAAGCAAGAAAAAGAACAAAAGCCGAACCAAAAAGTGGTTTTTGGACGTGAAAAAAGCCGAAATTTCAAACACATTTGCGAACAGCCAAGCATAAACTTGAAAGGTATTTTTCTTTTTTCTTTCGTTTCTGATATTGTAAAAAAAAAAAAGATAACAGAAGGTGTCAAAATGTGGTAAGAACGTCAATCAGTGGTTCACTCGCCGCCACTTCTTTCTTCTCGCCACATTTGTGCACAAGGAGAGATTTAGAAACACGTTAGCGCAAACGATAAACGTTAAAAATAAAATATGACGTTTGCCCAAGGCGTGATACTAAATCAGTTTACTGTTTACAATAAATATATAGCGTTTTGACATGACGTCATGGCGGCCATATTGGTGTTCCAAAACAATGACACGCGGCCATGTTGGTGTTCCAAACCAACCCTGTGGGAGACACTTTTCTTATGTAAACGTTTTCTTTCGTTGCAAAAAAATTTGCAAAGATGCTGGCCACGTGAATGAAAACGCTCTTTACTAATACATGTAGGAAGTCCACAGACATCGCTCCTTGATAACCAGTTCCCAGCGTCTCTCTTCCTCCCATCCAGTGAGGCTCTGGGAACGAGGTTGGCTTTTGGTAAAGCGCAACTGGCAATGCAAGGGAAAGTTGATCTCCAACTTACCTATCTTGCCATCGTTATTGTCGTCAAGGACTTGCCATAACAAGGCTACTCTTGCAGGACTCCATTGCGGACAAGCCTCTTGCAAGAGTGTTCGCCATCTCTGCTCTGTGATCACCCATTTCTCATCACACCAGACTTTTAACACGTCATATGCCTGCTTGAGCTGTCTACGTTTACGATAAACTGATGCCCGAATTTCATTCTAAAGAGATAAGAATTAGAAAATTAAGAACAAGCGTAAAGCGGCTTTAGTCAGTGAAGCAGGCGATTGAGAAAAAAATCCTAGTTCTCCCAAGAAGAATTGAGCCAATGACCTTCTGGTCACTAGTGCAGCTAACATTCTTTTCTTCCCAATGAAACTGAGGCTCAGTCCTCACGCCGGGCGTATCAGTTTTTATTTGACAACGGAAATTTTTTCTCCGGTTTGGTCTACCGTTCACACGTATCCGGTAAAAACGGTCACCAAAAACACATCTTTTCTCCCCAGAGTGGAAAATTTTTGAAAACGCCGGCTTCTCGTTTACCTATGGACAGACGAAGACGGAGATTCTCTCGGGTAATGCATACGAGGAACAAAATCCTTAACCGAAGGGCGGTTGTCATTCATACGGCCCCAACAGAGACAGGCACAACTGTTTTGCAGTATACTTTCAGATAATTATGTCAAAAAGAAACTAGCGAGATAACTTAGGGGTTTAACACTCTTAACGCAAACCGTCCATAAAATTGGCCGGGGATTACTGACATGCTTGTAACAGAGGAAAACTGGCCTGGAAAAATCGCAGCAGGGAGGCAAATGAAACCAGTGCCCCATGCCATGAAATAAAAATTTCTTGCACTTTGGCCCCGCTTGTAGCCTGTTTTCCGCTCTCCACCACCTGTTCTTGTGGAACAGGTTACCATCCAGCATACGCACATTTTTCGTTCTTAAAACATGTCGCGCTGAAGGTTTGATTCACCGTTTACCAAGTATAAACTAGCACCTTAGTTCTAAGATGCCTTCTAGTCCTAAATCGTGGGTGCCGAATATATTTTTCCCCGTATAGCACCAGGGGCGGATCTAGGGGGAGGGTTGGAGGGATACGGAACCCCCTAAATATATCCCAACCTCGTTTCCAAGGTTCCCTCCTGGGAAAAGAGTTGAATATATTCGTCAAAACCTTGAATTCGTAGCTAACTACCATGAAATTAAAATAACTCCTGCGGCGTCATTTTAAACTTTCATCTACGGGTTTCGATCGATTTCATTAAATCTGGATAAAGTTATTCTATTGATTAACACAAGGGACGATTGTAGAATGCCACATGCAGTGGGTGTATCATGATAGCACGGGTCCACACTGTAGAAACCAATAGGAAATGGCGTGGAAGAATAAAGTTATGTTGACATAATTTGGGTGCACAAGTTGGAACCTCCCGAACAAATTAAAAATACGTGGATCTGCCCCGTGGATCCGTCTATGTAGCCAAAAGGGAGCTCTATACTAGCAACGACGACGGCGACAACAATGAGGACGTAAAAACGAAATAGGTTTAACAAGCAAAACAATATCTCTGCAAGTGCAGTACACTCTTTTAATACCATTCTTTTCCGTCACTCCATGACTACAACGCGAAACTCCCTCACGGGACGTTTTATGGAGCAGAAGGACGTAAACACACCACCACTAGACTACGAGCAGTCTCTGTTTTTTTCATAGTCCGTATAGCAACACGCGGGAGACACGCCAATGACCATGCGTGTGACTGAAGACGCGAGGCGTGAGAGCGCGTGCACTCCCCTCACTAAATCTGAAGAAAAAAAGGGACTGCTCCCAGTCTACACCATCACGAGGTTTTCTCTCTCCTTCTAAACTTAGGTTCGGTCCTCAAGAGCTCAATTCTCAGTGAAATTTACTTAGTACATTTGACATTTTAAATATTTAGAACAACATGACGGCAATCTACCTTTAAATGCTTGCGGTAGTTCTTGTACACAACAGCCAAAAAAATGCTGACAAATATATACATGCAGACAATGATGAATATGACAAAGAACAAACTGGACCAGGGATTGTTGTCATATGCAGGCATCCTGTTTAAATAAATAAATGACGAAGTTTATTTTCACTGGACTTATGACCGTTTTGTTATTTTTTGCCTTAAATATTATGAAAACTTGATCTCTCTCCTATAATTCGCATTTTAAAATGTAGCAACTTTATAGGCCTGTTTCACCTGTCAAACGTCTGGACACCACGTTCCAAATTCATTGCTTATGAGTTTGGAACAGTAAATTTTACTTAGTAACATGAGAGTAGGCACCTGTGAAACTAGCCTCCCACGCAGACGTTCTTAGGGGTTCGGAACGCGTGACGAACCCCTAAGAACGTCTGCGTGGGAGGCTACTGTGAAACAGGCCTACGTAGACGACGTTTTGATAGTCGTTTACGCAAATGAGCGGGAAAGCGCGAGGAGAATGGGGAGAAAACACCTTGACACTTGTCCCCATGTGTTGGCGTGTTTTCACGGATTTTTTTTCCCTCTCGCCAAACAAACTGCTAACTACTCAGGCTGCCCTCCAGTGCTCAAGTTTTACTATGAAGATTTGTGTTGAAATAAAAGGGTGGTAAACGTATTACTACAGTATGTAATGCGCTTTTGATTACATCAGCATGGAAAGAGGTGCGTTATAAATTTTGGTTTCACGTTGCACTGTTTTGCGAGATAGTTGAATGATTTTGAACTAAAAGTGATCTCGTTCTCTGGCAAAACATTTTGATGCATGTACAGAACGTACACAAAGCAAATGGATTACAATACCACACCCCTCCCATCCCAACCCCTCTTTCCAACCCCTCGCCTTTTTCCATGCCTATTTCACTACTTACAAGTGACTAGTAAGTAATATTTGAAACTTACATAACATCTGGGTTGTTGGCTGTAGTTGTTAGAACATACAACAAAAAAAAGACATCTAAGTAGTTTGTGAAGTATGGCTTTCCATGGATGTCTTTAAGATTTCTACAACAAACCAAAAACACAAACTTACCAACTTTTTAGACTTTATATTCTAGAGAATTTTTAAGTTATTTGTTTTTATACTTTATTTAAGAGGACTCCCATGAAAACCACTTTAAGTGATGGAGGCCTCCTCTTAAAAGAAGACTTATTAACTTAACAGGAATTTTGTAATTTTCTAATTTGGCTGAATTTCGTGACACAGCTCCTTTAAATGTTATTATTATGACCATTTAAGAGATATAATATAAATGGAAGGAAAGGACACATCTATCATTCTAAGTAAAACGATTTGTTTAGGAATTATCTAACAATTGTTGCCAAATGAGAGCCTAGTTATATCTCATACAAAAAACTGACTCCATACAAATTATAACAGCTGACGCTCTATAATTTGAAATACCTTTTGCCAAACAGCTTACATCCCAGCAAAGTAAACAATGCAATCATAAGAAGTAACAAAATAAGAACATTTGCAATCTCTGGAAGTGTTTTCCTAATGTTTCTAAAAGCTCTTCTAATCTGAAAGAGATCAAGAATACCAGAAAACAGTCATGTACAGGTTATTTTTAAAATTAAATAAAAAGGAATTTCAATTATAATTTCAACATGGAAAGCCTAGACAAGTGATGATCTATCTATTTTTCTTTCCCTAAATTTCTATCAATATTTAATGTAAATTTATGCCATACACACTATATCGCAGGGAACAGTTCAAAGTAAAAGGGGATGAAAAAATGAAAATGGGGGAACTTGGTTCCCATGCCACTCTCCCCAGTTCCTTTCTATTTTTCCTTACTTTCTTTACTTTGCACTAGCACTTTATCTGAATGCCTGGAACAGGCTATATCAATCTTCACCTGTCTCCCCTCACTGATATTGACAAGAAAAAGAGGGCGAAACACACGAGTCCATCTTATGGCATGAACTGGGAGTTCAGCCTCTTTGAAGATGATGTACATAATCATGTCAAGAAATGTGAGCTGAAAGAAAAAAATAGTGTCAGAAAGAGCCCAATTTCTTCATGCGTGAAAATTATAACTTGCTAATCTTCACACATGAAAAGATTGCCATTGCTAGCGCTACATAATAAATGGCAACTTTTATGATCTTAAGTGAAATGGTTTGGTATTTCACTGGTACTTATATAATAAACAGAAAACTACATGGCCACTTGGAGATCTATATGAGGTTTCTCTTAATTCTCATGCTAAAAAATATTCACGACACTCATTCACTGCACTCCGACACCTATATTTTTTAACACCAGCAAACAGAATTTTCTTAACAGCTTGCACAACCCAGGCTCATTACCAAATCAATTAAGAAAGAACATCTTATATCCTTTATTATCTTTATAACATAATAATAATAAAGCCAGTAAATGGTTTATTGGCATAAATTCATGAAAAATGGCTCCTCTATGCTATATTACTAGCAGTACTGTAACACTACAAAAATTTAAACGATGAAAGAAATCTACTTAAAATGATTGGTGTGGTTGCTATTTTACTGGTGTCTACCTGTGCCACTAAGTCAATAATTTTCTTTTGTTTTAAAATACCATTTGTCATTACTTTGCATGTTTGTTACCTGGATCACATACAATCCCTTTATCAATGCACTATCTGCAATAAGTTTTCTTTATAGTCAGTACGAATCTTACCACAATGATGGATAAAAAAATAACATTTTTCTTGTCTCTCCAGAATTTTACACCAGCAGCAAAACACCAGACATGGAAAAGACGTAGGATAAAAACAAACAAGCAAAAATATTCCAGCAGCATTGTAGCCTATAAATAATAAAGATACACTGGAATTAATATTTTAAAGATTATAGGCAGTTACCTGGGATATTTAACAAAAAAAGAGACAAAGTTACTGTAACAAGATTGAGAGAGAAGGTTGTTACTCCACTAGGGGGTATGAAAGCCTCCCGGTTGGTTTCTTAATTAAATGCAAAGGTAAGGGACAATATATTATAAAGGCCTCATTTGATGACATTTTTGCTCATGTTTTAGTTGCCACAACAAGGGGACTGCCATTGGCCAATCATAGAGCTTCTAGTTAAATCATTGTCATTATCATTTCCATCTCTCTGTCCAGGTAGAGAAAAAGGTCATTGACCAAGTACCTGGACTTATTTTCCTTTTTTCCTACTATATTTTAGGATTAATAATATCTTGACTTACCCAGTATGGTAACCCCATCCCAGGGACAGCAGGGTCTTCAAAGAATGCTAAACAGAGAAGTAACCATGCGCAGAAATACACAATACCACGAAATACTGGCTTATTATACACCTTGTAAAGCCTGCAAAGAAATCCAGTGAAGAAAACATAAGCATGGCCAACAGTTGAGAAGGGCAAACAAAATGATACATGTCTATTTTTCTGTTTTTTCTTGGTGTTACAGAGTTTGTTGGTGGTCAGGGTACTGTTCAGCCTTTTGTTAATCATCGCGTATCATTATTGAGTGCTTCAATGACTATATCCACAAAATTCAATGAGTTGCATTACGGGGTCTTCAGGATGAGCACAATAATTTCGGCAGTTCTAATCTGGGGGGGGGGAGGTAAGTTGTAGGGGGTATGGAGTAAAGAGTAAGGGGTATGGGTGTAAGTGTAGGGGTGAAGGGTAAGGGGTGAAGGTGAGGCATAGGAGGTAGCAGGTGAAGAGTAACAACAACAATGTTACATGTATTAGAATTCCCATAAAACTTTTACAGAATGAAGATTGGGTGAAGGAAGAACTAAACCTTGCCAATGAGTGTTGCTAACTATGATAAGCTTAATCCCCATATTTTGGAGGAAAAGAAAGTAGAAAGCACTTTTCAATTGCATTTCCAAGGAAAAAGGTTCCCTGAATGAAAGATTTTATACTTAATAAAGTTTAAATTGTCAACTGTCCAACTTTTCTTACAGAAATTGACAGACTGACACTGTTGTATCTCTCCGGAAAGTGTCAAGATTATTGACCTACCACCTGGGATCTACAATCTTGGACAAAATAAAAAAGAACAGCAAACTCCCATACCCCACAAATCAAGCCGCACAAAGGGCAAAACGCACTATTTTCCCATCTTTAATTTGGGAGAGGGGGGTCTAAATTTTCAATTTATTTTGTCCAAGACTGTAGCTATGTCCAGGGTTGACCTGTAGGCATAGGATTAGTCAGAGCGCTGAGGGAACACAACGTCCAACAGTGAGGGGATTTCTCCAGTTCGGCAAGAACAGTGTTTGTTTGTCTAGTTTTGTTTGTTAAAATCACACTGGTTGGCCCGGGGTCGACCCCACGGCCAAGCCGATGACATGTGCAGTTCTCCTGCAAAAACTACTTTATGCGAGATCATATTAGGCTACAGACTTACATGCCAGTGAAATATGTAAACCGTAAAGACTGCCATTAATTCTCTTATATGAATTTCAAAAAAGAACTGAACCTTAGTTCCTTTGGCGAGGTCTGAAAATAACCATTTCGTCCAAGTCTGGCTTCGTTGACCAATATTCCAGCGAGCAAAATTTCCTGGAAACAAAAGATTTCCATTCAGGACTATATGAAAATTGAAAACCTCATCAGTTCGTTATGAAACAGCTTCCTTACCGTTTCATTGAGCTCACTTTCTTCGTTCCGATGAGATTCATCTTCAAGGTCGATGTTTACCAGTTCTGATGCTGTAATAAAACTTACTGATCTGTGCTGTGCTCGTACTTTTCTCAACAAGGCATCCCCATCATTCGGCGCCATTTGTGCCAGACGCAACCATTACTGCGTGACAGGCGCGAATACATGATAAGTAATGCAAGTACTTTCGTGACACAATGCGTGACAGGTTGGGCAAACTTGTCTTTCTACCTGAATTTGTCCAAAATTACGGAAGCCGAGGAGAGTCTTCCGACTTCCTACTTCCGACTTCCAACTTTCAACTTCCGACTTCCGACTGGTTCTAGGTTAGTGTTTTCTTTTCTTGGAAAATTGTGTACATATTCAATAATCAAGTTTACAGCTTCAGTAGATAGTTGTCATCTTCATACATAAGTTGAAGATATTTTACTTGACACAATGATAATGTTGATAGAGCTTCCAATTTTAGGTTTTGGATTTGAATTACTTCAGATGCACAAGCATTCGAAATAAACTCTCGCACTTTCTGTATGTTGGCAGCTTTTCTTGAAACTTTCCTTCTTTTGGCTTTCCTTCGGTTCTCTTTCTGAGAACGCTTTTTGGTTTTTGCATTCACATGGGGGGCATATTGGAACATATTTGATGTCTTCTCTAACTTTTCCTTAAGGCTTTCTTCTATTTCTATCACCCTTTCTTTAACCTTATAAGTTTGCCAATAAGTTTTTCATCAAATGTTTTTGGGTGGTTGTGCCCTGCAAGCAGTTTCCCTGCTTTGGAGAAATGAATACAAAGATGGTTTTTTGCATCTTCCTCCGGCTTCTGGATGGACGTATTAATATCTGAATATAGGTAGGTCAGAGCGTGTAAATTCGTAATCTTCACCGAAATATTTGCCTGCAACAGCAGGATTGTTAGGGTTCATAACAACATCAATTCTCTTCTCAAGCCTATCAATCCCACATTCTGCATCATATTCATGCCTTCCCTCGTCGTGAAACCGTATAACAAACTCACGTGCGTTCTTACAGAATGGTACATCGACACCGAATCCAAATTTAAGGTAGCGTTAAATAGAATGCCTATCAGTTGGACATGGTGACTTGACATACTTTGTGTTTCATGCATACCGGAGGACAAGGAGGGATTGGGGCAGGGGGGGTCTCAGCAAAAATCATGTTAAAGTAAAAGGGGGGTCAGCAAAAATCAAGCATGGCATATTTTACATTACACCGCCCCCCGCCCCCCCCCCCCCCCCCTTCCCGATAAATAATGACCAGTCCCTTATTACGGCCGAGTAAGGGCTCTAATTTTCCCCAAAGTGCCTTCTGGATCTGAATAACTATGTGACTGTTTTTAGTCCGTGAATATGAATGCTGTATCACGCTGGGCCTAGCTCGTTAGTTTTGTTTGCGGGATCACGGATAGTGATTTACAGATCCAAAGTGATAAGAAAGAAGTACAGCTTAAAATGAAGCTACATAAACTATGGAGAATGCATTGTGACTCAGTAGATTCCAGCTTAGTGTTTTTCTAAAGAAAATGTGAGTCTTTTGACTGGAGCGCGTATTTCCTTCCTTGGTTATAGGTTTTTAATAAGCTTACCACTGTTGTCACTTTGTGATCAGGCAAGACCATGGTCTCGGTTCCCCAAGCGAACCTCACCAGTTGCCTGATTGGCTTTGTGCTTAGTTGCTTTTACAAGAGCAACTTTAGTTGTTCTCTTTTGTGGCTAGACCGGTACAGCCGTTCTTTCTACTGAGCCTTGACCTTGAGCATTAATACCCGCGTGGCGGATCGAGCGGCAATCGGGCCCGACAGAGGAGTCGAGTGGGAAGTCGAAAGTTAGAAGTGGGAAGTTGGAAGTGGGAAGTGGGAAGTTGGAAATCGGAAGTCGGAAATCGGAAGTCGGAAGTCGGAAGTCGAAAGTCGAAAGTCGAAAGTCGAAAGTCAGAAGTGGGAAGTGGGAAGTGGGAAGTTGGAAATCGGAAGTCGGAAGTCGGAAGTCGAAAGTCGAAAGTCGAAAGTCAGAAGTCGGAAGTGGGAAGTGGGAAGCAAGAAGTGGGAAGTGGGAAGCAAGAAGTGGGAGGTAGGAGGTCAGAAGTCTAACCATGCAGCATTGAGTCTCAACGGTCAGAATTCAGAAATCCAGAGTTCGAACTTTGTCAAGTCTGAAGTCTGAAGTTTGAAGTATGAAGTCTTAAGTCTGAAGTCTGAAGTCGGAAGTCGGAAGACCCTCCTCGGCTTTCGTAAAAAATTTATTTTCTATCGAAGTTGTCATATTCCTTTCCTTTTCCCTTCCGAACGTGTAAATTATAGTGTGACAACAGAAACGAACGCAACGCCTGGAACAAGGTAGGGCCAATTTAAGACCGTTTCATGGAATTTAGTCAATCAATAGATGTTGCGACGAAGCCAAAGTTAAACCGAAGAATAAAGCTTATTTTGGCAAAAATAGAAGCTTGTATTGAGTTTCTAGGGTGAACACATGTAGTAGATGCTTACAACGTAGTTAATGGCCTGGGAGAGGCTAGCCAACAACGCTTCATGCGGGGGAGGCCCCACCTTGCCCTGGCTATTCAAACACACTGAATAGCGCTATCTTCTCGATAAATCACTATCCAGCGGATATTAAAGTACAAGAATAACCAACTGCCGTATCCATTTTCGTATACCTTCCATTACCTACTACAGTAGAACCCTATTAATACGGTCACCAATGGGCCACAAAATTTTGGCCGTATTAACGGGTGACCATAGTAAGGAGGTTTTTTTTACAAGAAAATGTATGGTCGTTTTGCCGGGTAGCCGTAATAACGAGGTGACGGCGTATTACAGAGATAGCCGTAATGCGGGGTTCAACTGTATTTATATAATTTATGTGGCTTTTAATAAATTATCTTTTAGCCCATAGTAAAGTGCGTTGGTTCGAAATGTTTGAATTTAAGGTCCTTTTAAAAACCTAAATGACAAAACCCCCAACCCTTTCATATAAGTCAGCTCATGAAATCTCTACCTATTGTAGCTTGAAGACACTGAATAAAACCAAAGGGAAATTAAATTAAAGGTACAGGAAGTAATCGGAAGGAAAGTAGATATGACTGAAAAATGGTGGAATTGTCAATGTAGTCCATGTAACTTTGATAACTTCTGTTAAGTAATTTTAAAATCAAAACTCATTGTTTCCCCCGACTTTGTTACAACGGAAAGCCGTATCTACAGCCCGCTAAAACTAAACCAGGAGAAATGATTACCTCACTATATATATTGACAAGGAAACTTAAATTTAATCATGTCGCCCGCCCACGAAACGAACTGTCCGATTGGGAGACGCGTGTTTAGGTGAGTTGCAATACTGTGTATATCTCTGGAAAAATCCTAGGGTAAGCTTCTTGATTATTTCCCTGCTTCTTGAGATATAGAAAAGTTAATGAATTGAAAAAAACGTTATGAAAAATGATAGGAAATGAGAAACAATACGTCTTAAGTAAATTCTTGTGTAATTTTAAAGTTCTGAACACGCACATATTTATTAAATGTTGTATCCGCCACTTGTACATCTCCCTTATGCACCTTATTTGCCCCCCAAAATTTTGCATAACCTTTGTTTTTCATTTCTCCTGGATATTACATCCGTCCCAAAAGCAATTGAAAACAGTGCTCATGCAAAATGTTGGCGACACTTTTAAGCCGCATTATGGAAGAGGTGCAAGTAGCGTATGTCTAGCTGTATTTTTGAAAACGTTACCGCCAGATGGACCTTCGGGTGAAACTGCTTTTTTTCTGCAAAAATATCTCCAAAGTAGCCATTATAAAAACTAAGAGTGCAAAATTGCTTTTTCTCTTCTTCTCCTTTCTTCCTCTCTCTTTCTTTTTCTCCTTTCTCTTTTGGAACTTATCGGGCTCAAAAAACTCGCCTTTTTGGACGCTTTTTCACTCAAACGACTGCAAATTTCGTCAGGTTGGTTTTAAAAAAATCAGTTAGATGTACATGTACATACATACATGCAATGTACTTTATTGCACAGCATCCCATTAGGGGGCTCTTCCGCCATACATACATGAAGTAAAAAAAAATAATAAAATAAATTAGAAAACTATTTACATTTCGATGATAAAATAACAAATTAAATAATAATAATAATGAGTAATATTGAAAAAATTATTTTTAAGACTATTTATATTTCAGTAACAAAATACTATCCTGTATCTATGAATTAAAAAGATCTTTAAAAAATATCTTTTCAAAAACGGTGAGACTTTCTGTGTCTCTTGATAAGGTTTTATACATTCTTCAGTGCCCCACGGAAGGACTCAAAAATGCAATGAGAGAGAAATCAGAAAATGTCTCAATTTCCTGACCGAAAACGAAACCTGCTTAATTGATTTTCTGATTCTCGAGTAAACTCTCACCTCTGGAAAGTTATTTTACTGAGCTATTTAGCTCGAAACGTGACACAGTTTCCCCAGGGGGTACTCCCCTATAAAAGTGGCAGGGGTGCGCTTCGGAAAATTTCGAGAACGTACCAGAATCTTGTTTTATGGGCGTGTCACCTGGTCACAAATTCATTTCCACCCCTAAGAGGTACCAATTCAACAACAACAAATTATATTACTGGCACTGCAAATTTTCATGGTAATAAAGATAACTTTCGAACACTTTCTTCTCAAGGACGTTGTCCTAATCAGTTATTTTCGGTTTTAGCACCCTGAGCGGTACCAACCCACAAATTTAAACCTCTAAAAGGTATGACGAACACCCCCGTCACTTTTATAGGGTAGTACCCCCCGTGGTTTACCTATAAATAGATATAAAATTCATTGGCAGATGGTGCAAATCGAACATTTTACAGCGCCGCAAAACTGCCTAATTTTTAATTTTCAAGACGTGCAAATTGGCCGTGTCGGGACAAAATACTTAGCGCCCCCAGCGAGGCAAGAAAATTATTTATACTAGAGATAAATTATGCGTCTAGGCGGATTATCCGTATAAATTCGGTACTGAAGACGAATTATGGAGCAAAATTCGTCTGACCGGGCTGATTCGTCTTAGCACATCTTGAAGACGTGCTAACAGACGGATAATTCGTCTTAGACGGATTATCTGTTTCTAACTTTATATCTCATATATCTCATATCTTATATCTCGGACGGAACGCAGACGGTTTTTTGAAGAAGTTGCCATGCCCCGTGAGAGGGACTGGTTTCTATATTTTCGCAATACATCTATATATCAATATAAATATCTAGACAAATTATTCGTCACAATTCGTCTTCGGATTTATACGAGGACGAATTATCCGTCTGACGGATAATCCGTCTAGACGGATAACTCGTCTCTAGTATAAATTCGGCCATTTTGTGAATCAAATAGCAAATCTATTTTAGTTATAGTCTCGATAAAGCCTTTCACTTGCCAGAGTTTTAGGCAAAATTATTTTTCTCGCAAAATTGAGTGGACGGTTTAAACATATTGACGTATTGACGTTCCCTTTGCTGTCGCGGCCGTCGTAGTTTTCGTAAGGTTCCTTGTGAACGTAGACTCACGGCCCTCGATCCCCACGAATAAGTTCATACGGAGAGGACTGGGCATGAGTCAGCGGAACCCTTTGTCCCTTGGAATCGTAAAAGGAAGTAGCGTCTCACTAATAATCGCGTTGTGCGGAGTAGTTTTGTTCATTTTCAATGTGCAGAAGACATCAGAAGAAAAATCCTAAAACAATTCAAGTGGTTAAACATCAAACAGATCCTGAGAAGAAAGTACAAATTACCCGCAGCCAGGAACCTTCGAATCCATGATGTCGCAGAATCAGGGCTATACTCTCGAGGACCGTATTCCTTCGATTGTGAAACTAAATGTCGGAGGTAAACGCTTTACAACAAGCCTGCAAACGCTAGCAAGAGATCCCAACTCGATGCTCGCAGCCATGTTTTCAGGAAGGCATGAGGTAGAGACTACTGAAGACGGTTCGTTCTTTATCGACCGAGATGGAACTTACTTCCGCTTTATATTAAATTATCTTCGTAACGGAGAACTAATTTTGCCAGAGGGTGCTACATTTATCGAGGAACTTGAAGTAGAAGCCAGGTTTTACCAAGTGCAAGGGATACTGGATGAGTTGAAGGTTGTAAGAGCCTTGAAAGTGTTTGAGAAATCCGTGATTTTGACAGACCGCAGAGATTTTCGAAATGTCTTAATACGCTGGATACCTATGGAGATTATACTTGCAGGCGAATGGTGTTTGCTGTTCCGAGCTTCTAGAGATGGTTTCACTGCTTCAGCGTTTCATTCGAGATGCGACAACCAAGGACCTACAGTCACTGTTGTGAATAGTGATGGAAACATTTTTGGAGGCTTCACTGAGAGCGCTTGGGCAGGTAAGACTGATAATACTGCTTTTGATCGTATATTCAGTATATTAGAGCGGATTTGCAGTATACAAATTTATACATTTTAAGGTTTCGTATTCTACTACTGCCCATAAGTCAAAGATATATTTTTTATTAACAGCACCGACCGAGTACATGCACACTAACCAATGGGATACTAGGAATCGAAGATACCTGCCATGCTGCCGAGCCTTTCTGTTCAGCTTAGTCAACCCGAGTGGTCTGGGACCGTCCAAAATGTCGCTACTTAATGGGATGGAACAGTTTGCGATCATTAGTTATTATGACTGTGGACCAGTGTTTGGTCACGACCTATACGTATTAAGACAAAATGGACTACATCTTGGTGGCAGTACTCTTGGCGAAACCTATCAGTGTCCACCAGGACAACAGAACAAGTTCTTTACGGGCAAAAGGGATTTCGCCATTACAGATGTCGAAGTGTTTGGACTTCATAGGTGATGAATAACCGTACAGTAGTAAAGGGTAAAACAGCCAAACTGTTGAAATATTAAGGAGCTTAAGCAAAGACGTTTTTGAGCAACGCACGTCAACCGGAGATGAGGCCTTCTCCCTTTCGATATGCCTTGACGCTAACAAATTTGTTAGTCAAAGTTTCTTTTCTCTTATAAAGACGATTTACCCGAGAGTTTCAACCACACTACTGCCCAATATTGCAAAAAGTCTACTTCAGGTTGACGTCCGTCCCTCAAAAACGCCCGAGCTTAAGCTCCCTTTTATAGTGCTAATGAATAAGTCATCAATTGAAACCTTACATGTGATGGCATGCTTCAGTAGGTAGCTGGGTAGAGAGAATCTTGTTTGTGGCCAGGATAGCCAGTCTCGGCTGTATTGGAAAGGCAACTGCAAACGGCCAATCAGTAAAATGGACTGTGTCTAAGTTTTTTTGCTTTTTATTCTCTTTAGGAATAAAGGCAAGTAAAATAGATCATGCATGGAAATTAGTAGCAACGCCAGTTCAAAGTTTGAGGAAAATGTCATAATTTGTTCTTGGTTGATGTAGACAGTCACATTTTTTCTTTTTAATGTAAAAGTCTTACATATATAGTAGCAAAAGAGTAATGTCACAATCAGCTTCTGAAAGGAGTGTATTTAGAAAATGAATAGACTCAGTTTTGGCTTCTTCGTACAGAACCGGTTCTGCTCTCTCTCTGGGTGTCAATTGTATCTCTCTGTATGAACTTGTATGCCAAGTGCATTAAAGCTAGAGATGACGGTTGCTTGTCATCATCATAGATTGCACGTATGTTTTCACCCTCCTCATGGTGCTAAATCATCTCTCTGGAGTTGCATTGCATTTAACACCGGCTGCATAGTATGGGGAAGCGGGGTGAGAACGGTGACGACATAAATCAATAAATCCCGGCATTTTTTCAAACAGCTTAAAGTTAAAACACCAAGATTGAACGAAAAAATGTTTAATATGATAGTTAAACTGTTCAGCAATCCCTTACAACAATCTAACGACTTTATTCTATTTATATCTCTTTGAAAACAAAAAGAACAACCTAAAATGCCTTTAAATTCAAGTTTACACCAAAATCAAACGAAGTTTCTATTACTCAATTGTCAGATTTCCAGCTAGTAGTCCGGCATTCATCTCAGAGAAAGCGAATCCCGATCCTCACATGCAAGAGGCGATCTCCACCGATCGCTCGACTCCCACCAATGTCAGGGCCTGGGTGCCTGAGTCCTGGCATCGATGCTGTGTTGTACATGTAGTTGGAGTTTGTTGTAGGGTTTCTCTTTTGCTCCAAGACGTTTTCTCCGGGTACTCCAGATTTCCCCTCGCCTCAAAACCCAACATTTCCAAAGTCCAATTCGATATGAAGTGTCTTCAGTTAGTTGGGAAACCTAGAGCGCCACAGGTTTATCAGTTCTTGGAACTGTAAAGTACTGTATCATCCACTCTAAATAGCGTCAGTGATAGTGGTTGTCTAGCAATCTCAGCTGCTGTCACAGAGAAAAACAAAAGAGGGTATTCGATTTAAAGGTGATGTTACACGAGACGATTCACAACGACGATTTTTAGTGCAACACAGCGTTGCAATGCCTGAACAATGTTGTAACCATTCGAAACAATGTCGCAACAATGTTGCAACGCTGTGTTGGGCTAAAAATCTTCGTTGCGAATCGTCTCGTGTAACATCACTTTAAGGTCTTTTTAGGCGTTCGATTCTTTTTATTTTGGCGTGGCCCAAGTAGAGTAATCGTAATGGTTTGTTTTGACGCAAAGTTGCAATAGACTCTCAATACGTGTTAACGTAAACAAGGCAAGTAAACAAGCGAAGCGAATGTCTGTCATGCGAACGTCTTGTACAAGGTAAGAGGCATGTGGGAAAGAAAGTTCTGCTAGTACACGGTACTTAATCGCTCTTTTAACTTTCAAAAGTTAATCTGAATCTTCAGTATTTTTAGGGTCAAATCCATAAAAAATAATTGGACTATTAACGTCGGGTTTGGTCATAATGAGACTTTGAGCGATTTTGTTCTGAGATGTCGAAAGCGTAAGGAGATGTTGCGCAAAAATTTTGTGACTTGCAGCCTAGTAAAATTGCATGCAAACTATTTTTTTTTTTAAAAAAAGTGTTCGAAACGACTTAACACTTTCTTTACACTCACCGATGGTTAACTTAGAAAAAAAAAGTGAGTCATATTAATAAAGTAGTATAACAAAGTTATGTAAGCTCGTAAGTTACCCGACGTAAAACAGAAACTTAGGCGAGTGCTAAGCATAGGCGTACGGGCCAGGGGGCGAGGGGGGCTGCAGCCCCCCCAAATTTTAGGCAACTCAGATTTTTTGGGCAGCACGAGAAAATTTGGGCAAAGCCAGTTTTTAAAGACGTCTGCATGGTTTTATTATTATTATTTTCAAGAGATAAATATTTTCTATTTTAACCTGAAGTCGGCGTAATAATCCAGTTACATTGACACGAGACAGTGGCTGCCTAGCACGTGACGAGTTTCTGCATGGTTATAAGGGAAAGGTATCATATTATGCTGATTTTTTTTATTGTTGGGCACTGTGCTGCAATGGGCTATTTCCACTCGCGAATTTATTAGAATAAACTTCCGCCTAACTTTCTAGAATCATCTCCGCTCGTAGAACAGTGTATGGCAGATAGCATCAGCAATGGGTCTGAAAGTGAAGAAGTGGCTGACTAATTCTTAGTTTGAATTACGAGAAGAATCTTATTTTTTTTAAAAAAATCTATCGAGCGATTTAAAAATTATTCACTAATTTGTTAAAGTAGACTGAAATGCTTACAAAACCGCTAACAAGAGCGCCATAATACATCCTTCTTTGTAGCAATTGGCCGGAGCTATCTCCACGATCTTTCAACCACTTTTTAAAAAAGATTGAAACTACTATGAGGTGAAATTGCATGTCAAAAGCCCATCGTTTTCTACAGATAACATTTTCCTTTTTTTACCGTATTTCCAACGACAAAAACTTTATCCCAAAATATATCTATAAAACTCTTACAGGTTCCGTTTTAACTTCACAAACATCGAGGGGACTATTGGAGGAAAAAGCTCCTGTGATCGATTTTGGAAGAACAGTTCCGACGGAGAAATATTGCTGCAAGCATGATAGGTAATGGCTTCATTTCGTTGCTATGACAACTCCGATGTCATTGCAACCCTGATCACAACAAATTTTCATCTTTATCTAATACAACTGTGGTGGCAATTTTTCCAAATGTTTGTTTATGGCGACATAGTCTACGCACAAACTTGGTAGGTATTGACTCTGAAAAACTCTATCGAGCCATTTTCATTTGCCAGTACGGCGTATGTTGTTGCATCGGCCCCCCTTTCCTTTTCGACTGTTTTGTAAAAATTTGAGCAACTTGCAAAAATTTTTTGGGCAAATGGTTTACCCCCCCCCCCCCCCCCCCTGGCAAAAAATAGCCCGTACGCCTATGGTACTAAGTGCGGCGTCTGAATCAAAGCAGTCCCAAAGTCGCTCCAAAGGCGAAATTCCCGGCCGGCCGCCTCGTTCCTGAGGGGGGAGGGGAGGGGGGGTGAGTATTCTTAGGGATTCGAGGTGGAAGTGTGCCTTACAGCACTTCTAATTACCTAGACTTACTGAGACGAACAGCTAAGAGAATTGCGAACTAAGAACTAGGCAGATACAATCATATTGATAATATAAGGTGATGTTCACTAATGAGGAATAATTTTTACAATAAAGTTTAGATTCTTATTCCAAATATTACCTAGTTATCTGTAAACGATTTGATCAATGAACTGATGAGCTCCTCTTATTACTGTATTGATGTACAATTCATTAGATATATTTCAGTGTGCTTTAATTTTTGCGAAAAATTAGTAACAAAGTAACTTAACTGTAATTAAATTAAAATTTAACTCTCCTACTTTTTACTTTGAAATAACTTTTACAGTACTGTATATATGAACTTGTATGGTCATTAAAATAAAGCTTGTTGTTGTTGAGAATGGGATGCCTATAATTTCACCCCGGCCCCAGATCTGGTTATTATTCGCGAGAAAGGACCCCTAAAAGGACAGTGGCGCAAAGAGGTGTCAGAGAATCTCACAGCGGGAAATAATAAGAAAGCTCTCCTTGACAGAAATAAAAACACGAAAACTTCAAAAGATTAAAGTTCTGATACGATTTCTGGCCTCTAAACCGCGTTCAGTATTGTCTACAGTCTCTAGTTCTATTTGATTTGAACGGGTAAGTATTAATTGCTTGGAGGATTTTAGAAGGAGTGACTGCATGACTGAACTACCTTTCAAAGGCCACTGGAAGTCGGGCAGAGAAGGGAACTGAAGAGAGGCGGAAGCTACCCACCTACCTCGTTTTTGGCACTCACACACCCCCTCGTGACAAACATGACAGACTGCTACAGTGGTACCTCGATTTAACGAAGTGCCAAGGGACTGGGAAAATTTGTTCGCTATACAGAGAGTTCGTTATATCGAACACCTCCATTTAACGAATTTTCGGAAAAACTACCAAAATGGTCGTTAGTTATATCGAGGTAAAATTAATAATTAATTTACAGAACCCAGCATCTGAATCATTACTGTGGTAACATTTCAGTACCGAGCTACACATAGCTACGGCACTAAAAATTCAAGAACTGGCAAACAAAACTGCGAAAAACAATCGACACATAAATATTGTGTTCGTTAACGAGGATTTAGTTAAATCGCGGTTCTGTTCCATTCATTTTACCTTAACTTTGGCCAGGCTGGAGAAAATCGTTCGTCATACCGAGGACTTCGCTATATAGAGGTATATCGAGGTTCCGCTGTAGCTGGTTTTGCTTTAACGTTTGAGTTCTTTAGTACCTTGAAGCCACTTCATATATATCGCTTATATTTCAGTATAAACGCATTCAACAGACTAGTCAAAATTGAATTGTGCTTATTACGGTTATTCCCAGTTTCACTTTCCGATGTTGCCAATAAAGTACAGTGAAACCTCTCCTTTGGGATACTTCTATTCATGGGACACCTCCATCCAGGCGACACAAAATTTGGTCCCGAAAAAATGTTCACATGATCTTTTTTTCTGTTACCTCTGTTGAACGGACACCTCTATTCAGAGAAAAGGGACACTTTCTGGGTATCCTACTTTTATCCTCCATTCAGGGGACACCTTAGCACTCAAAAAGTGACTAAGAAAGAGATTGAAATGTACACTTATCACAATGATGCTTTCACAAACTGAACAATATCACTTAAATCAATGTACTGCGATTGTGGAAATTCAACAAGCAAATGCAATATCACGAAGGTAAGATTAACATATTATATATTACTACACATTATCCGGTTGCTTTGCAATGTCTGCAGCCGATTCTCAGGCGGAATGAAAAAATATATATATACAGTGAAACCTGTATTAAGCGGACACCCTCTATTAAGCGGACAGTAGCCGAAGTCCCCAAATTTATTTCCCTTATTTACTTTAAATGAAACCTTTATTAAGCGGACGTGGACACCTAAAAAGTACCTGAAATGGTCATTTCTATTCTTGCCAACCTGTATAGAAAACAATTCTGTACTGAAAAACTAATCAAATAAGTTCGTCAAGTCACGTTTTTTAATGTAAAAATCGAAACATTTATGGGTGGCATCTTTCGCATCTCCGGTGTCTGGCATGTTGGGTGGTGGAATTTAATTACAAGTGTCCGTTTAATACAGGTCGGCAACAATAGAAATGACCATTTCAGGTACTTTTTAGGTGTCCGTGTCCGCTTAACAGAAGTGTCCGCTTAATAAAGGTTTCATTTAAAGTAGATAAGGGAAATAAATTTGGGGACTTCGGCTACTGTCCGCTTATTAGAGGGTGTCCGCTTAATACGGTGTCTGCTTAATACAGGTTTCGCTGTATATATATAGTATATATTGCCTTTGTTAATTATTAACAAACCTCAGTCCAGTCTCCATTCAGACACTTGCCTCGGTCCTAAGGGTGTCCCCTGTGGGTTCAGTGCATTGTCTTTAATACTTTTCATACTTTGGACTGAGAAAGCAGTTAAGGTTTGTTTTAATTACGAAAATCATGAGCAATGCAAATCCTGATCATCTACAAGGAAATCAAGCCCTCGTAGACGCCGAAAACTACATCAAGAAAGGTTGCGAAATAATACAGCGAGAAGCGAGCAGAGTTCGTCTTGAGCAGGAGTCCATCGATGCGATGTCGAAGAAACTAGACCAGGTTCACTTCTCATCGACTGTTAAACTGAACGTAGGTGGTCAACACTTTACCACAAGTGTGCAGACGCTGAAAAAAGATCCCAACTCTATGTTAGCCGCCATGTTTTCTGGGAAGTTTGAGATGAAGCCTTCTGAAGACGGTTCTTTCTTTATCGATCGTGATGGAACTTACTTCCGGTTTATACTGAATTATCTTCGTAATGGCGAGCTGATTTTACCAGAGGGTGCTACATTCCTCAAGGAACTCGAAGCAGAGGCTAAGTTTTATCAGCTGCAAGGGATACTGGATGAACTGAAGCCTAAAGAACCAAAACTGTTCGAGGAGTCAGTGATACTGACGAACGAAGAACATCGAAGAGTCTTGAAAAGTTGGTTGCCTGAGACTATGAAAGGCGAATGCCGTTTGCTATTTCGAGCTTCACGAGATGGCTTTGCTGCTTCAGCGTTCCATTCCAAATGCGACAACAAAGGACCTACAATCACTGTTGTAAAAAGTGGTGAAAACATTTTTGGAGGCTTCACTGAGCAGGCTTGGGCAAGTAAGATAAACTGACATGATTCTAAAATACAAGTTATGCTTATCGAGTAACTCACTCCTGATGGATATTCAAATTTTATGCATGTCGTATAGCCTGTGTGACAGGCATTTGTGGATTAATCAATCTAGATCTTGTTAATTTCCTTCCTAATTTTTAAATTATTATTTCCTCTTCATTCTGAAGGCTTACACACTGCTCATACTTGGGTAGTACGTAAGCCACACCAACTAATAAGTAAATAGGATTAAACTTTGATTTTGATTTTGGAAAATGTTTCACCATACATCATACTCATTGACCCAGGATAAGTCCATGAGCAGGATATGGGTAACTTCTTTATAGGTGGTTTTGACTTATTTCAACGTTTCTCAGGGGAAAACGTGTCCGTAGAATTAAAAAAGATACCGTTGGCCTCAGGCCGAAATTTCTTATTCTATGCAAAGGAGGTCTGGTTAGTTATCTGCGTTGGCAACGGAGATCAATATAGGTTCAGGATCAAAGACGTGAAATGGAGCCGAAAATGTTTGAAAGGTTTAGTTTTGAAATTTAAATGTGGTAATCACTGTTATTCACAGGTCGTAGGGATTATATATCATGTTACCAAGCGTTCCTGTTCAGCGTTGTAAACCCAAGTGGCCTGGGACCGACCAAACTGTCGCTCATCACTGGGAACGAAGAGTGTGGCATGTATTGTAATAGCAGCTATGGACCAACGTTTGGTAGTGGGCATGACCTATATATATCAAATAAGGCAAACACAAGTTCCAGCGGCAGCTGTCTCGGCAACACCTATAAGTGCCCTGCACGAGGACAACAGAGCACGTTCTTCACAGGTGCCATAAGTTTCACTGTTACAGATTACGAGGTGTTTGGACTCCGCCAGTGACAACTACTAAGCAGGTGAAATAAACTCTTACAGTTAAAATACTCCATGCTTTTTCCAAACGTTATAACAAAGATTGGAGATGCTAGGTACTCAGGAGAAATATGTTTCTTTGATATTGCTCGGCTTTAATGACGTAAATAAACTTGGCTTAATTTTTTTAAAATAGGAGAAGATTTATAACGTAAAAGGTTCTGAGAAAGAAATATTTCCTTCACCTTAACTACTAGTCTCCCCGAGTGCGACTTTTTGTAGTAAAACCCCCACCAATCAAGTGTTTATTTCACTATTACTTCTTAAGACTCGCGGGACATTTGACCATGTCACTACAGGCAAGCGCTGTGTTTTGTTGTCGTCATTCAACTGACAAAGAACTGACATAAGATGAATGTGTCAGTTTTTTCGTTCGAGATGGACTGCATCCCGAGATGCTCTCAAAAGAACCGTATTATCCGCCTTTCGTTTGGCTTTGTGACCGACTGAGTTCCAAAACCTATGTTAGGCCATTAATAGCATTTCATAGGCATAGCAAAGTAATTCATCTGGTTTACAGGAAATTTGCCTTTGGTTTCTAGGTCTTTCCACCCTGTCGGAAGTGTGGCCTCAAAAAGGCGCATAATTTGGTTACCGACTTTTCGTGTATGTGTTTCGCCGGTACTAGCTTTACGAGGCTTGTACAAAAGAGATGATTAAAAAACTCCAGGGCAATTAATATTTCAATTAGCAAACTGTTCCTCAGTTTCTGATACACCTAACTCTCGCTTCACACACACACACCTCGAATAAACTCACTGTTAAGCGCACTAACTCACGGGTCTGAGAGTATGCGCAATATTAAGGGACTGTTGACTGTATGGGCATTGAGTAAGTCAGAACAAAACTTGGACACTAGCTGTGGTATATGGTAGTCAAGAATGCCATTTTAATCCAAAATAACATTTACCGAATATGTTATGAATACATCCTATATGCTGATTTGCTTAGTTTTAGCCATTCCTCCCGGAATGGATATACTAGATAGTGTCCTTCATTAACCTCACAAAGTGTGTTAAATATATGCTTTAAGCCGGGTAATTTGTGCATACTTGCTACAGGTTTGGTAGGGGATTTTTGTCTTGTTTTTTATTGCAGATGAACTGCAGTTCATCAGTGTACATGAGCACGAGAGCAGTAGTGGATTACATATAACAGGCACTATCATTTTTTGCGGTGCCTTTGGTTGTTAGTATTATGACGATAAAGACTGCATGAATAACTGAGATCCAGTGTGTTCTTAGAATTTGGAACTGATCATATGATAATCTAGTCTCGTGAGTCAATAGTTCCTGTATGATCTTGCATCTACCTAAATCACAGCCTAAGATTGGGATTTTAACCTTCAAATATCGAATCCGAGACCAAAAGCAAACCGTTTTTTATTTTATTGAAAAAAATAAATTTTGTTTCTGGGGTAGGTATACCGTATTTAAAAAATTCTTAATAATTTAACGCGGGAACCTCAATAAAGGCAAGTCATTTAAAGACGTTGAAAATGAACCACTCAGGAATTTGCTTGATATGAAAAACCGTTTTCGTTCAAATACACTTCAAATTCAACCAAACGCCGGTTCAAGACTAAGTTTAAAATAAACAAAGAGGCCATTGAATTGCGAAAATACGAAAATCCCTATAATGGAAAGAGATGATGTAAAAAGTCAGGTTACTACAATGATGATTTGCAGCGGAAGAAACAGAAATCACAGCTTATTCAATATCATAATCATCATGTGGTACAGGCTCAGTCTTATGTCTCGTACCCGGATGTTTCTCATTCGATGACAAAGACAAGCAAAGACGTTTTTGAGCGACTCACGTCAACTGGAAGTGGACGTTTTGGATTCTGAACAGCTGCTACGCCTAAGTTTTCGGGGGAATCGTCTTTATAAGAGTAAAGGCACTTAGCAATACACAGTTACTAGCGTCAAAGTATATTAAAAGGGAAATCGCCTCACTTCCGGCTGACGTGTGTTGCTCAAAAACGTCTTTGTTTAAACTCCCTTATGTGCGTACCAACCTCGTCCCGGGTCTTTTTGCTTAGACAAGGGGAGAGGCGATGTCACAGTGATATGGGCATCCCCATTCCCAAAACCCTAGTGATATTAGCATCCCCTTCTCATGTTACCTTAGCTATTTGGGTTAGGGTTACAGGGGATGCACACATCACTAGAGTTTTGGGAATGGGATGCCCATATCACTGTGACAGCGGGAAGGGAAAGGACCTGGGGAAGAGGTTGGTGTGCGCAAAGGAAGGCAGGAAGGAGAAAACGGCTTCACCTCTTACATCTTTCCATGGTCCCTTGCGCTTCGTCACCTATCACTCGCGTTTCGCGCTCACCTCTATGCGAAATAAGAAGAGCCTGAGGAGGAGACAGGTCGTGGACAGTTATGATTAAGTTGTCAAGCTGACTGTAGCCTGCGTGGCTCTGGTGCGCCCCGAACCCCCTTTCCCTCTCCTATTAACTAAAACGCCCGTCACGCAGGCTGAGCAGACTGTGAAAGCCGACCGTAAGAATTTGTTTTAAATCCAAGAAATCCTAATTCCTCGACGTTTAAAAAACAAATGTTGACCCACATGTTGTTACTGCTGTGGATGTCTGAAGTGACAAGATGAATTGCGTAAACACGCTTTTATTCAGAAGAAAGGGAGATGAAAGGAATGATTAAAGTAATCTCTTCATTCACTGAAAACTTTTGTTGAGGTCTCTTTATTGTAACTTGCACTGCTCATTGACACCTTTTTTGACGTCTGTCCTAAACTTTCCTCTTTGAATGATAATGAGCTCATGTGATCAGACGCTTGAATATGTAAACTGTCGCTTATACGTCTTTGTAAGGGATTTTAGCATGTTTTAGGAGGGCTGGTAAACGAAGGGGTTTATCTCCGAGGGGGGATTATAATCAGAATAGAAAAAGTACTTAATTCAAAAGAACTATAGCAATCATAGCAATCATGATCAAAATACCTTATGCATATACTGGTTTTTAATCAAGCTTCAAAACGTCATAATAAATCGAATTCATTCCAGTACCTGTGGAGGGAGTTTATATCCGGGCTGGGGTTCATGATCATAATCGGATGTATTTTTTTAATACAGGTAGATGGGTCCATTATTGGGGGCGGGGGGGGGGGAGCTTATAAGTGGCAGTTTACGGTCATGAAGGTAACTGAATGATCTCGCGCAAACCGAAATATCTAACATTTTTTAAAGTTACAAATCTTAGTGTTTTTTATTTCTCGGGAGTTGTTCTTTGGCGTTGTTTAAAACGTAAAAATGAGCTTGCATGGCGAGCGGTAGAAAACGAAACAAATCGTGCGCATACCCTCTTATTTCCAAACCTAGCCTGTTCCAGGCTCCGAGATAGTCGGGTCCGCTGAGTTGAGAAAGCACAAACACGAAAATAAAACGGAAGGAAACTGGGGAGAGCAGGGGCATTTTGTAGCATTTTGGCACAAGGTAAAAGTCGTGTGTTGCCTACCGACCCGCTTTTTACAATCCAGTTTGCTCTGACTGCTTAAAGGATAAGCGCCGCGCGAAATTATCTCGCGAGAAATTTGAGAAAGATTCCGACTCATTGACATTTCAACAGTTTGACAGCCGAAATCTAATTATCTCAAACGTGCTGAAAGTGGGCGGAAGAGGGTCGTAAAATAAATGATTACAGGCTCTCTCTCCCTTCCTTTTTCCCTTTTCCCGCCCCGCAAACTTTTCGCGTGCCTTTTCTTTCGCGTCTTCCCCACTATCTGAGAGCCTGGAACAGGCTATTCCAAACCGAGGTACCGTGCTTCCAGCTGCCACATCGAGCCGGTCGTAATAGAGGGATGGGAACGAGTTAGGCCACCTGTCCCCCAATTGACCTTTGATATTGCCGACGAAACACGTGGCTTCGCAAACGGATTTTGTAGTTTTGGTATTGTGCAGAACCGCTCAGCAAGCTAAACCTTAAACACAATTTTTTTTAGCCCAAACGGTTCTTATATTAGAGAAAAGTACCTGAAACTATAGACTGCACTAACCTACTGAAAGTGTCTTAGATGATCCCATTGAAGTGATGTCGAATCAGCGGCGTGACTTTCCTTCAATCGTGAAACTTAATGTCGGTGGCCAACACTTTACCACAAGTCTGCAAATATTAAAAAGTGATCCCAACTCGATGCTTGCAGCCATGTTTTCGGGCAGGCATGAGCAAGATAATACTGGAGACGGTTCCTTCTTTATCGACCGAGATGGAACTCACTTCCGCTTTATACTAAATTATCTTCGTAATGGCGAGCTGATTTTACCAGAGGGTGCTACATTCCTCAAGGAACTCGAAGCAGAAGCTAAGTTTTATCAGCTGCAAGGGATATTGGATGCACTGAAGCCTAAAGAACCGTTCGACGAGTCGGTGATACTGACGAACGAAGAGCATCGAAGAGTCTTGAAAAGTTGGTTGCCTGAGGCTATGAAAGGAGAATACCGCTTGCTATTTCGAGCTTCACGAGATGGCTTTGCTGCTTCAACGTTTCATTTCCAATGCGACAACAAAGGACCTAGGGTTGCTGTGGTAAAAAGTGGTGAAAACATTTTTGGAGGCTTCACTGAGAAGTCTTAGGCAAGTAAGATAAACTGATATGATTCTAAAATACAAATTAACCTTATCGAGTAACTCACGCCTGATGAATATTCAAATTTCATGCATGTCGTATAGCCTGTGTGACAGGCATTTGTGGATTAATCAATCTTGTTAATTTCCTTCCTAATTTTTAAATATTATTTCCTCTTTATTCTTAGGGCTTACGCACTGCTCATACTTGGGTAGTACCGAAGCCACACTAACTAATAAACGCCAGTATATAAGATAACCATACATCATACTCATTGACCCAGGATAAGTCTATGAGCAGGATATAGGTAACTTCTGCATAGGTGGTTTTGACTTATTTCTACGTTTCTCAGGGGAAAACGTTTCGGTAGAATTAAAAAAGATATTGTTGATGGTCTCAGTGCGAAATTTCGTATTCTATGCAAGGGAGAAAGTCTGGATAGTTATCTGCGTGGGCAACCAAGCTTAATATAGGTTCAGGATCAAAGAAGTGGAATGGGCCAGAAAATATTTGAAAGGTTTAGATTTAAAGAACTTTGAAATTTAAATGTGAAAATGACTGTTTAACACATGTAATGTCTGAATACTATGTCTGGTGTAATCACTGTTATTCTCAGGTCGTGGTGGATGGGTGTCTTGTCGCCAAGCCTTCCTGTTCAGCTTTGTAAACCCAAGTGGCCTGGAACCGATCAAACTGTCGCTCATCACTGGGAAGGAAGAGTATGGCATCAAATGTCATAGCAGCTGTGGACCAGTGTTTGGCGGTGGGTGTGACCTACTTATACCAGATAATGCAAACATAACTTCTGGTTGCAGCCTTCTCGGCGACACCTATCAGTGCCCACCAGGACAACAGTACACGTTCTTCCTAGGTGATGATCTTGAAACTTTCATGGTCACAGATTATGAGGTGTTTGGACTCCGCCAGTGACAACTACCAAGCAGGTGAAATAAACTCTTACAGCTAAAATACTCCATGCTTTTTCCAAACGTTATAACGTTAAGGTAGTTAATGCCTCATTATGTGTGCTGGGTAGTCAGGAGAAATATGGTACCGATTGATATTGTTCGCCTTTAATTTAAAGGCAGTGCAAAATGGGGGCCAAATCAGAGCCGTAAATGAACATGGCTTAATTTTTTTTAAAATAAGAGCTGATCTAAGTCAGTATAGTTTATAGGTTCTCAGAAAGAAATATTTTCTTCACCTTGACTAGTCTCCCATAGTGCAACTTTTTGTAGTAAAAACCTCACCAATCTAGCTAACATTCATTTCTCGATTACTTGTTGAAAGCCGGCGTTGACCCTCTTCGTGAAGAAGACTCTCGGGACATTTGACCATTTCACAACAGGCGCTGTGTTTTGTTGTCGTTGTTAAACTGAAAAAGACTGAAATATAAGATGAATGTGTCAGTTGTTTGGTTGCAGATGGGACTGCATCCCGAGATGCTCTAAAGAGATCCTTAATATCCGCGTTTCGTTTGGCTTTGTGACTGTGTCCGCAAAACTTATGTTAGGCCCATCATAGCATTTTATAGGCACGGTAAAGCAATTCATCTGGTTCACGGGAAATTTGAATTTGTCCCTCGGGTTTCCATTCTGTCCGTAGTGTGGCCTTAAAAAGGCCTTGCATCGTTTTGTTACTGACTTTTCTTCATGTGTTTCCTACTAGCTGTACAAGGCCAGTACAAACGAAATAATAAAAAAAAAAACTCCTGGACAATTAATATTTCAATTAGCAAAACTGTTCACGGGTCATTCACGGGGATAACCGGTCTGAGAGTGTGCTCAACATTAAGGGGAGTTGACTGTATCTGCAATTGAGTTAGCCGGAACAAAACGTGTACTCTAAGCTGTATAAGTAATAAGTACATAGTAGTCAAGAATGGCTTAAGTTTTTAATCGTAACTATACAATACTTGAAGTTGTGAATATACGAAAATCATATATTTGAACTGCGGGGTGAAGAAATATGTCAAAGTAGATCATCGCAGTCATAGACGCAACTTTTGCAGTTGCGAAAAGAAAGCCTGAAAAAAAATATTCAGACTTGTACGGGATTCGAACCCTTGACCTCTGCGATACCGGTGCAGTGCTCTTACCAACTGAGCTAACAATATATGCTCATCTGATTAGTTTTAACCATAATGCCATTTTTCCTGGAATGGATATACTACAGTGTCTTTATTAACCTCATAAAGTTTGTTAAATTATGCTTAAAGGTTATTTTGCGCTTGCTCGCTACAAGGTTGGTAGGGGCTTGTTTGACTTTTCTAAATATTTTTCTCATTTTTTACTGCAGATGAACTGAATTTTATCAGATTACATGAGCACGAAAGCAGCAGCGGATTACACATAAGACTGAGCCACTATCAACATTTTCTTTTTGGTTGTTAGTATGATGACGATCTAGACTGAATAACTGAGATCCAGTGTGTTCTTAGAATTTCGAACTGATCATATGATAATTTAGTCTCGTGAGTTAATAGTTCCTGTATGATCTAGTATCTACCTAAAGCACAGCAAGATTGGGATTTTATTTTCAGATATCGAAGCTAAGACCCATAGCAAACTGACTTTGTCAGTCCGTTCTTATTTCACTATAATTAAAAAATTAAATTTTGTTTCTAGGGTATGTATACCGTATTTTAAATTCCTTATTTAACACAGGAACCTCAATAAAGGCAAGTCATTTAAAAAGTTGAAAATGAGCCACTCAAGAGCTTGTTTTATATAAAAAACCGTTTTTGTTCAAATATAGTTCAAATTCAACCAAACGCCGGAGCAAGACTGAGTTTAAAGTCTAAACAAAGAGGCCGTTTCTCTGAGTCGCCCAATTTTCAAAACATGTTTCTAATACTCTGTGCTTCTTTGTGTTTTCGTTTTCGCTCATTTCTTTTACAAGCGCGTCGATAAAATCATCGTCGGCTTTCTCGAAACGAGACGCTGTTAGTTGTAAATTAAACTTTTTTTGCAACACTTTCGTTTGCCAGCCGTTGCTAAGTGACTAGTGGGCTAATCATTTGAAAGTGCCAAATTCCCCCCCTTCTTGGAGCGAAAAATTAACAAAAAGGCCTTCTGTCTCGACAAATCAGCATTCAGTAATTTTGCCCTCAATGTTATGAAGTTTGTGAACAGACACTAGATCTCACAATCATCCTGAAATTCAGCAGAGGTATCGGCTAATTCCAAGTCGTTGTTGGGTGAAAAGGAGGTGTATAATGGAGTATCATTAGCGAAGCCTTGAATTAAATTGAGAACTTCAGCTAGTGATGCTGTAGGTACTACCCTGCGAGCAGATCGAAGGGTCTCTGCTCGCAGGGTTTTTAGGTACAGGATAGGTGCAAGGAAAGAGACTGTCATTTTTTCCCCATCGGTAAACACATATAGCCCTGATATAATGACAAGCCTAGGGGAATATCAGGGTTTACCCCATAGAATACAGTCAATCACAAAGCAAGAAAAACTTTGCGTATTTTGCGGTATAGTTTTCATGCCTACTAGCTTTGTCAACCAATCATAAACCTTCCATTTTTTTCTTAGTCTTTGCCGGTTAATACTGGGTAACGGGAAGGCTGATCAATAAAATCGCCTTCATATAATTTGCTGTCAGTTGAAAAGACTTTTTTCTCAGATAGGGACGACAAAGGAATTTAATGAAAAAATGTGATGCACACACAGGTTTCTTTCGCTAATTAAACTCTTTTACGTATTCATGTTCCCCGTTGCTGTACTGTCTTCGATCCCCGTGAGTAGGTCATTAGAGAGGACTGGGCATGACTCAGCGGAACCCTTTGTCCCTTGGAATCGTAAAAGGAAGTAGCGTCTCACAAATCTAATAATCAGGTTGTGCGGAGTAGTTTTGTTCGTTTTTAATGTGCAGAATCCATTAGAAAAAATCCTAAAACAATTTAAATAGTTAAACATCACTGAACAGATCCTGAGAAGAAAGTACAAATTGCCTGCAGCCAGTCTAAAAAAAGTAGAATATAAGTATTTTAAAATGGCGATTGTAGTGATTGATCTTAGCCAAATTCCTCCTTTTCTCTATTATTGTGGGGCTTTTGTGGGAAATTCATGCTTGAATAGCCCGCCGCTGTAGCTCATTATTATGCGTGAATGTCCAGCCATTCTGCCCGATGCCTTGCGAATCTATGATGTCGCAGAATCAGGACTATTCTTTCGAGGGCCGTATTCCTTCGATTGTGAAACTAAATGTCGGTGGTCAGTACTTTACCACAAGCCTGCAAACACTAACAAGAGATCCCAACTCGATGCTCGCAGCCATGTTTTCGGGCAGGCATAAGCTAGAGACTATTGGAGACGGTTCCTTCTTTATCGACCGAGATGGAACTTACTTCCGCTTTATACTAAATTATCTTCGTAACGGAGAACTTATCTTGCCAGAGGGTGCTACATTCCTCGCGGAGCTTGAAGCAGAAGCTAGGTTTTACCAAGTGCAAGGGCTACTGGATGAGTTGAAGGCTATAAAAACATTAAAAGTGTTGGAGGAATCCGTGGTTTTGACAGACAGATATTTTCGAAATGTATTGATAGACTGGATCAGCCTAAGGAGTTTGTACTTGGAGGCGAATGGCGTTTGTTGTTCCGCGCTTCTCGAGATGGTTTCACTCCTTCAGTGTTTCATTCGACATGCGACAACAAAGGACCTACAATCACTGTTGTAAAAAGTGGTGCAAACATTTTTGGAGGCTTCACTGAGAACGCATGGAAAAGTAAGATAAATTGGTAAGATTCTAAAAACAAACTGCCTTTGACCAAACTCACTCCTGAAGTATGGTTGAGAACTTTAATGCAAATTTTATACATGCCGTATAGCCGCTGTGTGACAGGCATTTGTGCATTAATCACCCTTTTTAATTTCCTTCCTAATTTTTAAATGACTATTTCCTCTTTATTCTGAAGGCTTAGACACTTGCTCATACTTGGGTACCTTAGGGACGGTTACAAATTAAGCCAAGTGGCTCTGGGGACGAGAATGCTAAGGGACGGACCATTAGAAAAGTTATGGGGGGGGGGGGGGGGGGGAAGGGAGGGAAATTTTCGAGCCGCAGGAATTTTTTTTCGTTATCAGATTCCTTGGATGAATTTTTTTTAGGCCATAGCATGAATATTTTTTAGGATTAATTGGCGTGCATGAATTTTTTTCATTTAATTTTCCCTTGCGCAAATATTTTTTTTGTACTTCGCCCCCCACCCCCCCCCCCCCCCCGATAAGTTTTCTAATGGTCCGTCCCAACCAAGCTCAATATACGGGTTCAGGATCACAGACGTGGGATGGGAAAGGAAAAGTTTGAAAGGTTCAGATTTAAAGAACGTTGAAATTTAAATATGAAAATTACTGTTTAACACATAATGTCTGAATATATTTATCTGGTGTAATCACTGTTATTCTCAGGTCGTGGTGAATGGGTGTCTTGTCGCCATGCCTTCCTGTTCAGCTTTGTAAACCCAAGTGGCCTGGGACTGACCAAACTGTCGCTCACTACTGGGTATGAATGATATGGAATCTATGGTCATAGCAGCTATGGACCAGTGTTTGGCAGTGGGTGGGACCTAGGGATATTAGCCGGGATATTAAGGAATGTAAACAAAATTCGTAATAGTAGCAGCAAACTCGGCTACATCTATCAGTGCCCACCAGGACAGCAGAGCACGTACTGTCGCAATTTGTAATAATCATCGCACTTTGTAATACCTGTCGCAATTTGTAATAAATCCATCGCACTTTGTAATACCTGTCGCAATTTGTAATAAACCGTGTCGTAGTTTGTAATAAAAAAGGTGTCGCAATTTGTAATAACAGTCCATCGCACTTTGTAATAAACTAAGCTGTCGCAATTTGTAATAATTCCATCGCACTTTGTAATAATTTTTTGAGAGTGATTCAACTTACTTCGTCAACATTAATTTAATGCCAAAATATGCATGGTACTTCATAAACAAAGATGATGACGTCTGCTAGCATGTAACATGTCCGTAACATTTTCTTTGGTCAAACATGCATGTCTTCCGCTATAAATTTTTCTGCCTTGATTAATCACGTGACTAACTAGAAACGCTTTTATGAAAGACATGAAACTGCCTGTGACATATCACCAAAAGATATGAATCACGTTTAAATTCAAAAATATTTAAATAAGAAAGGCGACATTTAACAACAGAAAATTCATGAATAACCTGGCATTCGTCGTCCAAATCCATGTTTGCTTGCCACGTGATACGTGAAGTCTTCGGCGGGGGAGTGGGGGGGGGGGGATTATCCCATATATGGATGGGCTAGATAGGTAAGTACCGCCTGATAGGGTATGGTTTTTGAGGATCTCGAGCCTTTGATAGGGTATCATTTTTTACGTTGTTAGCCTTGTGTCTTTGGTTTGATCCTTAGATAAGGTAACTCAAGTAGTAATAGATGGTTTATTCCATCCTTTCCATTTTGTACAAAAACACTAATCCAGAACACGCTCGGAAGAATTGCAAGGTCTTACGAGTTGTATATACGCAGGCAAGGATAATTTTTTACCATCCCCATGGTATTTGCTTTAGAGGACTCCTTACAGAAAACAATTGTTTTAAGATGGAATGAGTACTCCTTTTGTTCCTATATGAGACCAACTCAAGTGAGAATAATGGACCAAATGCCCAGCCGGCTCAGTGTAAGATCCCAATTGAGTGTTATAAAAACAGGTACATACGAAGGTATTGGCCAGCAACTAACTGGATTTTGTGGTTAGGTTTCCGTTGTGGTTCGAAGGTTTGCCTCTGGTGACGTTTTTTTCTTTATTTGCAGTAAACATTTTGAATCTTTCCAGGCCTCGTTTGATTAAGTTGAAACCACTATTACTTCTGTAAGATTGCTCGTTAGACAAGAACGGTGTACCACGTGTTGTGTCAACCTGTTATAAGATCTAACAAGGAAAGCTTGAAGTCTCCTGGTGTCCTTATTCGAATGATATAGGATGGATGTTACGATTAGCGGAAATTAAGTGCTTTTTAATAAAGGCTTGTTTGTGTCTGGTGTGTCTAGCTCTGTCTAGATCCTCTACTCTGGCAATGCTCTGTCCAGAGGCACATCCCCGTATTGGCCATATAAGGAAGTACACCCGCCGGGTAACCATTGAATACAAGCCACCTAGTACAATAGCAAGGTTCAAGAATACAGCATTTCGTAAGTCAGATAACTAATCAACATTAATCTAAAAAAATGTTTAGGACTGTGAATTAAGTTAAATGTTTGAATGAGCGGAGATGTTACGTGCTAGCAGATGTCATCTCCATCTTTGTTTATGAAGTACCATGCATATTTTGGCGTTATATTAATGTTGACGAAGTAAGTTTAATTACTCTCAAAAAGTTATTACAAAGTGCGATGGAATTATTACAAATTGCGACAGCTTAGTCTATTACAAAGTGCGATGGACAGTTGTTACATATTGCGACAGCTTTTTTATTACAAAGTGCGACACGGTTTATTACAAATTGCGACAGGTATTACAAAGTGCGATGGATTTATTACAAATCGCGACAGGTATTACAAAGTGCGATGATTATTACAAATTGCGACAGTACACACGTTCTTCACGGGTGCCGAAAATTTCACTGTCACAGATTACGAGGTGTTTGGACTCCGCCAGTAACAACTACCAAGCACGTGAAATAAACTCTTACAGTTAAAATACTTCATGTCCTTCATGCTTTTTCCCAACCTTATAACATGAAGGTATTTAATGCCTCATTATCCTACTGAAGGTGTTGTGAATACGTACACTGTAAATGTGACGGAGAAGTACGGTATTGTATGAATGAAGCAAGGGTGTCAGTTAATGTAAAGGTCAATATTGCGCATCGAGATAAATCGCTTCAACACAAACAATTTTTAAAGTTCGTGTAATCTGCACTATAACCCAGATTTAACTATGATTTAAACAAGGTCTTGAGCTATTAAATTTTAAGGTGCGCTTTAGTTCAGTCTTTTGCCAACTACGGATTTAGCTGTGAAAAGCGTTTCGCCTACTGAAAATTTCTGAGGAGTAAACAACTGAACAGTTGTCTTCCAGGAAAATACGTTAGTCACGGCTGAGAAAAATAGGGAATCTTCAACTGTTTACATTTTTTTAAAGTTCTTTCCGATGAAATCGACGTGTGAGTAATCAAATCTTTAAACTTTTCGATGTCGGAAAATGCAAACAGCTAATTCCTTTGAGATCAAGAAACGAAAGGAAAGAAATCTTGAAATATAACATTTTTATCTTGTGGCAAGATGCGTTTTCGTATCGACCAAGAGAGGATAAAGCTTTATCCTCTCTTGCTCTAACCCTAACCCAAATCGTCAAGGCAATATGAGAAAGGGATGCACATATCACTAGGGTTTTGGGAATGGGGCTGCCCATGCCACTGTGACAGCGGAAAGAGAAAGGACCTGGGGAAGAGGTTGGTGCGCACAAAGGAAGGCAGGAAGGAGAAAACGGCTTCACGTCTCACATCTTCTTTCCATTGTCCCTTGTGCTTTGTCACCTATCACTTGCGTTCCGCGCTCGCCTCTATGCTAAATAGGAAGAGCCTGAGGAGGAGGCAGGTCGTAGATAATTATGATTTAGTTGTCAAGCCAACTGAATCCTGCATTGCTCTCGTGCGCCCGGAACTCCCCTTTCCCTCTCCCATTAAACGCCTGCCACGCAGGCTAAACAGACTGTGAAAGCCGGCTGCAAGAATTTGTTTTAGATTGACCTCACATGTTGTTACTGCTATGGGTGTCTGAAGTAGCAAGATGAATTGCGTGTACACGCTTTAAGTAAGAAGAAAGGAAGATGAGGATCGAATGATTAAAGAAAGTTCTTCATTCACTGAAAAATTTTGTTGAGGTATCTTTACTTTTACTGCTCTTTGACACCTTTTGATGTCCGTCCTAAACTTTCTTCTTTGAATGATAACGAGCCAGTGGCGGATTCAGGGGAGGGGCCCGGGGGACCCTGCCCCCTCCTTATTTTTTGACCAAAATGAGGCCCGAGAGGCCGAAAAATAATTTTTTGGAGACCGGGCCCCTCCCTTATCTCATCGTCTGGATGACCGCCCCCCCCCCCCAACCGCCTTATCTCAGGGTATGGATGACCAGGCCCCCTCCTTATCAGAAGGTCTGGATCCGTCAGTGCGAGCTCATCTGATCAGACGCTTGAATACGCAAACTGTCGCTTATACATCTTTGTAAGGGCTTTTAGCATGTTTTAGGAGGGCTTAGAAACGAAGGGGTTTATCTCCGAGGGGGCTCATAATCAGAATAGAGGAAGCACTTCAAAACAAGCTATAGCAATCATGATCAAAATACCTTATGCATATACCGGTTTTTAATCATAATCAAGCTTCAAAACGTCATAATAAATCGAATTCATTCCAATACCTGAGGTGGGGGTTTATATCTGAAGGGGCGAGGGAAGGGTTCATGATCATAATCGGATGTATTTTTTTAATACAGGTAGATGGGTCCATTACTGGGGGCGGGGGGGAGCTTATAAGTGGCAGTTTACGGTCATGAAGATAACTGAATGATCTCACGCAAACCGAACTATCCGAAATTTTTTATAGTTACAAATCTTAGTCTTTTTATTTCTCGGGCGTTGTTCTTTGGCGTTGTTTAAATCATAAAAATGAGCCTGCATGGCGAGCGGTGGTTTGATTTCCAAACCGAGATAAAAAGTTGCGATGTTGCGTTACGGGAGTCACCGTGCTTTCAGCTACCAGACAAGAGCCAATCGTAAGAGAGGGATGGGGCATCCTCGGACATCTAGGGGCAGATAATGGGGGCGAGGGAAAGTCTAAACGGGCGGGAAAATATGGCACGAAGAAAAGAAAAGAACGGCGAGAAGAGCCCCTGGGGACATTGTCTTACCAGACCAGTTCCAAACGGTCGCCGCGAGTCTGGTTTCTGATTGGGCAGAAAAACACAAAAGTTTTCTGGCACCAATCAGAAGCCAGGACGGCGGCGACCGTTTGGAACTGGTCTGGTAAGACATTAGGGCCATTTATACGAGGAAAAATAAGACGCGTCTTAAATAAGACGCGAACTTTCCGTATAAACGGCACATTTCGTCTAAAATAAGACGCGACTTAACTAAGACGCGTCTTATTTTAGAACAGCCCTTAACACCTGTTCTTAGATAAGACGCGTCTTAGCTAAGACGAGAAAAACTTCGTATAAATGACCTTCGCGTCTTACATAAGACGCGAACGCATGGTACGCATGCGTTAATTTTTGGCGGGACAATTTTCGCGCCTTGTTGGTTGCCGTTGCTACGGGCAACATTCACATGAAAACGAGTCAAGAACAGAAATAGGAAGCGAACCATTTAGACGAGCTGTTCTACTACCGAAGACGGTTCCTTCTTTATAGACCGAGATGGAACTTACTTCCGCTTTATATAAAATTATCTTCAGAATGTTGAGCTTATTTTACCAGAGGGTGCTACTTTCCTCAAGGAACTTGAAGCCGAATCTGAGTTTTATCAACTGCAAGGTATATTGGATGAACTGAAGCCTAAACTACCAAAAGAGTGCGAGAAGTCGGTGATTTTGACAAATGAAGAGCATTGAAAAGTCTTAAAAGGTTGGTTGCCTAAGGCTATGAAAGACAAATGGCATTTGTTTTTCCGAGCTTCACGATATGGCTTTGACGCTTCAATGTTTCATTCAAAGTGCGACCAAAAAGGGCCTACAATCACTGTTGTGAAAAGTAGAGAAAACATTTTTGGAGGCTTCACCGAGAAAACTTGAAAAAGCGGTAAGATAAATTAATATGATGCTAAAATACAAATTGTCAGTCTTTATTGAATCAAGCGTAACTATGTATACACTCCAGATAAATTATAAGGGCATTTCGTATAGCTAGCGTGACAGGATTTTAAAAGAGAGGAAAAGAGGGAATTAGTATAGGTAATAGCATGATTTGTAGTGATATTTGGCATAAATAGCACGAGTGATATTTCGAACTTGTTATACGTAATTTCACGAGCCGTTAGGTGAGTGAAATTTGGGACAATTTTGAAATATCACTAGTGTTATTTATGCCAAATATTACGTACAAATCATGCTATTATTTGTTTATACTACTACCAGCAAAGGTTTTGTAATTTTCACATGTAGGTATTTCAAATTAAGCTGAAAATACCACTGCTCTAAGCCAATCAAATTGCAGAAATTTCTCATGTAGTAGTATAATACTACTAAGCCATTCGAGTTGATGAAAAGTGCAACTTCGGGTATGTTCACACCATACCTGATAGCTCTAAACCATACAGGATAATTAGGCTTCTGTTCACACATGAAAAAGGGTGATTTTGGCGCGATTTCGGTAACAGCGCGAAGGTACGCCGCGCCGGTCTCTTCATCGCAGTGTGAAAAGGTATTCGGACCGCAGCTGAAGTAATAGCTTGTTCCCGCTCTCTTACTTCGCACCGCACTCCACTATCTGAACACCTGGAGCGGGCAACTGAAGTAAAGGAGTTTGAGCGAGAACTGGAACCCATTAAGATGGAAGTAAATACAGTACAACCCTGATAACTTGAACTCGGATATCTCGAACTGTTTTTTCGTTTCCCTTCAGAGTTCGAGTTACAGGGGTTCTATTTTACTCAGAGGTGAGGATTGGGATTTAGTGCACCAAACCCTACCGGCTAACCGCTCTGGTACGATGTTAGATGTTTGTGAACAATTTGTCCCAGTTCGTACTGTACCGGAGTGCTTTTTTTCATGTCCGAGTCTGCACCAAAAAGCACAATTTTCCTCTCGCGTTCCCCTTTCCTATAACTGCGCCTGTCCTGCTGGCTACATTTCCCATAAATTCTACGACTGTAGTTTTATGATGCATTTGTTTGTGCATTGATCACCCTTCATTATTTCTTGACGTTAAATCTATTTAGGATGTTGGTAATTTCTTTATTTTACTACGTTGATGTTCACCCACGGCATCATGGATGGACATCTAAGATAGGTGAAGCACAAAATTATACAGAAAGCCAAAAACATTGTTAAATGGTTTAACTAATTTGAGAATTTTATAGAAGGACGTTTGTTTTGTATCAACTTGAATAATGTCACACAATAAGAATTGACTATTTGTGTTTGTAAACTGGAAGCTGCAACATTTGGTTGGTCCTTAATAATATTATGAGTGTTCTTTTCTCACAAAATTATCTTAATAGCCGTAACAAACATTGGCCCTAGGCACAATCAAACTGGAATGTTCATGATCATACCCCATCCGTTCAACATTCAATGGATGTTGGGACGGGGAAACTTTAAGTAGAATAAAAAGGTATGTCAATGGATTATGGAAATTTACACATGTGAGTATTTCATGCATACCAGCATATAGCATTTTAGGTAGGATCACAGAATTCGGACGTCATTTACACGACTCTCTTAAGAACTGAAAAAGTACTAGTTTGACCTAAAATGTTTAGATACAAAAAACATTGCGTGATATGCATAGTGATGTAAGTGTGAAAGCTGTGGAAGTGAGCGTCCATCACCTATTGTGATGGAAAATGGGGTCTTCACGGAGCCGCTTTACAACAAGGTTCTCTTCTCCGCCTTTCTATTTCCAGTTAGCTCCACTCAAGTTTAGTTTTTGGTCTTTCTCTCTTTGTCTTTTTCCCCTAGCTGTGTGCCCAGACTGCAGTCACTGTTTAACCCACAGTTAGCATAGTGTCTGTAGTAATACAATTTAATATGTCAGTCGAATGTCAGGGGTAATCACTGTTATTAACAGGTCGCCATGGATGGGTGTCATGTCACCAGGCCTTCCTGTTTAGCTTTGTAAATCCAAGTGGCCTAGCACCAACCAAACTTTCGCCTATCTGTGGGAAGGAAACCTCTGCAATGTTCTGTGATCCCGGCCATGGACCAGTGTTTGGTGGAATTGGGGGCGACCTGAGCCTATCAGATGGTGCCCACTCAAATACTAATGAGAGCTATCTTGGCCGCACCTATCAGCTCCCACTAGAACAGCGGTACCAGTCGTTCTTCACAGGTGTTAATAAGTTCACTGTCACAGATTACGAGGTGTTTGGACTCCGTCAGTGACAACTACCAAACAGGTGAAATAGACTCTTATTGTTAAAATACTCCATGCTTTTTGATAACGTTATAAAATCAAGGAATTTAATGCCTCATTAGGAGTGCTAAGGTACTCAGGAAAAATAGGATCTTAAGTATTGTTCGGCTTTAATTTAAGAGAGGTGCAAAGTGGGGTCAAACCAGAGCCGTAAATGAACTTGTCTTAATTTTCTCAAATAGGACCTGGTTTAAGTCAGCATACTTTAAAGTTCTCAGAAAGAAATATTTTCTGCACCTTGACTATATGGTCTCCCAGAGTGCGACTTTTTGCAGTAAAAAACCTCACCAATCTAGCGCTTATTTCTTTTACTGCTTCTTGAAAGCGTTGACCCTCTTCCTGAAGAAGACATTTGACCATGACTGCTGACTACAGGCGCTGTGTTTAGTTGTCGTTGTTAAATTGTAAAATAACCTAAAGTGTATCATTCCGAGATCCTCTTTAAAGAATCTTATTATCCGCCTTTCGTTTGGCTTTGTAACCGTATGGATCTAAAGCCTATGTTAGACCATTAATAGCATTTCTAGTCATAGACACGGCAAAGTCATTTGGTTTAAGAGAAATTTGAATTTGCCCGGCTTTGGTTTCCACTCTGTCCGTAGTGACTGTCCTCAAAAACGCGCATCATTTTGTTATTGATTTGTCTTGTATATGTTTCCGAACAGGCCAGTACAAAAGAAATGATAAAAAACTCCAGGGCAATTAATATTTCAATTAGCAAAATTGTTCCTCAGTTTCTGATACACCTAACTCTCGCTTCATACACACACCTCGAATAAACTCACTATTAAGCGCACCAACTCACGGGTCTTAGAGTGTGCGCAATATTAAGGGGAGTTGACTGTATCGGCATTGAGTAAGCCAAAACAAAACTTGGACGCTAAGCTGTATAAGTACGTGGTAGTCAAGAATAGCAATTTAATGGTACAGTGGAACTCCGTTAATACGGTCACAAAATGGGCCAAAACAATTTGGCCGTATCAACGGGGTAGCCGTAGTAACACGGTGTTTTTTACAAGAAAATATATGGCGGTTTTTGCCAGGCGGCCAAAAAAAGGCCGTAGTAACGAGGTGACCATATTACCAAGGTGGCCTTTTCACTGTATATAAGATTTACCGAATATCTTATGAATACATCCTATATGCTCAGTTTCAGACATGATGCTATTCTTCCCGCAAATGGATGTAATACAGTGTTCTTCATTAACCTGACACAAAGTCTGTTTAAAAGTTAATTTGCACATACTCGCTACAAGGTTGGTAGGGGCTTCTTTGACTTTCTAAATATTTGTCTTCTTTTTTATTGCAGATGAACTGCAGTTCATCAGTGTACATGAGCACGAAAGCAACAGTGGATTGCATATAAGAGTCACTATCCATATTTTCTTTTACAGGCACATGGTGCCTTTGGTTGTTAGTATGATGGCGATCTAGGCTGAATAACTGAGATCCAGTTTGTTCTTAGAGTTTCGAACTGAACATATAATACTAGTCTCGTGAGTAAGTAGCCCCTGTATGATCTAGCATCTACCTTAAGCACAGCAAGATTGGGATTTCAGCCTTCAGATATGGAAGTCAGTCCGCCCTTAATTATATCATGATAATTGAAATTTTTTTTTGTTCTAGGGTATGTATACCTTATTCAAAAATCTTAATTTAACGCGGGAACCTCAATAAAGGCAAGAAGTTGAAAATGAACCACTCAGGAGCTTGTTATTTGGGCGTTGCCCATAAGTTGCAATAGGCACGCAATACGTGCAAACGTATTCAAACGTATTCAAGCGACGCGACGGTCTGCCGCTCGATGTGTTACGACACAGCATTTATTCTCGTTACAATATGTCCCACAGCTAACGCACGGCAAACAAATCGGCAATAGAAATCAATCGTATTGAAAAAACAAGGCATACCAAGTGAAACAAACTATTAAATAATTTAATTTTCCCCTTTGGAAAATAATTGTCCTCCCAGCACACGGCGTGAATATCTTTACTTCGGACCATAGGTACGGGTTATTACCCATTTTTATTGTACAGACTATTTATTACCTGTAATGGCTTATTGCCAAGAGTTTGACAATATTGTTGCCCTCAGTTGTCGAGAAATCAAAAAAACTGTTCCTCAGTCTATACACTAAACTCTCTCCTCTCGAACACCTAAAATAGTTTCAGACATAATGTCATTCTTCCCTTACCCTCCTGGTTACCAGATTCTGCCGGAATCTTCGGTGTCGGCCGAAGGTCGAAGCCACCAGTGGCGAAGCTTTTCGCGCACGTCACCATAAAGATTTGACAAAGACCGGAAACCGCGCAAGCAAAGTCTCCGGCACCCAGGGTATTCTTCCTTGGAATGGATAATACTACAGTGTCCTTCATTGATAACCTCATAAAATCTGTTAAAATTTGCTTTAAGGTAGTATGCTTACTCGCTACAAGGTAGGTACGATAGATCATAATAGGTCCTATTATAATCTCTTGGTAGGTAACGGCTTTTTTGAGGCTATGTTCACACTATTCCGGATAGCATTTCGTGGGTGATATGGTATAAAGAGCAAATGGCCCGAGGCGGCTGAAGTCGTTCACATACATCGAACATCGTGCCAGAGCGATTGGCCGAGAAGGTTTGGTGAACTAAATCCCAGTCCTCGGGCTTTCCACAAGTTGCTTGAAAATTTCGTAGGAGGTTTCCCGTAATTTGTCAAAAAGTTGCGCAAAAGTTGCTCAAAAAAAACGAAAACTTTTTTTGCTGCTTTCTTCCTTTATTTAGTCTCATGCAAAAATACGTAAATTGTACAACAAAAGTAAGATTCCTAAGCATTTTTGTGCAATTTTGCAGCGTAATCAGGAGCCCATGTGAACAGGCCTGTTCACAGGCTAGGGATGCCCAGTCACCAGGGTTTTGGGAATGGGGAATGCCCAAAACGCGGGGATGCCCATATGACTGTGACATCGCGTTAAACGATAAACGTCTCGTCCCAATCCCTTACTGTAAACATAACGTGGCTTGCAATCGCGCTAGCTGAGATAAGCTGATAAGAACCAGACGGATTTTAAGAGAAAAAGCAGTCTACGCTCTACCTAACCGACAATACTAGAGATGAGTAAAAAAAACAACTAACTACTGGGTCTTACGGAAAACGCCGGTATTGGTATTTTTGAGACCCTAAATTTAAGAATTTTCTGGGGGAGCATGCCCCCAGACCCCCTAGGTTGAGCCGCCTTCGGCGCTTCAACTTTACTTTCCCGCGTGCGTACACCTCAGTCAAAATCTTACGCTACGCCCCTGACAGGGTGTAATAAGGGTGGCAACCTCTGTGAAAAGGGAAAGGCAGCTTGTGGCATTGGTTTATTGCTTCTTGAGTTATTAGAAATACAATTGGAAAAGATGTTTTGAAAAATAATCGGAAATTAGAAACAAGACATCGTAAGTAAAATTCTTGGGTTTTAAAGTTCTGAGTACACGCATATTTTAAGAACTCCAAAGATCGGGTCTGGAACCTGATTAATTTGGTATGTGCGCTCTAGTTTTTCACCCATGAAATTCTAAGTTAACAAAGAAACGTCGACTGTAATATTATTCTGGGTAAGATTCGATCGTGATTTTATAATTTACCTTGTGGTCCAATTTGGAGAAACGGGCGCTCCCAGATAGACTTCTAGAAATCAGGAGTTATTGATCCACTATCACTGTACTACCTACCGCACAAGGGCAAAACGCCAAGATTACTAAGGAGGGGTCCGGTAGCTGAGAGATCTTTTGTGTAACGGAATTTCTTTTTTTCCTTTTCCCCTTTTCCCCGTCGACATCTTTTGCCTCAACGAGATCGGAAGCCTCAAGGTGGGCCTAAACATCAATTATTTTTTTCTCAGTGACAAATTGGCTTGCAAGACATTGCAGTTGACATTCTGGAATCACCCCTCCCCTCCCGGAGAAGCAAAATGATTATTCGCTGGTTTCACTTCCTATCCAAAGGACCGGACCAACGGATACGTCACCAAATAGTTAATAACCAGCTCGCTCTCTTGTCTTTTTAATTCATTGAACTAGGAAACATGAGCAATCAAAAACCTGAACACCAACATGAAAATCAAGCCTTGACAGACGCTGAAAATCGCATTAGAGAAGCGTGTGAAATCCTAAAGCGAGAAACAAATAGACTTCGCCAGGAGCAAGAATCCATCGATGCGATGTCGAAGAAACTAGACCAGGTTCACTTTACATCCACTGTTAAACTCAACGTTGGTGGTCAGCACTTCACCACAAGTGTGCAGACGCTGAGAAAAGATCCCAATTCGATGCTTGCCGCCATGTTTTCTGGTAAATTTGAGATGAAGCCTTCTGAAGATGGTTCTTTCTTTATCGACCGAGATGGAACTTACTTCCGGTTTATACTAAATTATCTTCGTAACGGAGAACTTATCTTGCCCGATGGCGCTACGTTCCTCAAGGAACTCGAAGCAGAAGCTAAGTTTTACCAACTTCAAGGGATACTGAATGATCTGAAGCCTAAAGAACCGAAAGGGTTCGAGGAGTCGGTGATACTGACGAACGAAGAGCATCGAAGAGTCTTGAGAAGTTGGTTACCTGAGGCTATGACAGGCGATTGGCGTTTGCTGTTCCGAGCTTCACGAGATGGCTTTGCCGCTTCAGAGTTTCATTCAAAGTGCGACAACAAAGGACCTACAATCACCGTTGCAAAAAGTGGAGGAAACATTTTTGGAGGCTTCACCGAGAAGGCTTGGGCAAGTAAGATAAATTGACATGATTTTAAAATACAAACAAGAAGCTTTGGGAGTGTATATTTGGGCTTTGATGTACTACGCTGTGTGAGGTTTTTTTATCTGTATCAGAGATGTGTGAGTAGTGCAGTAGCGCTGTATATTTAGGGGTTGGTTGAGATGCATGAAGTGGAAGGCGTGGAGTTATATTAGACGTTAATTGGTAAGATTATGGCTGCTGTAGTTTGTTAATCAGTGAAACTTGTTTCTTGTAGATTTTAATATGAAGTAACAACAAATAATTATTTTGGGAGGTAAAAGTGATTTTAGGTGTTGCAGTGAGGTAGTTGTGGAAGTGCTAATTTGGTTTTGAAGGAATAGTGTAGTTTCAGAGTGATTAAAATTTAATCACTCTGAAACTGGAGTGCTGGTGGTTCGCTCTTTTAATAATATTTGTATGGAGAAAACATGGATGAGGCCAAGACTTTAGCTCTTGACTCGCTTCGCTCGCCAATTTTTTCACCTTTTTCCCCAATGTGGAGCCTGGTCCCAGGTTTACTCTCTGTAACGTTTGTTATGTATTTTGACGGGCGAAATGTAGAAAATTTATTTCTTTATTTATTAAAACCGCAACAAAAAGATTTAAAATCCATTTCGAATTCGAATGTTACACTTTCTTTCTTATTCATTTGGAATTGAAACGATGAACACATTGATACACAACCTTAGTTCCATCGTAAACCATACCTGATTCCAGACCAAAATGGGCAAAATCTATACCCATTTTCAGACCAAAACGGTGCAAAAACCCTACCCTTTAGGGACGGCACATACCTATATGACTTATATAAGGGAGTACCCCCCGGGAAATGACTGTTTAACCCATAATGGCTGAATATTCATATCAGGTTTAATGTTATTTTAAAACAGGTAACACTAAATGGGTGTCATGTCACCATGCCTTCCTGTTTAGCTTTGTGAACCCAAGTGGTCTGGGACCAACCAAACTGTCGCTCATCTCAGGGAAGGAGTTAAATAGCATCTACTGTGATGGCCGCCATGGACCAATTTTTGGCTCTGCGAATGACCTGTATATATCAAATGATGCAAACAAGAATACTGTAAGTTTAAGTAGACTCGGCAGCAACTATCAGTGCCCACCCGGACAGCAGAGCACGTTCTTCACAGGTGCTAATAATTTCACTGTGACAGATTACGAGGTGTTTGGACTCCTCCAGTGATAACTACCAAGCAGGTGAGATTAACTCTTACAGCTAAAATACTCGATACTTTATCCAAACATTATAACATAAAGGTATTTGATGCCTCATTACGGGTGCTAGGCACTAGGTAGATCAGCTTTAAGTTAAGAGAAGTATAAACTGGGAGCAACTGTAATCAGAGCCGGAAATGTACTTGGCTTAATTTAGGTATCACTTAAAGGTTCTTAGAGAAATATTTCCTTCACCTTTACTATTTCCCAGAATGCGACCTTTTGTAGTAAAAACGTCGCAAATCTAGCGTTTATTCCTATTACTTCAGGAAAACGTTGACCCTCGTCGTGAAGACAATTTTCGGGACATGACTATGTCACTACAGGCGCTGTGTTTTTGTTGTTGCCTTTTCAAAAAAGTTAAGATGAACGTGTTTGGTTTTGTGACTCACCTACGGAGTTTGAGATCTTTGTAATAGCATGTTTAAGAAGAAATGAAGTTGCCTTTTTATTTCCACTCTGCCTGTAATGTGGCCTCAAAATAGGCAGATCATTTTGTTACTGAATTGTATGTCTTTCCTACCATCTGGGTAAGGCCAGTACAAAATAAGTGATAAAAAACTCTAGGGCAATTAATATTTAAATCATCAAAACTGTTCTTCAGTCTAAACACTAAACTCTCGCCTTACGAACACCTCAAATACGCTCACGATTCAGCAAATTAAGGCTATGTTCACATCATACGGGGTAGCTGTTGCATCGCCACGAAAATCATACTGGATAGGGTTTCTGTTCAAACATAAGAACGGTTGAGGCGCGCGATTTCTGTGACGGTGAGAAGCTGTGCCGCGCTGATCTAGAAAGTGGAGCGTTGTAGAAGGCCTAAATGTAATAAACGACCCTAAATGTAAAAAAGTCCTAAATGTAATAACATTTTGTCCTAAATGTAATAAACTCTTAAGTTGCCAATAGGCCATTTTACAGTTATGGATGGAAGCGAGGTTGACGGTGACCTTGTTTTGATACAAACCTCCATGCTTTATTATGTAAATCAAGTTATTCTTATGCTAACTAGTAGTTTCCAAGAACAATTTCCATAACAAAGCAAAGACGGTTTGTATCAAAACAAGGTCATCCTCAGCCTCACATTCACTCGAAGGCTAGGGTACTAAGTCCACAACTGTAAAATTGTCTATTACAGACTAGAATTAGTGTCGCCCTCAAACAAGCGCCGCATTTAAGGGGGGAGTTAATTAGTATTCGTGTAAATACGGTACTGAGTGGTATCACTATGGTATGAAGCGCCGCATTTTTGGAGAAAAAGTTAATAAGCGCCGCGGCGCTAATTCGCGTAAATTCGGTACATTTCCTTACGCACTGTGAAACTTAACGGTTACAAATAGATAAATTGCTTGTAAACGACAAAGTAACAGTATGTTTCTAAAAAAGCAATATTTATTTTGAGACACTTATGCAGACCCTCGACTTCGTCTCAGGTTTGCATAAGTGTCAAGAATCCTCCCAACCCCTCGAGTGTTTATATCAGGCTATGCAAACACAGGAAAAAAGTTTTCTATTGCTTTTATAAAATAACTTTCCCGAGAAAAAAGAAAAACTCTTTGTTTAGGTTACTGATTAAAAGAGCAATTCTTACCAGTCGCGAAGCCTGGTACACGAAGCTTAATGTACGTGTAATCAGTTCTTGTTTTGTAATACAGATGCTTTCAAAAAAGGGTTTTTCTCGCTTAAAATGTCAGCTTAAGCGAAAAAAAAATTGGCACAGCATGTTTGTAAACATTTTCCAATTTTCATCCGATGAGGGAATGGGTAAATAAAGTAAATTTGTCGAGTTTTCAACTAAGAAACATTTTAAAATTTGTTCTTGTGTGATTAGCGCACGAAGAGCAAAACATCTTGACAACACACATGTTTACATACTCTCATGCACACACATCTCTCGGCCAATGAGGGCGCGCGCGTACTATCTTAGTTATTTATAAACTTTGTTATCAGCTGTGCAGTAGTCTTTAGGGCCTGTTTACATGGAGGTGGGGGACCCCATGCAGATAGGTGAGGTAACATACCGTGGGTCACCCCACCTATCATGTAAACGGGATCAAATTAAAATGAGAGATTATGTGGATAGGTCGGTTACCCACCAAAGCCGGTTACCTCACCTACCTGGGGTCCCCCCCTCCATGTAAACAGGCCCTTATTAGATTTCTCGTTTTTTGTTCTTAATATTTTAGCTGCATGATTAGATTTCTTTTCTAGAGATCCAACGTTGGCAAGAAACAGGATCTTCATCCACGGTTTTTGCAGTAAATTTCTTTAACAAAAATGAAGTATGCAAAACTTTAATAACTTTAATGTGCAATTTCTTCTTCAAAAATAATAAGTAAAAAAATGTTGGTGAAAAAATGAAAACGTAAAGTTGCTTCTTTGGTGAAAACAAATTGTAATAAGCTATTCTCCCACAGTCAAATTCTGTTCTATGAATGTAGTCCTTTTTCACAGATAACCCTCTGTAAAGCTTTATTAAAGTAAAGTATTGTCTTAAATGCCGTTTTTGTTAAAACCCTAACCCTAACCCTAACCCTAACACGCGACGCTCCTCCTCACAAACGGCTGCCGAGAATCGAACCACATTCCTTTCCCGCAGCGTTGCGTGACGACACTAAAAACGGCTGTGTAGCAGACTATGTCTAGGCCCACGACAAGTAAAGGAGAAACTTGGTCACGTGTTACAAATTCGCGTTTGCCGTTTGACGTAAACGTGATGCTTAACCTCTCTAATATCTCACCTTTTGAATGTAATATGAGTGAAAATCGTTGATATGAATCGGTTTATTTCAAAGAGCCACACAAAGACCAAGGATACATTTGACCGACAACATACAGGGCGGAGGCAGCTTTAGTATCTACTGTTACTAGTGTACCCAGTTCAGGTTGTGGCTCGGAATGATGTAACTTACGGATCCTCGTCTTTTTCCATCGATTTATGGCCCAAGCGCGAAGAAACTCGGTCCGTAATTTACAATACGGACCGAAAACCCGGCTAATAAGAGGTATACATTAGAATTTATCCAAAACAACCATGTGAAATTTGTGACCAACCTCGTCCCTAGGAAAAGGGAAAAGCCCTGGGGACGAGGTTGATTTATGACATCACTTGACGCCAGCATAAAAAGGTTCCCTTCATCTGGGGCCGAGTTGTTATGGCAACTATGACCACGTACTCGACTAGTCAGAGCAATAAATGCTCTTTTTGTCGAGTCTAAAACAAACCCCTTCAGTCGTCTTTAGCCTGCATGTGGTGACTCTTGCTAAAATGTTACGGAAAACCCGAATTCTCTTTTTGAGGTCATTGATTATTTCAGCCCGTACATGCACTAATTTAAAAGTTGTGAAATTAAGATGGAGCTTACTATTCGGACCGAGGTAGAAGTGCAGAGTTGTTGTGCTGCTTACTATTAAACCTATTTGAGAGTAATCTTTACCCATTTTTGGTCTCTGCCCCTTCCTTGCTCTTCCTATTTCGACTTAGAGGTCACACGAAATATTGGACGGGTAAATGGAATATCTGAAGTTAACGTTCTCAACAAGCTTTATGAGAAAAACGTTGTAAAAAAGGTTTTTTTAATGTTTCTTTTCTTTTCAGTCTTTCCTTTCTTTTTCACTTTTTTACAGTTTGACCACAGTGCAGCTGGAGACCTATTCATTCGCAAGAAAGAAGCAGTGTTTTAAGGAAGCTAAATACTTAAAAGAATTAATCGAGTTTTAGTAAGAACTAGATGATGACTGTTCTGTTCTGATAAAGTCACGATATCATTTCCTAAATAGTATTACCAGCGTTTAGCATGGAGTTCCTCTCGTATAATACGGCAAACATTCAAAAGTGACCAAAACTTGTTAAAATGTTTTGCTAATGAAGGTCACTAAGAAGAATTTTGTTACCTGCGTGAGTAAGTGTAATATCATGCATGTTAGCATTCATTTCTTCAGCAGAAAAAGGTATTCCCGTGGAAACTGTAATTCGAGTGTCTTTTATAAACTATAGATAAAAAATAAAAATTGCAGTTCAGCACCTTCAGTTTTGTTTAAATAGTTTCCTTATATCAGCCGTTGCTAAGTGGCATCCAAGCACGTGACCAAGTTATGCAAAGGACTAATTCACAAACCCTTTTTTGTTTACTTAGGCTGCATTCATTATGTATGGCACGGTGGTTGGGGAGGGGGTAGGAGGTTTTTTTTTGGATGTGGTCTCAAACTTTTTTGAAGGGAAAAGGGGGGATGGTAAAAATTTCTTAAAGCAGGAAGAGGATGCCAATTTTTTGGATGCTATTGATTAAAAAAGATTAAATGTTTGTAACATTATTGATAAACCACTACACAAGTGAAGTTCCTTATTCTAGTGCAATAAAGGATATTTTTATAATAATAATAATAATAATTGTTATTATTATTATCATCATTATAAAAATATCCTTGCACTTGTGTAATAACCAGCACTATCTACATAATCATTACCACCTTTACTTTTATCCTGCTTTTATCAATAACTTCACAATTTTTAATATTCTCTCATTATCATCATCATCATCATCATTATTATTATCATCATCAAAATTAACCCACCTTTCTCAGATTCAAAGCTTGTAAAGTGATTAAGTCTTCAGCTTCTATGTTCGCAAGATTTAAATCAACTTTCACAGCTTAGAGAAAATGTAAATGATCAGTAATATTTGGTATATTGGCTCTGCAGTTCAACCTCGTTCCCAGGTTCTCTCTCCTACCCGTCCTGGTAACGAGGTTGTCCCTAGTTATGCTGCAATCAGGATGATATACTTCACTACAGCAGGGCTGCCACGGTCAGGTAAAAGTCAGGGAAAAAGGAAAATTTTTCAAGGTCAGGGAAAAGTCAGGGAATTGAAAAAAAAATCAGGGAAAATCTTTGATATTGTCAAAGTCAGTGAAAAGTCAGGGAATTCTGTTTTCCGGTGTGTAATTATAAGTTTTCCTCAAGAAATGCATTTTCTTTCGGGAAAGATGAAAAGTATGCTGTAAAGCAAGCAAAGCGATCAATTTGACACTCTACGCTTGACATATGTAGTAGTTATGGTCAGTGCAAGTGGTTTTCTTTCTGAATGCTTTCTTCCAAGTCTAGGACCGAGAAACGATGCTCTCACAACTTGCAAAGCGGTTCAAAACCCATACTGGCCAGCGGTCTTTTTAAATGGCACGCCACGTTTCTTTTCCGCGCGAAAAAAAAAGGACAAAGCAGGAGGAATCCTTCGCGCTCGTGTCTTCACTTAAATATTCGAGGATTTTCTAAGTTTTGTACTTCGTGAATAGTCTATTATGTGATGTCAGTATCAGTTGAAACGATATTTACTTTGGCGTATATTATAAATTTTCGAAAAGTTGGTTTGGACAAACAAAGAGAAACTGTTACGGAAACAACTGGAAGGGAATCCGATCGCGGCGAGTTGACAGATTGGTCGGCATGTAAACTTACATCTGTGAACAGTGTTGAATCATTGAAATTGCAAGTAAGAGTCATTTCAGCTTCTTTCAAACTGTATAACAAGCTTAAAACCCAAAGGGAGATCTGGTCCTTTTCAAAGGAGTCTTTAATCCTAAGAACATTGGTCAATTATTCGCTTCACTAATCAATCGACTTCCCCAAAACTGGTCTTTTTCCGTTTCTGGCGATGGAACAATACGCTTGTTTTTTTGTCCTGTGAGAGAAGGAAAACAAAATGTCAACGCGAGACAAATCCTTATTACTAGAACCGGTACTTTGAGTGTAGAATTACTTAATCGAAAGGTCCATTGGCATGGAAGACAAACTTAAGCAGGGGAATCATATGAACAACTTGTGGACAACATATTACGTGTCATGCGTAAAGTTGAAATGAGTAAATATATGCTGCGAAATCTACGATGGGGAAATTCTAAGTTATGCGAAAGAAAGACTTTCCACTACCACTTGTAACTTCATTGTTGATTCTCAATGGGCAATCCCTCATCTCATAACCGGTAAAATTTTAAGGGTAACCGTGCGCTCTTCGTGATGACTTGACTCAGATGGTACAATTTGCTGTGTAAAATAGCATTTTAAAGAAAGAATCACTTCTGTACACATTCATGCAAGATGCAGTAACCCAACTTAACTTAATACATAATCCGAGTAAAAAGCAGGGGAATAATGCTAAACCAAAGGGGATGCGTTGGGATGCACTGACTATTAAGTTTGCTGTGGCCTTAGCGGTGAAATCAAAAAAGCAAAAGGTTATGAAGTGATAAGAAAGTGGTTACCTTTGCTTTCCTGGAGAATTGTTCAAGGATATAGACAAGCTGACATGGATGTCACACCCATAGACATGAACAATCTTAAACTCTGCTGGCAGGAAATAAACAACAAAGAAGTGAAAGGGGTTTTTGGATTACACTGGGACGAAATGATCGACGGCCTGCAAAAACGCTATACTTGCGATGAATATCTCGCTGTGCGAACACAAATCAGGTCAGTTGTGTTAAACATATGCTTTTCGGAACCGCCCCTAGATTATCTGCTGTTAACTCTTTTTCTATTACTTTAAATAACAATGTAATTAAGCGGGTTTTTCACTTCACTTATCTACGTATAGTTTTTTGATGACCGCCTTAGCTGGAACGAGCAAATAAAGTACCTAATTTCGAAGGCGGGAAAACGCGTAGGAATGCTCGGCAGGCTTCGCAGAAGCCTCACTTGAGAGAGTGCAAATGTATTGTACTGTAGTCTAATTAGGCCAAGTTTAGAATACTGTGTAAGTGTGTGGGGCTGCTGCGGGGAAGGTCGTAAACAAGACTTTGAAGCCCTCCAAAACCGGGCTGCTAGGATAGTGGCTTGTACTGTGCGCAGCAAGCAGGCATTGGACGTTCTGAAATGGCCCACCTTGGAGGAGCGCCGACGTCAATCTGTTTTTAAACTCGTTAAGAAATGCCTGCAAGGTAAATGTCCCCAGTATTTTAAACAATATTTTAAACGTAATAATACAATCCATGCGGGCGCTACTAGACAAAGCAACCTCTTACATCCGCCTGCTGTGAGAACTGAAATTGCAAAAAGATCCTTCTATTATTATGGTTGCACTCTTTTTAACGAATTATCTTAATGATATTTCGTGTTTTACATCTTTTAATCTTTTAATTGAAAATAGTTTTCTATTTATATTATTACCTGTATTAGTGTAATGTTTATATGTTTAGTGTGTTCTTGTGCGTTGTTGCCCAGGCCTCCCATTGATAACAGACAGCTTTTTGCGTCTTTTTTTTTTTTTTTTTTTTTTTTTTCTTTTTGCGTCTGAAGGGGCTACCCTGAGCGGTATAAATTAATAAAGGTTCTTCTTCTTCTTCTTCTTCTTCTTCATTCGCTAAGCTGGATGCCAGACACTTTTCATGCGCAGTTTCCAGTTTCGGTCAATTCTTTATATTGAGCGGTGCGCCTACATAGTTCTTGAACATATGGCTAACGCCTTCTCAAACTTCAAATATTTAGCGGCCAAACATGGCATGTTTGAACCCACAAAGAACCTATTTTCTCGTTACGTGTCCACGTTTGGATCCAAACGACGGTATCATAGCTCGTGGGTTTGCGTGGATGTCGCTGGAATAGACAGTTGTCGTTTACAACAGTATGACCAGTTACTCGAGGTTGTTGGTAGTTTATATGCTGATGTAGCGAAGACCACAATGAGCAACTTTCGTCGAGTCGGAACTGCTTTCTCTGACGATTTCCGCAAGCCAGGACCGTTTTGCTCGTCGGCAGCTGCTCTGGCAAAATTTTTCCACGTAAAAAATCTTTTGTCTCGTCGACAGAAGTAATACAAAGTTCGCTGGTCATGTTGCTTGCTTTGCGTGATCGGCAGTACCCGCAAGGTTTAAAATTACGTGACGGCATTCTAACCGACCAATTAGATGGCGTCCTTAAAATAACCAAGCAGTATGACACAGAACCAAGAATAGATCTCAAATAAGTTTCATGGGAATAGGGTCATGTATGGGGGATTCGATCTCTTGGCTCATTTTCTCTTGTTATGGCAAAATCGGATGGGGTTGTAGAGTGCTTCTGGTTTGTATTCTTTTATTGTTTGTTATCTTCTGTTTTCTTTTTCTGTAACATTTTTCTCTTCTCTTACTGGTCTCGACTAGATTAAGCTAATTACGTGCATCAAACATTAAAGCCTTTAGTTAATGGTTTTTAAATCCCTCAAGGCCTTGTTCCTCAGCGGACCTAAGCTCCAAATTTATTGTTCGATCTAATACCACTCCATACACTTTTCGAGATTCTGCATGTAAATAAACTATTCCGAAGCCACGTACAAATGATCTCCGTAATAGTTTTCGCTTTACCGTGGTGCTGTGCTCTGGAATCTCTGAGTAATTTTACTAGGTCTCTGTTGAACAATTACTACATATCAAGTAAGGCACGGCATTCATGGGAAACATGTTTTTTTGTATGAACTGAAAAATCCTAATATTGTAATTAGCAATAGTCAGTAGAAATCAGCTGAAAAATGTAATGTAGGTTTTAAACTTTTTAAAATATTTCTGTACCCGATAGAATTTTTAACCGTGCATGAATTAAGATTACCTTACCTTACCTCCTCGTATAATTGAATATTTTACTAAAGCCGTTGTTGTTGTTGTTTTTGTATTGGACAGTGTTTATAGTAGAGATAGAAAAGTTCATTTCTTTTCTTGTTTAGTTTGGTATAGGTTTTATTGCATGGGGCTGAGTAATATTTAGCAATGATATCACTGTTTTCAGAAGTTGCAACAGCAAGGCCTGCTATCAACAATTCGTCATGTCAATGCCTTTTCAAGCAAGCTTTTTACCTTGGGGGAATCCAGTTTCGTAGTCACCGCTGTTTTCTTTTCGCAACTCGGCATAAAACTGTCGGTGCGTTTGGTCAAGGGCCTCGCACTCATACTTTTCTAGATTTGTATTCACGTTTCTCTCAGTCGCCCACTTTTTCAAAACATTTTCCAATACTCTGTGCTCTTCTTTGTGTTTCTCTTTCGCTCATTTCTTTTACAAACTCTGCTTTAAATTCATCGTCAACTTTAATTCTCGAAACGAGACGCCATTGTTGTAAAACTTTTTTGCGACACTTTCACTTGCCAGCCGTTGCTAAGCGACTTTTGGACTAATCATTTGAAAGCGATTTTCCTCCGTGGAGCGAAAATTATCAAAAAGGCCTTCCGTCTCGACAAATCAGCATTCAGTAATTTTGCCGTCAATGTTATAACGTTTGTGAACAGACATCCTCTTGTCTAGATCACACAAGCATCCTGAAATTTAGCAGTTGGTTTTCTCAAACGGGGCAAGGTTGTTAAGCTTCAGGCTAAAAATGCTTGTCATCAAATTGTCAGCGCAACTGTCTGGATTGTCAATTGCCTTGCAAGGTGGATTAAAACATTTTTATTAAGAGTTATTAAAGTATTTTTAAGTCACGTGACCTGTTTTTCCTTATTTCGTAATCCTTGCTCCACTTAGGCATACATGCAGGGCTATTTCATAATATCCAGGCCACTGGAAAAACACTGGTGCCTAAAAATATTTGCTGCTCTTTCATTTCCTTTCCCCCGTTTTAATTTGAATTGAACGTTAACGATCATTTGAAGGTCACGTGACTAATATTTGAACAATGAATATTTCACATATTGTTAACGCCACCGAGCTAAATTTCACGACGACTGATCAAAACAATCCGTTTCAAATGCCACTTTGCAAAGTATGTAAATTAGGAGGTGACCCATGCCTTAACATGCCTGAGTTCATGTCCCCGTTTCTGTACGGTCTTCGATACCCGTGTAAGTCGTGAGAGGAGACTGGGCATCAGTCATCATAACCATTTGTCTCTTAGACGAAAAATTATTAAAAGGAATTGTAGTGAGTGATCGCCAAATTCCTCGGTTCAGTTTCTCTCTTGTGGCGCTTTTGTGGGGCATTCATGCTTGAATAGCCCACCGCTGTAGCTCATTATTATGCGTAATTAATGCCTCTGTTCTTTTACGATGCATGTTAAACGCGAAGTAACTAACTTATTAATGACAACTTGGCGTTAATGGGGGAGCACTGCCTTGCGCTAGGTTAGCCTGTGCGACTTCCGGCGATGGCGTGACCAAAGAACTTCACTTATCTCCCCAGCATTACGAGCTGAATGCAATACAGCACGTGCTGGATCAGACAAAAATATCGGTTTGCAGGCGGTATTAAACAGCAACGCGGTCAACAAGCTTGGGGGAAGTCGCTGCGCAGACTTAACCGCACCGCCGAGGAGTTTCCTTAGTTTATTTGATGGCATACAGTAGCACAAAACAAAGCCCAAACCTCGTATCCAAAGGGGGGGGAGGGAGGGAAAAATTTTACAAGAATAATATACTGAGCGCTATAACCTTGCTGAACAACAGAACCCAAGTGAATTCTGAACACTTGTTCGAGGCTTTTATAGCTAGACGAACGTCTGCTGGTATAGGCAGTAGAAAAGGCTGTACTACAGTACAAAAACAGCTCAGCGTTGCACGTGCGAACTGACTTAGCCATGAATAGTGCTTTGAAAAAATTGGTCAATGCTGTAGATCATACTAGCCTGCTAAACACAACAAGGCAGTAAAGTTCTACGCCAGAATACAACGTATCTTAGAGCTTGCTGACATTGGGAAATTGACTACAACACTGCTTTATTGAAAAAAGAACCGCCATGAAAGGGTTACTGGTAACTAGCGTCACGTTCCATTAACTACATTTTACTGGCGTGACAGTAAAACTTATGTCAGCCATTCTGCCCGATGGCCAGCCGATGGCTTGCGAATCTATGATGTCGCAGAATCAGGACTTTTCTTTCGAGGGCCGTATTCCTTCGATTGTGAAACTAAATGTTGGTGGTCAGTATTTTACCACAAGCCTACAAACACTAACAAGAGACCCCAACTCGATGCTCGCAGCCATGTTTTCGGGCAGGCATAGGATAGAGACTACTGGAGACGGCACCTTCTTTAGCGACCGAGATGGAACTTACTTCCGCTTTATACTAAATTATCTTCGTAACGGAGAACTAATCTTGCCAGAGGGTGCTCGTTCCTCGCGGAGCTTGAAGCAGAAGCTAGGTTTTACCAAGTGCAAGGGCTACTGGATGAGTTGAAGACTATAAAAACATTGAAAGTGTTGGAGGAATCCGTGGTTTTGACAGACAGATATTTTCGAAATGTCTTGATAGACTGGATACATGAGGAGTTTGTACTCTCAGGCGAATGGCGTTTACTGTTCCGCGCTTCTCGAGATGGTTTCACTGCTTCAGCGTTTCATTCGATGTGCGACAACAAAGGACCTACAATCACTGTTGTAGAAAGTGATGCAAACATTTTTGGAGGCTTCACTGAGAACGCATGGGAAAGTAAGATAAATTGTATGATTCTAAAAACAAACTGTCTTTGGACAAACTCACTCCTAAAGTATGGTTAAGAACTTTAATTCAAATTTTAAGCATGCCGTATAGCCGCTGTGTGACAGCCCGGGGGGGGGGGGGAATTCGGCATATGAAAGTGGTGGGGATACTCGTCGTCTTGCTTAGGGGTGTAAATTTCGGATTTTGGTCTCACTTAGGGTGTTCTGGGCAAAACGCCATCATATTTAGCCGTGAAGGTCTCGTTTAGGGTTGCACGAGAAAAATCTAAAAATATATATTTGATAGGTATATTTTTTTTGGTCTCTTTTAGGGGTCAAGAAAGCTTGCGGCATTCCCAAATCGGTCTCCTTTAGGGGTTTAATTCAAAATTTCCGACGAGCATCCCCACCCCCTTTAATATGCAGAGTCCCCCCCGGGGCGTGACAGGCATTTGAGCATTAATCACCCTTGCTAATTTCCTTCCTAATTTTTAAATGACTATTTCCTCTTTGTTCTGAACTGGCTTACACACTGCTCATACTTGGGTACCTAAGCCGCACTAACTAATAAACACCAGTAGGGCTCCTGACACCAGTGTATATGATTACCATAGATCACACTAACTGACCCAGGATAAGTCCCTGCTGGGCTAGAGGTAACTAAGTTCTTTATAGGTGGCTTTGATTTATTTCTACGTTTCTCACACGCAGGGGAAAAACGTTTCCGTATAATTAAAAAAGATATTGTTGATGGCCTCAGGCCGAAATTTCGTATCCCCTGCAAAGGAGCAGGTCTGGTTAGTTATCTGCGTGGGTAACCGAGCTCAATATAGGTTCAGGATCAAAGACGTAGGATGGGACAGGAAAATTTGAAAGGTTTAGATTTAAAGAACGTTCAAATTTAAATGTGAAAATTACTGTTTACCACATAATGGCTGAATATATATGTCAGGTGTAATCACTGTTATTCACAGGTCGTGGTGAATGGGTGTCATGTCGCCATGCCTTCCTGTTCAGCTTTGTAAACCCAAGTGGCCTGGGACCGACCAAACTGTCGCTCATCACTGGGAGGGAACAGCAAGGCATCTTTTGTAAAGGCAGCTATGGACCAGTGTTTGGCGGTGGGTGGGACCTATGGATATTAAGGAATGCAAAAAAACTTCCTAATAGTAGCAGCAAACTCGGCTACACCTATCAGTGCCCACCAGGACATCAGAGCACGTTCTTAACAGGTGCCGAGAATTTCACTGTCACAGATTACGAGGTGTTTGGACTCCGCCAGTGACAACTACCAAGCCGGTGAAATAAACTCTTACAGTTAGACTCCATGCTTTTTCCAAACGTTATAACATAAAGGTATTTAATGCCTCATTAGGGGTGCTAAGTACTCAGGAGCTGTATCCTACTGAAGGTGTTGTGAATACGTACACTGTAAATGTGACGGAGAAGTACGGTATTATTGTATGAATGAACCAAGGGTGTCAATTAATGTGAAGGTCAATCACTGTACATCAAGATAAATCGCTTCAACACAAACAATTTTTAAAGTTCGTGTAATCTGCACTATAATCCAGATTTAACTATGATTTAAACAAGGCCTTGAGCTATTAAATTATAAGGTGCGCTTTAGTTCAGTCTTAAGCCAACTACGGATTTAGGTGTGAAGAGCTGTGTGACGGCGGGAAGGGAAAGGACCTGGGGAATAGGTTGGTGCTAGCAAAGGAAGGCAGGAAGGAGAAAACGGCTTCACCTCTCACATTTCCTTTCCATTGTTCCTTGCGCTTCGTCACAACTCACTCACGTTTCGCGTTCGCCTCTATGCGAAGTAGGAAGAGCCTGAGGAGGAGGTAGGTCGTGGATAATTATGATTTAGGTTGCAAGCCAACTGTAGCCTGCGTCGCCGTGGCTCTCGTGCGCCCGGTACCCCCTTTCCCTCTCCTTTCAAACGCCTGACACGCAGGCTGAGCAGACTGTGAAAGCCGGCAGGAAGAATTTGTTTTAGATCCAAGAGATCCTTCCTCGCCGTTCAGCAAACAAATGTTGACCCCACATGCTGTTACTGCTGTGGGTGTCGGAAGTGACAAGATAAATTGAGTGCACACGCTTTATTAAAAAGGAAGATGAAAGGAATGATTAAAGTAAGCTCTTTATTCATTGAAAAATTTTGTTGAGGTATCTTTACTTGTACTTCTCTTTGACACCTTTTTTGACGTCTGTCCTAAACTTTCTTCTTTGAATGATAACGAGCTCATCTGATCATGGCAGACGTTTGAATATGTAAACAGTCGCTGATACTTCTTTGTAAGGGCTTTTAGCATGTTTTTGGAGGGCTTATAAACGAAGGGGTTTATCTCCGAGGGGGCTTATAATCAGAATAGAAAAAGCACTTCAAAACAAGCTATAGCAATCATGATCAAAATACCTTATGCATATACTGGTTTTTAATCAAGCTTTAAAACGTCATGATCAATGGAATTCATTCCAGTACCTGTGGAGGGGGTTTATATCCGAAGGGGGGGGGGGGGGGGGGCTCATGATCATAATCGGATGTATTTTTTTAATACAGGTAGATGGGCCCATTACTAGGGGCGGGGGAGGAAGCTTATAAGTGGCAGTTTACGGTAGTGAAGATAACTGAATTATCTCACGCAAACCGAAATATCCGACATTTTTTAAAGTTACAAATATTAATTTTTCTGTTTCTCGGGCGTTGTCTAAAACATAAAAATGAGCCTGCATGGCGAGCGGTGCAAAACGAAACAAATCGTACGTGTATCCTCTTCCTGATTACCAAACCGAGGTAAAAAGTTGCGATGTTGCGTTACAGAGGTCACCGTGCTTCCAACAGATACGAGCCGGTCGTAACAGAGGGATGGGAACGAGTTTACCCACCTCTCCCGTGATTGTCCTTTGATATTGCCGACGAAACACGTTGCTTCGCAAACGGATTTTGTAGTTTTGGTATTGTGCAGAACCGCTCAGCAATCTAAACCTTAAACACCATTTTTAAGTTTTTTAGGCAAAACGGTTCTTTTATTAGAGAAAAGTACTTGAAACTACAGACTGCACTAACCTACTGACAGTGTCTTAGATGATCCCATTGAAGTGATGTCGAATCAGCTGCGTCACTTTCCTTCAATCGTGAAACTTAATGTCGGTGGCCAACACTTTACCACAAGCCTGCAAACGCTAACAAGAGATCCCAACTCGATGTTAGCAGCCATGTTTTCAGGAAGGCATGAAGTACAGACCACTGAAGACGGTTCCTTCTTTATCGACCGAGATGGAACTTACTTCCGCTTTATACTAAATTATCTTCGTAACGGAGAACTTATCTTGCCAGATGGTGCTACATTCGTCAAGGAACTCGAAGCAGAAGCTAAGTTTTATCAGCTGCAAGGGATATTGGACGAACTGCAACGTACAGCGCCGAAAGAGTTTGAGGAGTCGGTGATACTGACGAACGAAGGGCATCGAAGAGTCTTGAAAACTTGGTTGCCTATAAAAAGCGAATGGCGTTTGCTATTCCGAGCTTCACGAGATGGATTTGCTGCTTTAGCGTTTCATTTCAAATGCGACAACAAAGGACCTACAGTCACTGTTGTAAAAAGTGGTGGAAACATTTTTGGAGGCTTCACTGAGAACGCTTGGACAAGTAAGGTAAACTGATATGATTCTAAAATACAAATGAGCTTTATCGAGTAACTCACCGCCTGATGAATGGCCTTGAATTCGTATAGCCTGTGTGACAGGCATTTGTGCATTCACCCTTGTTGATTTCCTTCCTAATTTTTAAATTATTATTTCCTCTTTATTCTGATGGCTTGCACACTGCTCATACTTGGATACCTAGTTAAGCCACACTAACTGATAAACTGATAAACACCAGTGTAAAGGATTACGTAGATCATACTCATTGAACCAGCTGGATAAGCTGATAAGTCCATGAGCAGGATATTGGTGACGTCTTTATAGGTGGCTAAAACTTATTTCTACGTTTCTCAGGGGAAAACATTTCGGTAGAATTGAAAAAAATTATTGTAGATGGCCTCAGGCTGAAATTTCGTATTCTATGCAAAGGAGCATGCAGGACTTGTATCAGATGATATTAGTTATCTTCGTGGTTTTAAACCGAGTTCAATATTGGTTCAGGATTAAACAAGTGGACTGGAGCAGAAAATGTTTGAAAGGTTTAGATTTAAAGAAATTTCAAATTGAAATGTGAAAATGACTGTTTAACACATAATGTCTGAATATACAGCTATTTCAAAAAACGTTGTCGGAAGAAAAGCCGTTAAGCCAACACCGAAAGGTAATATGGCATTTTTGTAATGACCTGCTACAGGTCCTATAGGAGTTTTGCGGCCACTCATGTATGTCCCTGAGAACACTATGGAACGTCTTTCTGTAAGTGAGAGTATTTCTAAACGTTGGACAACTCTTAAAACAGAGGTGGCTGGAGGGCCTTCAAACAGTAGGGAGCTTAAGCAAATAAAATTGCGACAAAAGAGACCATGAACAATTACAATAGCTTTTAGCAAAACAACAACTGCACGTGCATCACGCTTTTTTGTCCGTGGCCGTTGTTGCCCGACTACGGCTTGAAATGTCTCATGTTTTATAGGAGACGTGAACAGCAGAGCACAATTTTCTTTTCTTTTTTTTGTAAACTTAAAACTAGTCCTTTAGAATTCATTTCCAGGGAAATCGCCATCGTCTAAAAAATTGAACGAGGCGGAATAAAGGCGATGTGGTTGTCCATACATTCTCACATGCTAACCAGTGTAGTACAAAATATTACCTGCAGTTAGAAACCATTACTCGGAAAAAAGTTTGTTTATAAAATATTTTTTCGCCAACTTCGTTACTACGTTATGCAAATTGATAAAATGTAAAATTTAATGTCATTTTTCCTTGCTAATTACCTGAACAAAATTGCTTTCAAAGACGGAAATAAGCAAGAGTGCACTTCGACTGAAAAGTATTTTTACCTCGTGCTTTTTTAAAAACTAAAATGATAAGTATGGTTCAGTATAAATGAAGAATAAAAATCAGCAACCGGTTTAGTGGAGTGATTGTTTGCCAGCAAAAGACAGATTTGAAACAACCCATATTACCTTGCGGTCTTGGCTTGAAGATTTTTTGCTTTTCTTCCGACAACGTTTTTTGAAATAGCTGTATGTGTCAGGTGTAATCACTGCTATTCACAGGTCCTACTGATAGTGAATGGGTGCGCATGTCTTGTCGCAATGCCTTCATGTTCAGCTTTGTAAACCCAAGTGGCCTGGAGCCGACCAAACTGTCGCGTACCTCAGGGTATGAGACATATGGCATCTACTGTAATAACACCTGTGGACCGGCATTTGGCAGTGAGATCTATGACCTATATATATCAGATAATGCAAACACAAGTCGTAGTAGCAGCCATCTCGGCATCGCCTATCAGTCCCCACCAGGACAACCGAACACGTTCTTCACTGGTGGTAATAGTTTCATTGTCACAGATTACGAGGTATTCGGACTCCGCCAGTGACAAATACCAAGCAGGTGAAATAAACTCTTACACTGACAAAGGTATTTTTAAAATGCCTCATTAGGAGTGCTAGGTACTCAGGAGAAATATGTTACTTTGATATTGTTCGGCTTTAATGTGAAAGAAGGGCCTTGAAAGTGGGGCCAAATCAGAGCCGTAGGTAAATAAACGAACTTGGATTAATTTTTTTAAAATAAGAGCTGATTTGAGTATATTTTAAAGGTTCTCAGAAAAAAATATTTTCTTCACCTTGACTAGTCTCCCAGAGAGCGTCTTTTTGCCGTAAAAACCTCACCAATCTCTCTCTAACTGCTGATCCTAATGGACATTGCATCTTCAACCTTTTCTGAAACCTGCCTGTGTTGCATTCACTTCTTCTTCAAGTTTTGATTCTAGTCTCTTTTTTGATTATTTTAAGTATGAGAAAAGTGCCTTGAAAGTGGGACCAAACCAGAGCCGTAGGTAAATAAATGAGCTTGGATTAATTTTTTTAAAATAAGAGCTGATTTGATTATATTTTAAAGGTTCTCAGAAAAAAAATATTTTCTTCACCTTGACTAGTCTCCCAGAGAGCGTATTTTTGCCGTAAAAACGTCACCAATCTCTCTCTAACTGCTTATCCTAAGGGACATTGCATCTTCAACCTTTTCTGAAACCTGCCTGGGTTGCACTGACTTCTTCTTCAAGTTTTGATTCTCGTCTCTTTTTGATTATTTTAAAAATGATTTTACTTGCGTGGCTAATTAGGGAAATAGTGCGATAGTTGGTGCGGTCCTTCAAATATCCTTTTTTAGGTATTGGAGTGAAGATCGATCTATTTAGCCATTCTTTCGGCCACTTCCCTTGGTGCCAAATTTTCTTACATATATGGTGGTAGAAATCAATCCCCGGTTATCCATTTGCTTTGATCATCTCTGCGGTGATGAGAAAGGAGCCCACTGAGTTTTTTAATTGCCAATTCCACCTCCTCTCTCAGCGGCTCCCTACTTTTCAGATCTTCGACAAGCTCAACTTCTAATTCCTCTTCCGTGTCTTCAGCGCACTTATACATATCCTCACAATATTTAGTCTGTTCACAGAACCTCTATTTTCTCTTCAAAGTCAGTCGAGCTCGCGTGATAAAAAACAAAAACCGCGGGGGATTTACTGACTGCTAGTGCAAGGGAGTAGGGGTGGGAGAAGAAGACGCGCTTCGTACTAGCTCTCGCTCGCTTTGCTCAGGCGCTCGCCGAAGTTTTCGAATAGAACGAAAAGAAAAATAAAACGACGTCTGTCTACAGGCTACACAATATTCTTTCCACCTTAGTTTAATGTCCTCATTCTCTGGAAGGATAGTCCCGTTCTTATCTTTGATAACTCTAAGTTGCGGCTGGAACTTCTTCCCACGGAATTTATCTCTCTGAACATTTCTTGTGAGTTATTGCGGGCATGGTGCGACTCTATCTTCCAACATTTATCTTTTATGTAGTTCACCAATCTAGCCACTCGGCAACATTTATTTCTCGATTACTTCTTGAAAGCGTTGACCTTCTGCGTGAAGAAGACTCGCAGGTGCTGTGTTTTGTTGTCGTTGTTAAACTGAAAAAGCAATATAAGATGATTGCGTCAGTTGTCAGTTGTCAGTTGGTTCGAGATTGGACTGCATCCCGAGATGCTCTAATAAGAACCCTTTTATCCACCTTTTGTTTGCCTTTGTGACCGACTGAGTCCAAAACCTATGTTAGAATATCATGTCATAGGCACGGCAAAGCAATTAATCTGGTTCACAGTAAATTGGAATTTGCCTTTGATTTCCACTCTGCCCGTAGTTTGGTCTCAAAGAGGCGCATCATTTTGTTTCCTACTAGCTGTACAAGGCCAGCACAAACGAAAGAATATTAAAAAAAACTCCAGGGCAACTAATATTTCAATTAGCAAAACTGTTCCTCAGTCTATACACCTAACTCGCTTCACACACACACCTCAAATAAACTCACTATTAAGCGCACCAACTCACGGGTCTGCAAGTGTGCGCAATATTAAGGGGAACTGAGTTTATATGCGTTGAGTAAGCCGGAACAAAACTTGTACGTTAAACTGTGTAAGTAGATAGTAAATGGTAGTCAAGAATGGCATTTTAATCGTATATAATATTTTAATTACCGAATATCTTATGAATACACTCTATATGCCCATCTGATTAATTTTAGCCATGATGTCATTCTTCCTTGGAATGGATATACTACTGACAGTGTCCTTCATTAACGTCACAAAGTCTGTTAAATTATGCTTAAAGGTTAATCAGTGCACATACTCGCTACAAGGTTGGTAGGGGCTTGTTTGACTTCTCTTAATATGTATATTTATTTTTTATTGCAGATGAACTGCAGTTCATCAATGTACCTTGAGCACGAAAGCAGCAGTGGATTACAGTTAAGAGCAACTATCAACATTTTCTTTACGGGCACATGGTGCCTTTGGTTGTTAGTATGATGACGATCTAGACTGAATAACTGAGAGCCAGTGCGTTCTTAGAGCTTCGAACTGATCATATGATAATCTAGTCTCGTGAGTCAATAGTTCCTGTGTGATCTAGCATCTGCCTACAGCACATCCTGAGATTAGGATTAAATCTTCAGATATCGTAGCCGAGACCCAAAGCAAACCGACTTTGTCAGTCCGTTCTCAGTTTCATTATTGAAAAAATTAAATTTTGTCTCTAGGGTATGTATACCGTATTTAAAATTCTTAATTATTTAACGCGGGAACCTCAATAAAGGCAAGTCGTTTAAAGAAATTAAAAATGAACCACTCAGGAGCTTGTTTGATATAAAAACCATTTTTGTTCAAATATACTTCAAATTCAACCAAACACCTGGTCAAGACTAAGGGCCTGTTTACATGGAGGTGGGGGACCCCAGGTAGGTGAGGTAACCCGCTTAGGTGGAGTAACCCGCCTGTCCATAATCTCTCATTTTACTTGGATCACGCTTACATGATAGGTGGGGTGACCCACCTAGGCGGGTAGCCTGGTCTGCCAGACCGGGTAACCCTCTCAGCGGGGATTAAATTTTGCCATGTAAACGTTTCAAGGTGGGGTAATCCGCCTAGCCGGGGTCGGATTCGGAATACATCAAATTCGCGCCACAGCACTGAAGGTTACAGCACTGAAGGTTGCAGCAAGAGCAGCACGTGAGTGTAGAACAGCATTAATCGCCAAAAACACGAGGTTTGCCAGCATTTTTCTTGTTTACATTCAGAAAGTGTACCCGGGATGGCGGGATTGTGAGATTGCATGTAAAGGAGGGTTACTTTTTTACCCCACCTAAACGGGTTACCTCACCTATCTGGGGTCCCTCACCTTCATGTAAACAGGCCCTAAGTTTAAAATAAACAAAGAGGCCGTTGAATAGCGCTTTCCACTATTACTAAAAATAGGTTTTGTCACCTTGGACCCCCCGCGTGACTCACACAAACTTCGCAGTCTAAAATACAGAACTATTTAATGGAAAGAGATGATGTAAAAAGTCAGGATACTACAATGTTGATTTGCGGCGGAAGAAACGGAAATCATAGCTTATTCAATGTCATAATCATCATGTGGTACTCCGCAGTCTTCTCTCTATCGATGACAATAGTGACCAGTTTAGCAAAAAGGTTTTTGAGCAACGAACGTCAACCATAAGTGGAAATTTTGCATTCTTGAACAGTTGTTACGCCTAAGTTTTCTGGGTCTTTATAAGAGTGAAGGCACTTAGCAATACACAGTTACTAGCGTCAAGGTATATTAAAAGGGAAATTGCCTCACTACCGGTTGACGTGCATTGCTCAAAAACGTCTTTCTCCCGTGCGCACTAAGCTCCTCCCCAGGTCTTTTCGCTTAGTAAAGGGCAGGGGCGGTGTCACAGCGTTTTGGGCATCCCCGCGTTTTGGGCATCCCCATTCCCAAATCCCTAGCGTTTTGGGCATCCCCTTCTCATATTACTGCAGCGTTTTGGGCATCCCCCGGTACCCTCCCGGGATGCTCAAATCGCTAGTGTTTTGGTCATCCCCTCCAAAAAAATGCTGGATTTCGCGGGAAAATCGAAAACGTTTTAGAGATGGCTTCCGCTAAATATAGAAATCTTTTCCAGTATCTTAAAAAGAAGGCTTATCCGGAACGCTTTACAAAGCAAAAAAACAACTCTGCGAAATTTGCCAAAAAGTTCGAGTATGACTCAAAATTAGAGTCCTTCTTCTAGGTGGCAAAGGAGAAGGATGGCACAGCGCTTCGACGAATTGTTCACCGAGGAAGAGAAAGTGAGGGTCTTCGAAGAGTGCCACTCTGCTCCTTTTTCTGGACACGCCGGCCGCGATAATACTTTGCACCCTCTGAAGGTTGTTCCCAAGGTGTGGTACTCGGTCGGAATTGATTTAATAGAAGCCCCTACTACATCTCAAAACGGCAACAGATTTCTTCTGTCGCGTAGGTGCAAGAGGCCTCTGTGTAAATTGTGTGACAGCCTTTTGTGTGTCAAGTAGCGCTGCGGGGTTAAGTTGTACAGGCCTCAAATGTCATGCATACTATGAATTCAACACCGCAAAACGCAGTTTCAAGTTTATTCATGTTTGTCTTTTGATTGTTTTGTTCAGTATTCTTGTTTTTGGCTGTTTGGAATCAGACGATCGCAGGTGCCGGCGATTGCGGCATTTCTCGCTGGTAAACAGTTCTATTAAATAAAATTGAAGCTTTGCAAACAATGAAGCTTTGTATAGCGAAGGGATGTTATGAGGTTGTAAATTTCAGTTTCGCCCCGTTTTGAGCCAACGTTTACTGCCTATGGGTTTTTTTTCTGCGCAATAAACCCGGCGAAAAGTGTCAGACGCTATAATTCTAACATGCATCTACACTATTCAACCGTAAATTCGTGATTGACAATCCCAACTTTTCCCCAGTCTGAAATAATTTAGGCAAAGTCGAAGCGATCAGCGTTTTGGGCATCCCCCACCGGGGATGTCCAAAACGCTAGGGATTTGGGAATGGGGATGCCCAAAACGACCTGGGGACTAGGTTAGTACGGGCGAAGGAAGACAGGAAGGAGAAAACGGCTTCACCTCTCACATTTCCTTTCCACTGTCTCTTGCGGTTAGTCACCAGTTACTCGCATTTCGCGCTCACCTGTATGCGAAATAGGAATCGCCCGAGGAGGAGGCAGGCCATGGATAGTTATGATTAAGTTGTCAAGTCGACTGTAGCCTGCGTGGCTCTCGCGCGCCCTGAATCCGCTTCCCCTCTCTTTAACGCCTGACACGCACGCTGAGCAGACTGTGAAAGCCGACTGTAAGAATTTGTTTTAGATAAAAGGAATTTTTCCTCACCGTTTAACAAACAAAGGGCCTCTTTACATGGAGGTGGGGGACCACAGGTAGGTGAGATAACATTTGGCGGGTCACCCCACCTATCATGTAAACGTGATCAAATTAAAATGAGAGATTGTATGGACAGGCGGGTTACCCCACCTAAGCGGGGTACCTCACCTACCTGGGGCCCCTCACCTCCATGTAAACAGGCCCAAAGATGACCCAGCGTGTTGACCCCACTTGTTGTTACTGCTGAGGGTGTCTGAATGCGTGCACACGCTTTTATTCAGACGAAAGGGAGATGAAAGAAATGATTAAAGTAAGCTCTTTATTCACTGAAAATTTTTGTTGAGCTATCTTTATTTTTACTGCTCATTAACACCTTTTTTGATGTCTGTCCTAAATATTCTTCTTTAAATGATAACGAACTCATCTGATCAGACACTCCCAGTTGGGCCCAGCCTATTCTCTTGATTGTGTATTGGTTTTGTTCGAAGAAAATTTGTGTTTATCACTCTTGGGACTTAACGGGTTAACCCATCTTAAGGTTGTTTGTCAGCATTTGATCTAGTCTTACGTCACGGTTTCAAGGCTGTCGCTTGGCGGAATTTTACCCCAGTCAACAGGCCCTCCTCAGTAGCCTGCGATCAATATACCTTATCTCTCTTGTATCACTCTCTTCTCATAAGCAACAAGAAGAAAAATATTAAAGGTTAAGGTTTCAGCGCATGCTTTATTGGTGTGTGAACAGAGAGCCTAACGAAATAATGTATCCTGCCTGTACATGTACGTATGTCTGGCCAGCTAAACAGGAATAGCTGTCCAGTCTTTTCTCAGATTGATATTGGATCCAGGGCTCAAAAAAGGTCCTGTCTAAGTAGTTTTTTCTTGCAGGGCTAGTACCTTTTTAAGCTCACGTGCCCAATGGGCAAGGGTTCAGGCAAGTAATCATCTAACGACATCTTTGACTGAGATGAACAAGAAGTGGCCCTAGGCAAGCCAAATGTGAGAGTTGCCTGCATAAAGGACAAGCTAGAATTCATTTTTTTAGCACTGTGGAGCTCTGTGCGCATCAAAGGTTGAAGGGACTGAACTAACTGAGGTTTAATGGTCAATTTTAAGCTCTGCAATTTTCCTTTGCTCTAAATCCCAAGTATTATTAATCAGCTTAATCATTTAACTGGTAACTACATAACTAGTCAAAGAATGGATGTTAATTTAAATTTGGCTATTTCTTTTGAAAAATCTTGTTAGAATGCAGGGCTCAAAATAACGGCCGGTCAACGGACAATGTCCTGACCGATTGGGGAGTTGACCGGTCAACCTTTCGTCTTGCCGGTCATGTTGACCGGTAACATTCGATCATATTGAAAATGAAATAAATTAAAATTTCTATTCTGTTCAGTTGTTTCAGATGTTATCAGAGTGTAGAGAGTAGTACTTGAAATTTTTTTGGAATTTTTATAATTTTTTGTATTCATGTGTTCATAGATTATTGCTTATATATAACTGTTTTTAATTATACTAGATATTATTATTAAAATTGTAGATTTAATGCACGTTCGTATTTTGAACGAGCACTTGTGCTCTTAGACGATAACGTGGTTAAATAAATTATTGTATTATTGTATTAATGTATTGTATTGTAAAGTATACGAATAACCAGTTGCGTTATCCATTTTCGTATACCTTCCATTACCCACTACAGTGGAACCCTATTAATACGGTCACCAATGGGCCAAAAAATTTTGGCCGTATTATAAACGGGAGACCATATTAAAGAGGGTTTTTTTTTTTACAGGGAAATGTATGGTCGTTTTGCCTGGCGGCCAAAAATGAAAGTGGCCTTAATAACGAGATGACCGTGATAGCCGTAAAGAGGGTTCCACTGTATTTATATTTCAATAAATTATTTTTTTAGCCATAAAGTGCGTTGGTGCGAAATTTTTCAACTAGCTTAAGATCCTTTTAAAAACCTACATGACAAAACTCCCTACCGTTTCATATACTAGTCTCCTTCGCAGCCGTTTTTAGCCTCGTCACGCAACGCCAGTATGCAAGAGCAACTACCTACTTTGTAGCTTCGAGATACTAAATAAAAACATAGGAGAATAAAAGGTACAGAAAGTAATCGGAAGGAAAGTAGCTATGACTGAAAAAATGGTGGAATTGCCAATCTAGTCCATGTAACATCGATAACTTCTGTTAAATAATTTTAAAATGAAAACTCATTATTTTCCCTTTTTTGTGGAAAAATCCTAGGGTAAGCTCCTTGATTATTGCCCTACTTCTTGAGATTAGAAAAATTTGAAAAAAAAATTGAAAAAAATGTTATGAAAACTAATGGGAAATCAGAAACAATACATCTTAAGTAAATTCTTGGGTCAGTTTAAAGTTCTGAACACACATGTCACATGTTTAAAAAGCCAAAGATCGGGTCAGGGTCTGGGAGTAATGTTGTATGGACTCAAAAGGTCAAACCTCTGTAGGTACTGTTGTAGTTGAACGTTGACAGCTTTCTCCATAATTTTCAACATAACCGGCAATATGGAGATTGGTCTGTAGTTGTCCATACTTTCATGTCCACCCGACTTATATAAGGGACGACGCGGGCCATCCGTTCCAATCACATCGAACAATTCCAGTACTGACCGATAAGTTTACAAGAAATGTCACAGTGGGAACGATAACCGAAGGGCCGTCTTTCAAAAACCAAGCCGAAATCTCATCCAGACCAGTGGCCTTTTCCGCTTTTAAGTCCATCAGTTGCTTTTAAGAAAGAAAGTTTTGGGAAACTGGTTGAAGCACAAAACTTTCATTAGTAAACTTTTCAAAGGGAGACCAAGAATGGTAGTTGATTGAACGGATTCCAGGAGCTTGGACACAGTGTTAGTGAAAAAGATGATAAATTTCTCGAAAATAGTCGATTTACTAGTGATGGTTTCACCCTTGTCCGTTATAATAGATTGAATGCTTTTCAGTAGAAATATAATCTTTTGAGAGAATCCATATTTCATTAGCTTATAGAAAAGGCCGTTTCTCCAAATTGTGTCATAGGCCTTTTGAAAGTCGACAAAGCAGGCGTTTACCTTTTTATCATTTTTCGTATAAAGATCAATTAAGAGTCTTCAGAACAAAAACGTGGTCAGACGTCTATAGCCTTTTCGGAAACCAATTTGGTTGTTATGTATTATATTGTGTTCGTCAAGATATTTTGTAAGAAAGTCGTTAATAATTAGGGTAAATAATTTACCTTTAAAACTACACACAGTAATTCCGCGATAGTTATTGGGGTCGTCTATATCACATGCTTTCAATACGGGTGAAATATAACCCACCGACGACAACTGAGGAAAAATGCCGGACTTCAAAACTTTATTAAAAAGAATTTTCAATACAGGGCCAATGATGGACACGCTTGATTTGACCATCTAATTAGATATACTATCATTTCCGACTGCCTTGCCAGTTTTAACTTCTGTAACTTGGTTGATGCTTTACGTATCTCTTCAAGCGTGATTGGTTCGTCTAGGATTGTTTCATTTAATTTTGCGAATTCGGTAATTTTGGATATGTTGAATTCAACCAACTTCTCAAACCCACTCTTAGAGGAGTTATGGGTGTAGAGAGTTTTCTAAAAAAGGTGAACCATTCGTCTGCATCAATTTTGTCTGATATTTGATTGGCTGCGATGTCAGGCTCAAAAGAAGCAATTTTTTGAAGTAGGAATTATTTAAAAGATCTTTCCTTCGTTTTTACTAATTTCTTAAAAGCTTTCTTTAGTACAAAAAACGTGCCTCGTAAAATGGGATCAGAGGGAAATTTCGAAGTCAGTTTTCCAAAGCGTAGTACTTCTCTTTTAGGTTCAAACCACTTGTTTTTCTTTTTCCGAGAATTTTTGGATTTTTTTGGACACAGGTAACCCTGATTTAACAGGTAATGTGGCTTCAGCAACACTGAAAACAACATCCGAAAGATCTTTAACCGCGTCATCGACATCATAGGAGTCGTCTTTCAGACATGTATTAGAAAATTTGTTAAGGCGGTCTACCACCTGCTGTGATGATGATTGATCCAAAAATTTTGTTTTGAATATATTGTTCCATTTAAAAGACGCAGGTATAGGGTGTAACTGAGAAGGAGACTTTTTTGGTTTCACAAGCACACCGATTTCAATACAAAAGATATCGGACAATGGCATGACCAGTCCGTTAGAGGGGAGACGACAAAACCCATTATTTCAGTTAGTAATTCCTCACTTACTACAGCGTAGTCAATTGAACTTGCTCCATTGGGGGTGAAGCAGGTACAGGTAAAGTCGCCTAGTCTGTCCCCTTTTGTTCTCCCGTTAAGAATTCTTAATTTAAAGCCATGGCAAAGTTCTATGAATTCTAAGCCAGACTTGTTAACTGTATGATCCCTGTTGCTTCTCCGTAAAACAAGTTCGCCTTCAGATACTCCTAATCTACAATTAAAAACACAGGAGACAGCTGAAAAATCATCCAAGTTTCCAGTACGTGCATTAAAGTCACCGCAAAAAATTATTTTGCCTTTTTTACTGAAATAAGAAAGCTGGTCACGGAAAGTGATAAAGCACTTAATGCGGTCTTTGTTACGGTGGTAAATAAACGGAACAAACGGAAATGTCGTCCGTAGGTCCAAAGAAATTCCGATCTAATTTCCACCATAACAATCTGTCGTCATCATATTTACAAATATTGACGCCCTGAAACTACTGCTCTTTTACCTGAAGGGTTATTCCACCCGATGGACGCTTAGCTCTTTGGCTTTTCTTCCTATATAAAGAAAAACTATTATATCCCTCAAAATATTACTTGCTCATCTGTTGGCAACCAGGTTTCTACCAATGTTAAAGGAGGCGAATTTTAAGCACCTTTTTGTTAACATGTCTCCAATAGTGTAAAAAACAAGGAAACAAAGAAAAAAGAAGGGACAAAACCGCTAGTGTATAAAAGGGATTGGGAGAAAACAAAGAAGGTCAATAGAGGTAATAACTGATAAGCGTAACTAATAAGGAAGCACCGATCAGTAACACACCCCCACAACAACAACAACAAAAAAACAAAAAACAAACCAAACAAACAAACAATAACAACAACTAGATGATGGGACCATCCATCGAAAAAAGAAGCTGATTGACTCAAGGGGCTTCACCTACGATGTGCAGGAGCGCGGGAAAGGGACCACCTATTGGCAATGTATAGTGCGCCCGAAAGGGAATTACTGCAGAGCGACTGTGAGATAAAGGAATGGACAATTTGTGACGAGAAAACAGTCCCACAACCACCTAACCTTAGATCAGGCGTTTTTTTTTGTGCTGAGGGAGAGGGAATGATCGCAGGCTTACAACCACCCCGCCGCTACTGGTGCCGTTACCGTCGTTACCGCCACCAAGATTTTTGTTGCTGTGAAGGAGCAGGCGTTACAGGATGTTTTCAAGCCGGCCTCTACAATCGTCGAAGAGGTGAAAATGTAAAACAAACAACCTATTCAAAATTCGGAAGGTGAATCTTATGTTGTGTTTTCTTTCTTGTTCCGTTTACAGGTGCTCTTAGACGAACTCAACTCCGCCCCGTGTGATGCCCTTTCCAAACCCAGTTACATCGCCTTGCGACAACGTCATAGGCCTGAAGATCCAGTTGACCTAGATTTCGTCCTGGACAGGAGACTCACCCTCCCGACGACTTCCCTCGGGCAGACGTCGAAGCAAGGAACCGGCGAATTGAACATAATGAAATTTCGGGCGACATGACTTTGAGGGAGATGACTTTCGGGCGACCACAGGTAGCCCAAGCTCGAAATATGAGCATCGGCGAGCATCGGCATTGTTGCGTAACATTCAAAATAGAAGGATTTGTATCAATGGGAAAAAAACCTATCGTTTCCGTAACCTTCGAAAATGAAAGGATTTCAATAAAAAACAGCTTACCTTACTTAAAATGTGTGTTACGTCTCTTCTGTGTGGTCCACGGGCCAATTTTTGGCCGTTTTATGGGTTTTATGTAAACGGTTTTCTCTCTATATAAAGGTTTAAAGGTTTTTTCCCATACAAATCCTTGTATTTTGAATGTTACGCAACAATGCCGATGCTCATATTTCGAGCTTGGGCTACCTGTGGGGCGACTTGACCGTAAACCCAACAAACTAATTCTGTTGAGACAGTAGACTGCAAAACAGTCCGTATTTTTTACAAGTAAATGAAGTTCTCATCGACGCTAAAAATTACATTAACACTGAGAAAGGGTGCGAAATAATACAGCAAGAAGCGAGCAGAGTTCGTAAAGCGCAAGCCTCCATCGATGCGATGTCGAAGAAGGTTAAAGTCGACGACCAGGTTCACTTTGCATCCACTATTAAACTCAACGTTGGCGGTCAGCACTTCACCACAAGTGTGCAGACGCTGAGAAAAGATCCCAACTCGATGCTTGCCGCCATGTTTTCTGGTAAATTTGAGATGAAGCCTTCTGAAGATGGTTCTTTCTTTATCGACCGAGATGGAACTTACTTCCGGTTTATACTAAATTATCTTCGTAACGGAGAACTTATCTTGCCTGATGGTGCTACATTCCTCAAGGAACTCGAAGCAGAAGCTAAGTTTTACCAGATTCAAGGGATATTGGATGAACTTTCGAAGCCTAAAGTACAATTTACAATTGACAATTTACCGAAAGAGTTCGAGGATTCGTTGATTTTGACAATTGAAACGCGTCGAGTCTTGAAAGGTTGGTTGCCTCTGGCTATGGCAGGCGAATTGCGTTTGCTGTTCCGAGCTTCTCGAGATGGTTTCGCCTCTTCAGTGTTTCATTCGAAATGCGACAACAAAGGGCCAACAATCACTGTTGTAAAAAGTGGTGGAGACACTTTTGGAGGCTTTACAGAGAACGCTTGGACAAGTAAGATAAATTGATATGATTCAGTTCTAAGTACAAATTAGCATCGAGTATTGAACTCACTCCTGATGAATGGTTGAGAACGTTAATTAAAATTTTATGCATGTCGCATAGCTTGGGCAGGCATTTGTGCATAAATCACCCTTGTTAATTCCCTTCCTAATCAGTCAAATTATTAATTTCTCTTTATTCTGAAGGCTTACACACTGCTCATTTGGGTACCTAAGCCACTGACTCGGACTATTAAACACCGCCGTGGCTATAACCGGTCAAGGTTTGAAAACACTAAATGACCGGCAGTCCTATATTCTCGGTAAATTTCGCAAATCGCAAAAAAATACAGCTGAACCAAACTATCATTTGTCGATCAAGAAAAGTCAAGCTATCCTGAAATGCTTTATAGATCCCAAGTCTAGCGTTTGGTTTACGCTGGGCATACTGGTTTTGAAAATCTTTAATTGACCCGTTACCGGCCATATAGCCACAGCGAATATAGCCACTGCGAAAAAACACCAGTGTATAGGATGACCATAGGTCATACTAATTAAAGCAGGATATAGGTACCTCCTTTATTAACTATTTCTACGTTTCTCACTCAGGGGAAAACGTTTCGGTAGAATTAAAAAAAGATATTGTCGATGGCCTCAGTCCGAAATTTCGTATTCTATGCAAAGGAGAAGGTCTGGTTAGTTATCTGCGTGGGCAACCGAGCTCAATGTAGGTTCAGGATCAAAGAAGTGGAATGGGGCAGAAAATGTTTGAAAGGTTTAGATTTAAAGAACTTTGAATTCTAAATGTGAAAATAACTGTTTAACACATGTAATGTCTGAATATATATGTCAGGTGTAATCACTGTCATTCACAGGTGGTGGTGAATGGGTGTCATGTCGCCATGCCTTCCTGTTCAGCTTTGTAAACCCAAGTAGCCTGGGACCGACCAAAATGTCGCTCATCACTGGCGAGGAAGGGTATGGCATCTATTGTCATAGCAGCTATGGACCAGTGTTTGGCAGGGCTAATACGTTTGGTCTTGGGTTTGGTGTTCAGCATGACCTATGTATATCAGATAATGCAAACACAAATTCTAGTAGCAGCTCTCTCGGCCGCACTTATCAGCTCCCACCAGGACAACAGAGAACGTTCTTCACAGGTGCCCAAAACTTCCCTGTTACAGATTACGAGGTGTTTGGACTCCGCCAGTGACAACTACCAAGCAGGTGAAATAAACTCTTCCTGCTAAAATACTCCATGCTTTTTCCAAACGTTGTAACGTAAAGGTATTTAATGCCTCATTAGGGGTGCTAGGTACTCAGTAGAAATATGTTTCTTTGATATCGTTCGGCTTTAAGTTAAGAGAGGTGCAAAGTGTGGCCAAATCGGAGCCGTAAATGAACTTGGCTTAATTTTTTAAAAATAGGAGCCGATTTAAGTATAACTGAAAGGTTCTCAGAAAGATACATTTTCTTCACCTTGACTAGTCTCCCATAGTGCGACTTTTTGCAGTAAAAACTTCATCAATCTAGCGTCTATTCCTATTATTTCTTGAAAGCGTTGACCTTCTTCGTGAAGAAGACTCTCGGGACATTTGTCCGTGTCACTACAGTTGCTGTGTTTTGCTGTCGTTGTTAAACTGAAAAAGAAAGATAAGATGAATGTGTCATCCCGAGATGCTCTAAAAAGAACCTTATTATCCGCTTTTCGTTTGGCGTTGTGACGGACTGAGCCCAAAACGTATGTTAGGCCGTCAATAGCATTTCATAGGCACGGCAAAGTAATTCATCTGGTTTATGGGAAATTGAATTTCCCTTTCATCTCCACTCTTTCCGTAGTGTGGCCTCAAAAAGGCGCATCATTTTGTTACTGACTTGCCTTGTACGTGTTTCCTACCAGCTGTACAAGGCCAGTGCAAAAGAAATGGTAAGAAACTCCAGGACAATTAATATTTCAATTAACAAAACTGTTCCTCAGTTTATACACTTAACTCTCGCTTCACACATACACCTCAAATGCACTCACTATTTTAGCGCACTAACTCACGGGTCTGAGAGTGTGCGCAATATTACGAGGAGTTGACTGTATCTGCATTGAGTAAGCTGGAACAAAACTTGTATGCTAAGCTGAAGAAGTACATGGTAATCAAGAATGACCGTTTAATCGTATATAATATTTTAATTACTGAATATCTTATGAATACACCCTATATGCCCATCTGATTAGTTTTAGCCGTGATGTCATTCTTCTTTGGGATGGATATACTACTGATAACGTCGCCAAGTGTGTTAAATTATGCTTAAGGGTTAATTTGCGCATACTCGCTACAAGGTTGGTAGGGGCTTGTTTGACTTTTCTTAATATTTGTCTTTTTTTATTGCAGGTGAACTGCAGTTCATCAATGTATATGAGTGCGAAAGCAGCAGTTAAGAACCACTATCAACATTTTCTTTTACAGGCACATGGTGCCTTTGGTTGTTAGTATGATGACGATCTAGATTGAATAACTGAGATCCAGTGTGTTCTTAGAGTTTCGAACTGAACACATGATAATCTAGTCTAGTAAGTCAATAGTTCCTTTATGATATAGCATCTGCCTAAAGCACAGCCTGAGATTAGGATTTAACCTTCAGATATCGTAGCCGAGACCCATAGCAAACTGACTTTGTCAGTCCGTTCTTATATCATTCATGAAAAAATTAAATTTTGTTTCTGGCCTGCATACCGTATTTAAAATTCTTAATAATTTAACGCGGGAACCTCAATAAAGGAAAGTCATTTAAAAAAGTTGAAAATGAACCACTCAGGAGCTTGTTTGATAAAAAAAAAAAAACATTTTTTGTTCAAATATACTTCAAATTCAACCAAACGCCGGGTCAAGACTAAGTTTAAAATAAACAAAGAGGCCATTGAATTGAGAAAATACGGAAATCACTTTAATGGAAAGAGATGATGTAAAAAGTCAGATTACTACAATGACGATTTGCAGAGGAAGAAACGGAAATCAGAGCTTATTCATTTAATATCATAATCATTATGTGGTACCGGCTCAGTCTTATGTCTCGTACCCGGATGTTGCTCTCTCGATGACAAGGAGCTTAAGCAAAGACCTTTTTGAGCAACACGTGTCAACTGGAAGTGGACTTTTTGGATTCTTGAACAGCTGTTACGCCTAAGATTTCAGGAGAATCGTCTTTATAAGGGTAAAGACACTTGGCAATACACATGGTTTAGCGTTAAGGTATATTAAAAGGGAAAATTCCTCACTTGTTGTTGACGTGAGTTGCGCACCAACCTCGTCCCCAGGCCTTTTTGCTCAGAAAAGGGAGGGGCGATGTCATAGTGTAATGGACATCCCCCTTCCCAAAACCCTAGTGTTATGAACATCCCCTTCGGATATTACCTTAGCTATTTAGGTAAGGGTTACAAGGGATGTACATATCACTAGGGTTTTGGGAATGGGGATGCCCATATCACTGTGACAGCGGGAAGGGAAAGGACCTGGGGACGAGGTTGGTGTGCGCAAAGGAAGGCAGGAAGGAGAAAACGGCCTCATCTCTCACATCTCCTTTCCATGGTCCCTTACGCTTCGTCACTAGTCACCCCCATTTCGCGGTCGCCTCTACGCGAAATATAAAGTGCCTGAATAGGAGGCAGGCCGTGGATAGTTATGATTAAGTTGTCAAGCCGACTGCAGCCTGCGTGGCTCTCGTGCGCCCGGTATCCCCTTCCCCTCTCCTTTTAAACGCCTGTCACGCAGGCTAAGCAGACTGTGAAAGCCGACAGATCCAAGAAATCCTTCCTCGCCGTTTAACAAAAGCTAACAAACAAAGGTGACCCAGCATGTCGTTACTGCTGAGGGCGTCCACGCGCTTTTATTTAGAAGAAAGGGAGATGAAAGGAATGATTAAAGTAAGCTATTCATTCACTGAATAAACTGCATTGCTTCTTCTTAACGTCTAATACTTGCGATGAATATCTCACTGTGCGAACACAAATCAGGTCATGATCAGTTGTGTTAAACATTCGCTAACCTGGATGCCAGAGACTTTTCATGCGCAGTTTCCAGTTCCGGTCAGTTCTTTTTATTGAGCGGTGCGCCTACATTGTTCTTGAACATATGGCTAACGCCTTCTCAAAACTCAAATATTTAGCGGCCAAACATGGCATGTTTGAACCCACAAAGAATCTATTTTCTCGTTACGTGTCCACGTTTGGATCCAAACGACGGTATCATAGCTCACGGGTTTGCGTGGACGTCGCTGGAAGAGACAGTTGTCCTTTTACAATAGTATGACTTACTCGAGGTTGTTGGTAGTTTATATGCTGATGTAGCGAAGACCACAATGAGCAACTTTCGTCGAGTCGGAACTGCTTTCTCTGACGATTCCCGCAAGCCAGGACCGTTTTGCTCGTCGGCAGCTGCTCTGGCAAAATTTTTCCACGTAGAAATCTTTTGTCTCGTCGACAGAAGTAATACAAAGTTCGCTCGTCATGTTGCTTGCTTTGCGTGATCGGCAGTACCCGCAAGGTTTAAAATTAACTGACGGCATTCTAACCGACCAATAAGATGGCGCCCTTAAAATAACCAAGAAGTATGACACAGAACCAAGAATAGATTTCAAATAAGTTTCATGGGAGTAGGGTCATGTATGTGGGATTCGATCTCTTGGCTCATTTTCTCTTGTTATGGCAAAATCGGATGGGTTTGTAGCGTGTGTCTGGTTTGTATTCTTTTATTGTTTGTTATCTTCTGTTTTCGTTTTCTGTAACATTTTTCTCTTCTCTTACTGGTCTCGACTAGATTAAGATAATTACGTGCATCAAACATTAAAGCCTTTAGTTAATGGTTTTTAAATCCCTCAAGGCCTTGTTCCTGAGCGGAGCTAAGCTCCAAATTTATTTGTCGATCTAATACCACTCCATACACTTTTCGAGATTCTATAAATAAACTATTCCAAAGCCACGCACAAATGATCTCTGTAATAGCTTTCGCTTTAGTGGTGCTGTGCTTTGGAATCTCTGAGTAATTTTAGGTCTCTGTTGAACAATTACTACGTATCAAGTAAGGCACGGCAATCATGGAAAACATGTTTTTTAGTATGAATTGAAAAATTTTAAAAAGAAAGGGAGATGAAAGGAATGATTAAAGTAAGCTATTCATTCACTGAATAAACTGCATTGCTTCTTCTTAACGTCTAATACTTGCGATGAATATCTCGCTGTGCGAACACAAATCAGGTCAGTTGTGTTAAACATTCGCTAACCTGGATGCCAGAGACTTTTCATGCGCAGTCTCCGGTTTCGGTCAATTCTTTATATTGAGCGTTGTGCCTACATTTTTCTTGAACATTTGTCGAACGCCTTCTCAAATTTTAAATATTTGGCGGCCAAACATGGCATGTTTGAACCCACAAAGAACCTATTTTCTCGTTACGTGTCCACGTTTGGATCCAAACGACGGTATCATAGCTCACGGGTTTGCGTGGACGTCGCTAGAAGAGACAGTTATCGTTTACAATAGTATGACTTACTCGAGGTTGTTGGTAGTTTATATGCTGATGTAGCGAAGACCACAATGAGCAACTTTCGTCGAGTCGGAACTGCTTTCTCTGACGATTCCCGCAAGCCAGGACCGTTTTGCTCGTCGGCAGCTGCTCTGGCAAAATTTTTCCACGCAGAAATCTTTTGTCTCGTCGACGGAAGTAATACAAAGTTCGCTGGTCATGTTGCTTGCTTTGCGTGATCGGCAGTACCCGCAAGGTTTAAAATTAACTGACAGCATTCTAACCGACCAATAAGATGGCGCCCTTAAAATAACCAAGAAGTATGACACAGAACCAAGAATAGATTTCAAATAAGTTTCATGGGAGTAGGGTCATGTATGTGGGATTCGATCTCTTGGCTCATTTTCTCTTGTTATGGCAAAATCGGATGGGTTTGTAGCGTGTGTCTGGTTTGTATTCTTTTATTGTTTGTTATCTTCTGTTTTCGTTTTCTGTAACATTTTTCTCTTCTCTTACTGGTCTCGACTAGATTAAGATAATTACGTGCATCAAACATTAAAGCCTTTAGTTAATGGTTTTTAAATCCCTCAAGGCCTTGTTCCTGAGCGGAGCTAAGCTCCAAATTTATTTGTCGATCTAATACCACTCCATACACTTTTCGAGATTCTGTAAATAAACTATTCCAAAGCCACGCACAAATGATCTCTGTAATAGCTTTCGCTTTAGTGGTGCTGTGCTTTGGAATCTCTGAGTAATTTTAGGTCTCTGTTGAACAATTACTACATATCAAGTAAGGCACGACAATCATGGAAAACATGTTTTTTAGTATGAATTGAAAAATTTTAATATTTTTATATAGCAATAGTCAGTAAAAGTCAGCTGAAAAATGTAATGTAGGTTTTAAACTTTTTAAAATATTTCTTTACCCGATACAATTTTTAACCGCGCATAAATAAAGATTACCTTACCTTACTGTACCTTCTCGTATAATTGGAATATTTAAAATATTTAAATAAAGTTGTTGTTTTTGTATTGGACAGTGTTTAGAGTAGAGATAGAGAAATTCAATTTTTTTTCTTGTTTAGTTTCGTATAAGTAATTGCATAAGGCCGAGTAAAATTTAACATTAATATCACTTGTGTTTTCAGATGTTCCACGGCAATTTCTGCAACTTCTGAAAACAAAAGTGATACTAATCCTGAATTATAGAGTTTGGAATTTTATTTTTTCACAACGATGCCATCTGGAACATTTATAGTAAGGCCTGCAATCAACGTTACGTCATGTCAATGCCTTTTCAAGGAAGCTTTTCACGTTGAGGGAATCCGGTTTGTAGTCACCGCTGTTTTCTTTTCGCAACTCGGCATAAAACTGCGAGAGCATTTGGTCAAGGGCTTTCGCACTCATACTATTCTAGATTTGTATTCACGTTTCTCTCAGTCGTCCACTTTTTCAAAAACATTTCTCTAATACTCTGTGCTCTTCGTTGTGTTTTCGTTTTTGTTCAGTTCTGTTAAAAACTCTTCAATAGATTCATCGTCAACTTTCTCGAAACGAGTCGCCATTGTTGCAAAACTTTTTTGCGACACTTTTGCTTGCCAGCCGTTGCTAGGCGTTTTTTGAAAGTGATTTTCCCTCTGTGGAGCGACAATAACAAAAAGGCCTTCTGTCTCGTCCATAATTTTGCCCTCTATGTTATAAAGATTGTGAACACACATCCTCTTGTCTAGATCTCACAAGCATCCTGAAATTTAGCAATGGTACCGGATAATTCCAGGTAGTTGTTTGGTATAAAGGAGGTGTATCATTCGGCAAAGCCTTAAATTAGGAGTAAAGGTCCGAGGACAGAGCCTTCAGGCATGCCACATTTGAGCGAGCGAGACTGTGATTTTTTTCTCCATCGGTAAACACATATAGCGACAAACCTAATTAAAGGGTAATACTAGGATTTATCCCACGCCTTAAAGAAAGCCAATCAGAAAGCAAGAAAACCGTTGCATATTTTGCGGTGTAGGTATCATGCCTATTAAGTTTGTCAACCAATCATAAATCTTCCATTTTTTTCATAGTCTTTGTAGCCCCTGATTTGCTGTTATTTACTGTCTATTCACCTTTGCATTTGGGTCGCATGTTTTATTCTTCATTGCTGATCCTGATCTACATGGAGCTCTGCCCTTTGCAAAATGGTCCTTACATTATTTAACAGTTACTACAGCAAAAGTTCAATTTCTCAGGCAAGGACGGCAATGAAATTTACTGAAAGATGTGATGCACGTACAGGCTTCTTTCTTTTACTAAACCTATTGGCGTATTGACGTCCCCGTTGCTGTCGCCGTCATCGTCATTTTCTGTGTGCAGACCCATAGCCCTCGATCCCCGAATAAGTCATAAGAGAGGACTGGGCATGAGTCAGTAGAACCCTTTGTCCCTTGGAATCATAAAAGGAAGCAGCGTCTCACAATCTTACAATCACTTTGTGCGAAGTAGTTGTGTTCGTTTTCAATGTGTAGAATCCATCAGGAAAAAATCCTAAAACAATTTATATAGTTTAAAAACATCAAGCAGATCCTGAGAGGAAAGTAGAAATTACCCGCAGCCAGGAACCTTCGAATCCACGATGTCGCAGAATCAGGGTTATATTATCGAGGGCCGTATTCCTTCGATTGTGAAACTAAATGTCGGAGGTAAACACTTTACCACAAGCCTGCAAACGCTAGCAACAGATCCCAACTCCATGTTAGCAGCCATGTTTTCTAGCAGGCATGAAGTACAGACTACTGAAGACGGTTCCTTCTTTATCGACCGAGACGGAACTTACTTCCGCTTTATATTAAATTATCTTCGTAACGGAGAACTAATCTTGCCAGAGGGTGCTACGTTCCTCGCGGAGCTTGAAGCAGAAGCTAGGTTTTACCAAGTGCAAGGGCTACTGGATGAGTTGAAGACCTTAAAGACATTGAAAGTCTTGGAGGAATCCGTGGTTTTGACAGACAGATATTTTCGAAATGTCTTGATAGACTGGATACCTAAGGAGTTTGTACTTGCAGGCGAATGGCGTTTGTTGTTCCGCGCTTCTCGAGATGGTTTCACTGCTTCAGCGTTTCATTCGACATGCGACAACAAAGGACCTACAATCACTGTTGTAAAAAGTGGTGCAAGCATTTTTGGAGGCTTCACTGAGAACGCTTGGACAGGTAAGATAAATTGATATGATTCTAAATACAAATTAGCTTTATCGAGTAACTCACTCCTGAAGAATGGTTGAGAACTTTAGTTCAAATTTTATGCATGTCGTATAGCCTGTGTGACAGGCACTTGAAAAAGAATGGAAAGTGGTGCAAGAATATATGAAGGGTGCGTTAATTTCCCCTTCCTCTTCCCTTCCCTTCAAACGCGGCTAGCCGGCTTTCACGCTGGCTACACCCGCCTGTCACGCTGGCTACACTCGTGTCCTATAACTTCTATGATCGTCGTTTTATGGTACATTTGTCTATGCATTAATCACCCTTGTTAATTTCCTTTCTAATTTTTTAATAAATTATTTCCTCTTTATTCTGAAGGCTTACACACTGCCTGTAACTTCTTTACAGGTTGATTTAACTTATTTCTACGTTTCTCAGGGGAAAGCTTTTTGGTAGAATTAAAAAAGATATTGCCGATGGCCTCAGGTCGAAATTTCGTATTCTATGCAAAGGAGCTGGTCTGGTTCGTTATCTGCGTGGGCAACCGAGCTTAATATAGGTTCAGGATCAAAGACGTGGAATGGGGCAGAAAATGTTTGAATGATTTAGATTTAAAGAACTTTGAATTCTAAATGTGAAAATAACTGTTTAACACATGTAATGTGAATATATATATATGTCAGGTGTAATCACTGTTATTCATAGGTGGTGGTGAATGGGTGTCATGTCGCCATGCCTTCCTGTTCAGCTTTGTAAACCCAAGTGGCCTGGGGCCGACCAAACTGTCGCTCATCACTGGGAAGGAACAGCAAAGCATGTTTTGTTATAGAAACTATGGACCAGTGTTTGGCAGGACTTCTGCGTTTGGTTTTAGGTTTGGTCCTGAGCATGACCTATGTATATTAGTTAATGCAAACACAAATTCTAGTAGCAGCTCTCTCGGCAAGACTTATCAGCTCCCACCAGGACAACAGAGTACGTTCCTCACAGGTGCCCAAACTTTCACTGTCACAGATTACGAGGTGTTTGGACTCCGCCAGTGACAACTACCAAGCAAGTGAAATAAACTCTTCTCGTACGGCTAAAATACTCCATTATTTTTCCAAACGTCATAACATAAAGGTATTTAATGCCTCATTAGGGGTGCCAGGTACTCAGGAGCAATATGTTTATTTGATATTGTTCGGCTTTAATTTAAGAGAGGTGAAAAGCGGGGCCAAATCAGAGCCGTAAATGAACTTGGCTTAATTTTTTAAAATAGGAGCCGATTTAAGCATCACTTAAAGGTGCTCAGAAAGATATATTTTCTTCACCTTGACTAGTCTCCCAGAGTGCGACTTTCTGTAGTAAAAACCACACGAATCTAGCATCTATTCCTATTACTTCCTGAAAGCGTTGACCCTCTTTGTGAAGAAGACTCTCGGGACACTTGACCATGTCACCACAGGCGCTGTGTTTTGCTGTCGTTGTTAAACTGAAAAAGAAAGATAAGATGAATGTGTCATCCCGAGATGCTCTAAAAAGAACCTTATTATCCGCTTTTCGTTTGGCTTTGTGACCGAATGACTCCAAAACCTATGTTAGGCCATCAATAGCATTTCACAGGCACGGCAAAGTAATTCATCTGGTTTACGGGAAATTTGAATTTGCCTTTGGTTTCCACTCCATTCGTAGTGTGGCCTCAAAAAGGCGTATCATTTTGTTACTGACTTGCCTTGTGTGTGTTTCCTACCAGCTGTACAAGGCCAGTGCAAAGGAAATTATGAAAAACTCCACGGCAATTAATATTTCAATTAGCAAAACTGTTCCTCAGTCTGGACACCTAACTCGCTTCACACATACACCTCAAATAAACGCAATATTAAGCGAATTTTTCACGGGTCCGAGAGTGTGCACAGTATTAAGGGAAGGTGGCTGTATCTGCATTGAGTAAGCCGGAACAATACTTGTACGCTAAGCTGTATAAGTACATGGTAGTCAAGAATGGCAATTTAATCTTACATAACATTTACCGAATATCTTATGAATACATCCTATATGCTCATCTCTGTTTCAGTTAGTTTCAGACATGATGCCATTCTTCCTGGAAATGGATATAATACAGTGTCCTTCATTAACCTCATAAAGTCTGTCAAATTTGCTTAAAGGTTAATTAATTTGCGCATTCTCGCTACAAGGTTGGTAGGGGCTTGTTTGACTTTTCTAAATATTTGTCTTCTTTTCTATTTCAGATGAACTGCAGTTCATCAATGTACATGAGCACGAAAGTAGCAGAGGATTAAATATAAGACTGAGAGCCACTATCACTATTTTCTTTACGGGCACATGGTGCCTTTAGTTGTTAGTATGATGACGATCTAGACTGAATAACTGAGATCCAGTGTGTTCTTAGAATTTCGAACTGATTATATAATAATCTAGTTTTGTAAGTCAATAGTTCCTGTATGATCTAGCATCTACCAAAAGCACAGCCTAAGATTGGGATTTTATTTCAAGTTCAGATATCGAAGCCGAGACCCTTAGCAAACTGACTTTGTCAGTCCGTTCCTATATCATTATTGAAAATTTTGTTTCTAGGGTATGTATACCGTATTTTATATTCTTAATTTAACGCTGGAAAAGGCAAGTCATTTAAAGAAGTTGAAAATGAACCCTCTCAGGATCTTGTTTGTTAATGGAAAGAGATGATGTAAAAAGTCAGATAACTACAATGATGATTTGCAGGAGAAGAAACGAAAATAATAGCTTATTCAATGTCATAATCGTGATGTCTCGAACCCAGATGCCTTTCTATCAATGACAATAGGGACCAGTTAAGCAAAGACGGTTTTGAGCGACGCACGTCAACCGGAAGTGGACTCTTTGCATTCTTGAACAGTTCAATTACTAATTATTCAGGGGAATCGTCTTTATAAGAGTAAAGACACTTTTGTTCCCCAGGTCTTTTTGCTTGGAAAAGGGGAGGGACTGGAAGGTGAAAGGACTTGTGGAAAAGGTTGGTGCACGAAAAGGAAAACGGATTTACCAGCTTCTTTTAATAATTCCATGATCCCTTAAGTTTCGTCACCAGTCACTCGGTTTCACCCTCGTCTCTATGCGAAATAGGACGCACCTGAGGAGGAAGTAGGGCCGGCAGGCCATGGATAGTTTTGATTTAAGTTGTCAAGCCGACTGTAGACTGCGTGGCTCTCTCGCGCCCGGAATCCGCTTCCCCTCTCCTATTGAACGCCTGCCACATAGGCTAAGCTGACTGAAAGCCGAGAATTTGTTTTAGATCCAAGAAATCATTCCTCATCGTTTGACAAACAAAGGTGACCCAGCATGTTGACCCCATATGTTGTTACTGCTGAGGGTGTCTGAATGCCTGCACATGCTTTTTATTTAGAAGAAAGGGAGATGAAAGGAATGCTTAACGTAAGTTCTTTATTGTCTGAAAAATTTTGTTGAGGTCTCTTTATTGTAACTTGTACTGCTCTTTGACATCTTTTTGACGTCTGTCCTAAAGTTTCTTCTTTGAATGATAACGAGATCATCTGATCAGGCGCTTGAATATGTAAACTGTCGCTCCCTGGGCTTACATCTTTGTAAGGGGTTTTAGTGTATTTTAGGAGGTCTTTTAATCGAAGGGGTTTATCTCCGAGAGATTCCGAGGGGGGTTTATAATCAGACTAGGAGAAAAAGCGTTTCGAAACAAACTATTGCAGTGCTGATCGAAATACCTTTTGCATTTCAGTACTGGTTTTTAATCAAGCTTCAAAAAGTCATGATAAATCATTCCAGCACATTTGAAGGGGGCTTATAACCCAGGGAGCTCACAATCCAATAGCGTAAAATTCCGAAAATAAGCCCTGGGGCTTACATTTTTTTCAAGGCGCTTTTTAAGGGGCCTATATTCGGTGGTTGAATTTACCGTTTTTGCTTTGTTTTACTTGGTATTTGAGGGCAATTTCCAAGAACAAGCCCCGGGGGGCTTATATTTGGAGGGAAGATTTAAGGAAGGGTTTTTTGTGTTACGAGTTTGGGGGGCTTATATTTGGAGGGGCTTATACATGGAGGGCTTATTTTCGGAATTTTACGGTATATTTTTTGTTTACAGGCAGATGGGTCTGGAGCTACTAAATAGGCGTCGACAGACAGTGTGCTCGTAAAAGTAGCATAATATGCTACTAGCAGTGCTCGTACATTTCTAGAATTATGCCAATAATTATGCTAGTTTTTGTAAATTTATAGCAGCCTGCAAAATGATGCAGCAGCGCAACCAGTCCTTGAAGGTAGCAACCAAGCCTTTGAATCTGTTAAATCCTTAACAAAACGCGAAAACTTCTCAAAACTGTTATGGAAATATTAGCTTTATTATCATTATTTTTCTCTTCATGGTGACAAAATGCCCATTATGCCGACCTTATGCTCGATGCTCTGACTATAGCATTATGCCCAGAATTATGCCAACATAATTATTTATTTAACCCTACCTATGTTACCGTACAAATCAGGTTCAGAATAAGGTCCTTGAACAGGTTTGTCTTTCTCTTCTAAGGGCACATACGGAAAGAAGATCAAACGGCCTCTGCTTGAAGGGTAAACGGGGTACAAAGGATCATTTTTTTTAATCAGAAATAGCAAAGTTTAAAAATTTTACAAGATCGAGAAGTATGTTAACGTTTTTCTGTATACCCCTTGGGTAGCTACAAATGTAAAGTAACTCAATTAACAGGTACCCCTAATTCATGAATAATCAACACATGATTCGTAAATAATGGGTGAGAAAAACGAAAACTCATGACTCCGAGGCTTTCTGGTCATTTTTCTATATTTGGTTTGGTTTTCTTAGTACCTAAGTCTCTTCTGGGAATTGCGAGATAAATTTGCAAGTTTGACCGGCCCTAAAGCTTCGGAGTCATGTTAGAATTTTAATCTATCGAGAGTGGGCTGTGGTGCTTGGGCTACCTGTGAGATGAAAAAATTTGATTGGCTGGAATTTGTTTGCGTCCGATGTTCCGCTAGAGCCGCGTGCCAAGCTCGGGGAATGACGAACCAACGAGATCCGTCCCGGGCGAAATACCTGGTTTATTTTCGATTGTCTTTTGGCGAGGGTATAGTCAAGGCTTTATTGTCCTACGATGGCAAATTCAGGAGATGATCAGGAGTTACAGAACGAAACAACGGTAAGATTGATCGCTTTATCTCTCAGTGAAAAAGCTTTTGTTGTCGTTTCCGCGATTGTATTTGGCACGACCGCGGAGAACACATATTCGATTCGGCCATGGCCATTCGGTCAAAGCTAAGACTTTTTCATGTTATCTCTTCAGGAGTCACCAGGTAGAAGAAAGGGAAGAGGACTAAAAAGAAATATAACGAAATCGGCCGCACAGGTATTGAAGTTGTTCTCTGCTTTTAGGAATGGTAATGTTTTGCTGCGACCGAGGCGCGGCTCTGCTTTCAAGTAGCACGCAATAAAATCGCGCCTTCGAAAGTGTCGAAAGTCAGCAATGCTTTGGACAGTTGAAAGTTAAAAGCAGCCCTTAAAATTAATTCTTGTAATCAAAACACAATAAAATAATTCTGGAAGATATTGTAAAACGCCAAGTGTGGAAGGCGTAGTGCCGCCATATGGTCAAATAAAATATTCCCTTAGAATTTGTCATTTCTTCCCCTATAGAGCAGCTGGAGCGGGGCCCACTAATGTTACAACTAATGACCTTGCAGCCCAAGAGATGCCCCCACAGACAGCAACAAGGGGGGAATGACTGTTCCTGTGATGCCTTAGCGGTCCACACCATGGGTGCCTCATATTGTCATAAATACAAGTTCACAATCTCTTCTGTCCTTTTGGAAAAGCATGCTTACAAGTCAGCCTTGTGATTTTCTATGAATAAACAAATAAATAGATAAATTGCTTTTTTACCCACGAAGCACTTAAGAGTTCATATGAACTCGTTTAAACGTGTTCGTGTGTTTCAGATCGAATTGGAATTTGGAAGTGTCGGTTTTTGAGGAGAGGGGAAAACCGGAGTACCCAGAGAAAAACCTCTGGGAACGAGGGAGAGAACCAACAACAAACTCAAAGGTAGTTTTGAAAACGAAGCACTCAAAAACAAATACCGAAGCACGAAGCACCCAAATCTTGAAAACGAAGCACCCAAAACTCGAAAACGAAGCACCCAAATCTCGAAAACGAAGCACCCAAAACTCGAAAACGAAGACCCCTAAATCTTGAAAACCAAGCACCCTAGATCCAAAACAAAGCACCCAAAAACTCGAATGGGTCTTCCTTCATTCCATTCCTCGTTAAAGGCCATTTGCAAATTCGTGTAGTTAAGGGTGGATCAGTGGCATAAAAAGCATATCTCCAGGCTTCGCCCCACCGGCCGCCTTCTCAATAGCTTAACGCTCCCTTTTTTTATTCGCTCCTTTTATTTTAAAATTCTCCTGTTCCCCACCAAAGAGCCTGGTCCCAGGCTATTACCCTAGAACAAATTCTGCCTGGATCTGATCTGATCTGATCTGATCACGCAGTGTCATAGATATCCAATATGTTAGACTGCAAAACAATCGGTTTTTTTCTCAAAATCAGTAAAGAAGTCGGTAAAGCATGGCGTAAGAGTAATACGCGCGAGCCTCACACTCCGTGTTCAGCCTCGATTCTGACCTTTTGTGTTACTGCTCACGCGTACTTGAATACGCCAAAATCTGCTGACGGACAGTTTTGAAGTTTACATAAACATGTATGCGTACCGAAAAAATGCATATTAAGGTCAGATGTTTCAAGTATAGCGAGACTAATAATAAAATTGATACAGGATATCCTATGTAGGAACGTTCAGTTAAACAGTTGGTTATAAAACCTTCGGATGGATTTTGTTGACCTTTGGAAGTGCGGACGCATCCGCTGCCTCCACCTGATTCGGACTGTGTTATGCAAGACGTAAAGTTGCAGTTATTAAACCTACAGTGGTTTCGAGTTTTGGGTGCTTCGTTTTCGAGATTTAGGGGTCTTCGTTTTCGAGTTTTGGGTGCTTCGTTTTCGAGTTTTGGGTGCTTCGTTTTCGAGATTTTGGGGTTTTCGTTTTTGATCTAGGGTGCTTCGTTTTCGAGATTTGGGTGCTTCGCGCTTTGGTCTTCGTTTTCGAGTGCTTCATTTTCAAAACTACCCAAACTCAACCCACATATGACGTTGATGCCGGGATTTGAACCTGGGCCACATTTGGTGGAAGGCGAGTGCTCTCACCACTGCGCCTCCCTTGCCCTATTAATGCATTGCATTTCTTCTATAACTAACATAGCTTTTTTCCTTCTTAATGCACTTGTAGCCTAAGAATGCAAAGAAGGCAAAACCATCGGTAAGTTTGATTTTGTTTTAATGTTAAGTTGTTAATCAGTTATTAGCACTCCCCCAAAATTTCTCTACAGTCGCATACTTAAACCACACTGCTCCTTGGATCTGTTTCTTGAAATTCCTGGAAGTTACCCGGCAGGTAATGCTCTTTTGTTTACTTTCAAGGTTAAGGTTTCAAACATTTTATCCAAACAAAATGAAGTGGTTTCTTAGCTAGGTCTTGCACTTTTATCCTTAAGATTTTAATTTTAATATCTGGCTTCAGGCCCAAAAAAAGCTTATGGGACTTTCCAGAAATGGGCCCCTGGTCTGGAATGGGGTGTTTTTACTCAATACTTTTCTTGTAAAAGGGAAAAATAGTTTCAATGCCTATAAAAACTTTCCAATGTTAATTTTATTAGCAACAACATAAATAACTAGTCCCAAGAATGGGTATTGAACATTGGCTATTTCTGTCGCAAAATCTTGCTAGAATGAGGCCAAACTTTACAGGTCAGCCAATTAATTTTCAATATTATACTAAAAAAAAAGTGGATAAAACAGTAGACCAGCTGGAACAGGGGCCCAACTTCAGCTGGTGAGTCAGGTTTTTATTGCATGTAATACAGTGGAAGCTTTCGTAAGCGCGGAGACCATCGGGACACAAAAAAGTTGATTAACTAGGGCTAGCCGCTTACAGGAATGTAAAAATACAAAGTTTGTTTGGGAGTAGAGAAAAACGGTGTTTTGTGAAGGTGGCCATAAGTAGAGCTTTCCACTTACGAGAGTGTCTGTTAGGAAAGCTTCCACCGTATTTAACAATTAGATTACCCATATTGTTTTTGTTTTTTGTTTTTTATTGTACACTTCAATTTAAATTTTAATATGATTTCAATATGTGCAGAGCACTACGAGTAATGAACTTTCAGCCCAGCAGATGCCCCTGCAGACAGCATCTCATCAGCCATTACAAGCATTAATACAGCCTACCTTACCAGTTCTGCAGTATCCCCATTCAGTGCTGCAACCTCCCCAGACTGGGTTGCAGCCCTCTCAAGCAGTACCCCAATCTCAGCCTGTTCAAGTTGTTGCCCATCCTGGTGATGGCAGCACTCCAATTCCAACATTTGTCCAATATACAATGCCTCCAAATATCTTTACTTCACCAGTGATGAACTCTACAAATCAGCCTCTTGTTCAATCAGCTGTTCCAACATCTTTGTCAGTGCTAAATGCCCTTAATGACGACAAACTAGGGATTATCTTACCTGTATTGGTCAGGATGGAACACAAAATTGATCAGCTTATGGCAATGATGGGGGCCAACAATCAGGCAACTGGAAATAACTTAAGTGCTGCCGTGTCATCTGGAGTACAGAATAATGTAAGTGGACAGCTGAATAATGCATCAAGTACATCTCAGTCTAATGCTGCTAAAACCCAGACAAGCAGTTCATCTACAGGAGCTAATATCCAAGTAAATGCAAGGGCAACAGTGGCACGGCTGTTTGATACGCAAGTCGAAGGTGAGGAAGAATCTGAACAGACTGCCACTGATAAAGGAGTAAATGAATCAGTAGCAATTCGTGGAATGACTTCGCGACAGCGCATCCAACTTGAAATGGCCAAGATAACAGAAAAGACCTTGCCTGAAGATTTAAACTTTCCTTTATCACGTGATGACCTTATTGCTTTGCAAGCAAAATCTACATCGACAATGAATTTTGCTGTGCGACTATTACGTGAAATGTTCACACGAGAAGAACTTCTGGGCAGAAATCTTTCAGGTGTGCGTGGGAAAGAGAGAGTTGATCCCGCCAGAGTAGAAATCATCAAGGAAATTGTGTTTAAAATTTATCGCACATCACCTTCAGATAGGGAACTGTTGTGGAGATACTGCCGTAAAGCAATGGATTCCTTTTTGAGAAAAATGCAACGGCCAGTTGAAGTTGTAAAGGATCAGTATGATTCTCCTTCCTTTTTAGCAACAGATAAAACCTTGAGCGAACCATCTAATGTAACTCCTGAACCTGAGGAAATTGAAGAGACATCACCCTGATCATCTTTTTTCTGGAATTTTTCTTGAAGGAATTATTTAATGTTTGAATGGTTTTGTGGAAAAATTGTCATGCACTTGAACAGTTCAGTACAGTTCAGAATGGTTATTACGTGGTTTATACTACTAAATGAGAAATTTCTGCAATATGATTGGCTTAGAGCGGTGGTATTTCAGCTTAATTTGAAATACCTACATGTGAAAATAACAAACCTTCTGTGGGTAGTAGTATAAACAAATAATAGCATGATTTGTACGTGATATTTGGCATAAATACCACCCCTGATATTTCAAAATTCTCTAAAATTTCACTTGCCTAATGGCTCGTGAAATTATGTATAACAATTTCGAAATATCATTCGTGGTATTTAATATGCCAAATACAGTCGACTCCTGATAACTCAAACCTTCAAGGGAAATCGAAAAAAGCTTCAAGTTATTGGGAGTTCGAGTTATCGGGAGTTCGAAGAAAATAGCCAAGAGTAAAGTAAAAAACAGTTTTTACTGCACAGTGAACATTTTAATCACATTTAATTGTAGAAATGTCAAGTGAAAATTAAAAGCTACTTCTAGATAATAAATCAGAATGTAACATAACAAAACATAGCCTAAATAGAGCATGCGTTTTACTGTTTTGAGAAGAAAAGCTGCTTCACGTTAGCCTGTGACAGTCAACATCAGCCTCCACTAGAAAACTTTACTCCTACAACGAGTCAATAGGAGATCCAAAATTCAATGTCTTGGACGCCAGTAGATGGCTTTTTTCCCAACTTTTTAAGGGATCAAAACATGGTTCGAGTTATTGAGGGTCAAATTATATAGAAAATGACCTGAGGGGAAATGAAAATTGGTTTGAGTTAGTGGGAGTTCGAGTTATTGAGGGTTCGAGTTACCGAGGGTAAAATTCCAGTGAATGTATGACGGAAATCCAGGGGAAACCGATTTTGGTTCGAGTTAGCGCGAGGTTCGAGTTATTGGGAGTCTACTGTATCACTACAAATCATGTTATTATCTATACAAACGAAACTTTTTGTATTTTTCACTTTCTAATTTTCAATTTTTTAAATTATGGTTTTAATGTTAACGTTACTCAAAGAAATTGAATTAGAAGTTAGACAGACAATTTTTGTGTTTTGTCTATAAAGTTAATATAAAGTAAAGTTTATGCATGATTAATGCCTAAATAGATCGGAGGTATGATGTTTAAAAACTAGTCTTAAACAGCTGACATTAATAATTATAATAAAAAAAAATAATTTTGTAGATTACAGAATTACCAGTATTAATTTTAATGGTTCTTCTTTTGTACAGTATACAATATTCAATTTGTAACGTTCCAAAAGATATGTGGGCAAGATGTGAGCCTCAAGTAAAATTAAAGACAATCTGGTAAGCTATTTACATATGACAGTTTGAATTCATGTGCAATAATAAAACACAGGGCTGAAGGGAAAAGTAGAATAAGGCTCCAGGGTGTCTGCTGATCACCCTGGGTACTTATTCCTCACTTTTGATTTAATTCACAAGCACATACAAGCAAACTGGAGGGCAGTCACCTTGGCAACTGCTTGGGCTGGAGTCATGCAATGCTCCCCACCCCCGCATGGAGAGTGTTGCGTGACTCTGGCCGGACCAGCTGCGAAGGTGACTAGCTGAAGGGAGAATCTAACTTTCTTTTAGAACTCACTTGAGGCTCTTTCTTAGGCACCTCGTTAAATTGTAAGATGATTATCCTCTCTCTGTTCATAGCTAAGGAATGGATAAGAACAGAAAAGATGAACATTAATGGAGATTCTTTTAAATAGCCAGAAAAAATTAGAATGATATTCCAATGAGTGAGATACAGGGTCGATTTACAAGAAGGGGCTATAAAAGGTATTTTCCTCTTGAAAGGAAACGTTTTTCTTGGCTTTCATGTCACCTCCGCAAGCAGCTTTTTTCCCCTGCGCTCTTCATTCCTCGCCACTCTCCACAAAAAAAGTTCATGAAATAAAAGTCTCTTCTCTTAAAAACAGGGCAGTGAAATGAGCGATTTTGCCTTGAACAGGGTCCCGGTTTGAAAGTCACGGGGGCCTGACACCTCTCCTCAAACTTCCTCTGTGAGCCCTTTTCCCCTCCCCACCCCCACCCGGGGAGTGGACACTTCGAAGTTTCGCTAATACTGCCTTCTTCAGGGATGACAAATCAGCCTAACTGGGGGACATAGTATCCTTAATCAAACAAATTTTCCTGTTTGGACTGGCTATCGATTGGACCCTCAAGCGTCCCAGGCACGTGCGTTTACAGAAGTGAGCCGCGAAAAAACCCAGTTTGCTAATAGAATTTGCAGTATACCGTATATCTCGGTACGTTTGAACGCGTTTGATTTAGCGAATTAGTAGCCTGCGTGGCAGAAGCCCTTCTACCTCCCTTTGCCGTTTCCACGCATGCTACGAAGAATGGCGAATTGGCGTTGGACCTAAAAAACATCTTCTTTCTCTCATCGTTTAAAAGGAGAGAAAGAGAACGCGCGAGGACGTGGAAAATTTCCCGCCAGCTGTATGACGAAATGCAGGCGTAGTCTCGTCTGAAGAGGCGGTTTTCTGTGCGTTTTGGCGTGTTTTGTTGGCCTTTACTGCTATAGCTAGTTGATGAGAGAAACAAAGGATCACTTGTGCTGAACTCAACAGACAGTTTCATATTCTAATGTGCAGTCTAGTGGTCGTTGAGATAATAATCAGGAAGAACCCTTGCAAAGGTATCTTGTCAAAATAACTCATGATGACTCGGACCAATCGGTTTTTCTTTTTTCTTTTTGATTTGAAACCTATAATTTGAAACTGGAATATTTAGGATGGCTGCTCTTTAATTAAGCTGGAATCTAAAGAAGTTCCAGTTTTGGGTGTATGTGTTGCACTAGGTATAGACTTAAATATGAACTAGAGAATTGAGAGGAGTAACATTTTCTCCCATACATATACGCACGTGCGCCCGTACGTACAGCTGAAATCTGGAATATATATATTCTTTATTTTTTGAAAGCATTTTTATCATTAAATCAGGATTATTGAAAAATCTTTCGCATGATATTGGTGTCTTTACCCGTCTGAAGGGTAGACGTCTCACCCTTTGCTTGCATTAAACCTCCTTGATTACCTCCGTAATTGCACCTTACAGATGTATATTAAACAAATAACTATTGCATTTCCCTTCGTATTAAATTACTGAAAATGTCCTGCGGAAAATGCAGTAAATGGCATTTCAAAGCCCCTATTAAAATTTGAAAAATTTTCTAGGGTAGCATGTCCCCCCTCTTTCTGTGCGTACACACGTACACCTTCAAACCCTCACGCTACCCCCCTGAAACAGGTTGTAAGTAGCTTCCCTAGTTTCAGACCACCTGGCAAGCAACCCTATTTTTTTTTTTTTGATTTTAAAAATGAACTTCTTTGAGTTTGTCAGTTGAAGGTTCTTCTTCCCGCCAAAGAAAAAGAGCTGAAAACGAGAAATAAAAAATACAAATTGCTAACATTTGGGCTTCGAGCGCTTTTTTACGCGTTTAATGTGTGCATTCGATTATGGCGCAGTTTAGAGTACATTTAACGCCAAATTCGACAAAAACGCGGCGCGCTCCCAGTTATTTATAAACGTATAAAGCTAACGTAAATTTTGACTTGTTTTTGACAGCGTTTACCAGAATAAATTAGTGCGTTTTTAACGAATACGGGTCGGTGTGAATTGCGGTTTATAATAAAGAGTTTTCGACCCTCGTCCCTGAGAAATACAAACTTTGGTCAGCCTGTTTTGAAATGCAAATGCCAAAAAAAGCCGAATACACACGGTGTTAGGTGATTGGCTGTTTAGAAATGAGCGTCAATGAGCGTCACATCGCTGGTGTCAGCTTACACGAACGAAACTCGAACGCGTTCTTTCACCTGCAACAATAGCTCAAACGCTGTAACTTCATTTTGTCGTAGTATGTCGGATTCAGGCGTCGAGCAAGAAATCAGATGTGATGCAACGGTGAGTCTAAGGTTTTAATCGGCGATTTAATGAGAAAAATCACCAGCTTTCATTGAAATGTATTGGGGAAATGTGTTCTGTACAGCACTGCGGAGAAAGACAGCTGAACGCGTTCGCTGGCCGCAGCATGCATCTGACACCAGACATGAGTGATATGATCTTACAGATATTCCGTTCGTTCGTTAGGTTGATCCTAAGAAGAAAGGAAAACCGAGGAAAGGGAGGCCAAGGAAAGCACTCGTACAGGTTTGCCTTCTTTACCACCTTCACCGTCCGGTAGCTATTTTGTGTTGTTTTGCTTTCAATCGCGATTCGCCGTCGCGTTGAAAATGTAAAACGGTGCATTTTAGTATTAAAACTGGGTGACTTTGATGTGTATTTTTCCAGTTACACTAGCACGGGCGGCTAAATTAGTATTTTTGTTTTCTGTATGATTGTTAACAATCGGATGATGTAATTTAGCACATGTATACACATGGTTTCGGTTTCAACTAATAAACGCAAACCGCCTTTCCCTTGACTTGATAAAGCCTATAACATCTTCAGAGAATTACTCTCGATAAAATCATTTGTTGTTTGCATAGAAGAATTTAAAAGTGGTAAAAAGGAGTAGTGACGGCCTTAAATTAAACGAGCTGTTTGTTAACTACGGAATATTATTATAAATTCAAGTGACTTGGTATAATGTTTTTAGACAACTTCAGAGCACAGTTTAATGAGGCCATGCCAGGGGGGGGGGGGGGGGGGGTCCCATGTCGCCCGTCTGAATTTTAAAACGTCTCGTGTCGGTGTTTATAAATGCTTGTCGCTTATTTGTCGTCTTTGCCGTCACTGTCGCGATTTGGCCAAGGGAGATTGTCTCTTGTCACGATTTCATTTTATGCGCTGTCGCTACTTTTTGGGCCATGTTGCTTGTCGGAATGTTTTTTTTATGGGAATAATTTGACTAGTATGGTCACCTCATTTACATATGCATACTTACCAGTCAAAAATACCTACTAATTTCCTTGTAATTGCATAAGTTGATCTAGTCACGTAATTTACGGGGCGAATTGATTCTTGTACAACCCAGAGTTATCACCACCAAGTATGGACTAAACACCTTTAGGTACTACGGACCAAAAATCTGGAACTCTCTAAATGATGAACTAAGAACTTCTCCGACCCTTAAAAAATTTGTAACACGCATCAGAAAGATCACCTTTGACGCATGTAACTGCTCTTTATGTAACTGTTAGACTATCGTTAATATTGTACTTTTTAGAATCATTATCTGTAAACAATATCGTATCACGATGTAAATAGCTTTCATTTCTTTTTTGTTTGTTTTTAACCTCGACTCATTAGCTATTTAAGCTAGGAGCCTAATAAGCTCCAGACCCTCGAGTATAAATAAAGTTTTCAGTTTTCAGTCAGAGTTTTTTACCTGCTAAATATTTTTATATGCAGTCGAGGAGCCAATTAGTACCAGATGTAACTTATTGATGACATCAATGAAATCAATGAGTAATCAATAGGTAATTGATGGGTAATTAGTTGATTATTAGCCATTGATTACATCTGTTATTCAATGAGTCATTGACGGATAATCGACAGGCCACAACATTTTCATTCATCTATTCAGTCATTGATTGATTTTTTATTTATCGATTTAATCTCTTGGGTACGCATTTAAAACCACACCAAGTCGAAAATAAAGAAACAAACTTCTTTGACATAAATATCATGATACAAGCTTTATTTATTCATGATCTTTTACCCGGTAGACACTCTGCGGTGGGTGCAGTTCTCAACAAAGACATAGACTCTAATAGCCAAGGGAGTAAGACAGATAACTCAACCTTCTGAACATTTCATTTTTGATGTTTCAGTTACTGTCCATTAAATAGCCTTCCCTCAGTTAATCTCCTCTCTCGAATAATTGCCCTCCTTTAACAGAAATATTTAGAATAATCACATTTCCCAAGTAATCGCCCTCACCCACCCCTATAATCGCCATCTTCTGGAATCTGATCCTACAAAACTGATTGGTGAATCAAGTTCTGATGACAAGGATATTGACATTGAAAATAAATTGATCAAGGAACCAAATTTGGAACACTTTAAAAGCCCATTTCAAGGTCATGTTCAGTTTATTTGATGTGATTATTTTTTGATTTAACAGGAAAATAACACAAAATATTTAGGACATGGCTTCCAGAGAGCAATATTTGAAATAATTGCCTCCCTCAAATAATCGCCTCTATATTAATTTAGCCTTAACTACAACCATCCACTGTGGAAGAACTTTCTGTAATGGCCTATACAGGGAGAAACGGCCTAAAAATGGCATGCATGTAATTTAGGTTTTGGGTGTAAAAGAACATGGGTATGGGGAAATCTGTCATCTAGGTAAATGGCATTTATAATGTAACATTTTTAGGCTGATACTCTCCTATAGTATTATTCATTAATGAGCTTTATATTTCATTCTGAGGGTTTAGAAAAGGGATGCAGTATTCTTAGTAAGTAGTTAAAAATGATAAATAAAAATACAGATATAAAAATGAATTAAGAAATAGATAAATAATAAGGATTTGGAGGTAGTACTTCCACATACTGGTTCTTCATCTGCTATTCCTGATGATCTGTTTGGAGTTTTGAATTTTAGACTTCGAGAAGAAGGGAAAACTGGACAATGAAGAGAAAAATGTCTAGCAGTGGAAAGGAAACCAACAACAAAATCAACCCACAAATAAAGCACTGCCCTGGCACCCTTTCTCTTCAAGGGAGAAAGGGGTACCATTTTTCAGTGAAAGGTGTTTGAAAGGGCATTATCTCTATTACAATTTGGTACTATTATTGTCTTTTGCTTGGTAAACACCCCCACAACCATATTTATAAAGTGTAATCACTCTCTTTCAAAAACATAATATAATTATAATCTGAAGAAAAGCAGGATACTTGGTATACAAACAAGGTCAAACGCATTGCATTTTCTCAAAGGCTAGCTAGGGTACTACCCTGTATATAAATTATGTAGGTGAACTGGTGCAACTGTAAATTGGTTGCACCACGTAGTGAGCAAAGGACAGGCATTCACTCCATGCATAATGTGATTACAAATGGGCTCTAAGTCAATAGCCCATGAGGCCGAAGGCCAAATGGGCTGTTGACTCAGAGGCCAGTAAAATCCAACTAGTTGGTCAAAAATATCTAGAATAAAAGAATTTTAGCTAGTTAAAGCTAGACTTTAATCCTTTTTTGCCGCCAAAAAGCCCGTGCTTTTTGCTACTAGTGGGCTATAACATATAGCCTAGTAGTAGCTCAACCAATCAGAACACAGCATTGATAATATACCACTAGTTGGATTTTACTAAAATTAATTTTATTATTTCTTAGGCAAGTGACCTAGCTACCACTCAGCACTTAATGCCCCCCACAGCTGTACAGGCACCTTCACAGACAGTACCTCAAGGTGCACAGACAGTGGTTCAACCTTTACAAACCTTGTACCAGCCTCTTCAAGCAGTGCTTCATCCTCAGCAAACAATTCTTCCTCCTCCACAACCAATGCCCCAGCCACCACAAACTGTACCCCAGCCCCCGCATGCACTTCAGCCACAGCAGGCTCCACAGGTGCTACTGCAGCCACCTCAAACAGTTCTTCAGCCTCCCCCAGCTATACTTCAGCCTCCACAGGCAGTACTTCAGCACCCATCGGTACTTGTCCCTCAACCACCCAAGCCTGGTTTAAGTGAGAACAACCCGCCACCTTCTTCATTTGTCCAATTTTCTACATTTCCAAACACCTTTTCATCTCCAGTGTTGAACAGTGCCCTACAAGCACCCATTCAGCAGGCCGTTCCGACTTCCATGGCAAATACTAATTCCCAGACATCCACCATGAGCTTGCTCAATGCTCTGCATGATGAAAAGTTAGGTTTGCTCTTGCCTGTAATTGTAAGAATGGAACACAAAATGGATCAACTCATGGCTATGATGGGACAAATGGGAAGCCAATTAAATTCCATTATCATGGGAAACCAATCAAATGTTGCTTTGACTGGACGACATGCAAATACGGGGATTATAGGAAGCCAATCAAATGCTCCAGTCATGGGAAACCAGTCAAATGCCGCTACGGTAGGAAAACAATCAAATGCGGTAGTGATGGGAAAACAATCAAATGCTGAAGTGGTGAGGAACCAATCAAATGTCGTCATAACAGGGAGCCAATCAGATGGGACTACAACCGGGAACCAACCAAATACTGCTATGTTTGGTAGCCAATCAAATGCCACGGTGGCGGGAACTCAAAATAGTACTGCATTGAATATTAATGACCCAGTGAACAGTCATTTAGGGTCAAATAATAATGTAGACATAACTCCATCAAATGCACGACAGGTTAACTCCGTAACTATCGAGGCGCAGGCAATTTACACGACGGATAGACCTCAATCAAATGTTCCTGGCAACGAAACATCGAGCGTCTTAAATGAATCGCCTACCCACATACAGACCAGAAGTCAACGAAACAAAGACAAAACGGGTAGTTCAAATTTACCAGCCTTTTACATGTCAAAGGAATATCTCACGGCTTTGAAAACAAAATCCACCTCCGCTAAGAATTTTGCCGTGCGGCTAATGCGAGAGCTGTTTACCAAGGTAGAACTTGAGGGAAAGAATATTTCAGGATCCCGAGGGAAAGATCAAGTAGATCCCGAAAGGATAAAAACGATTAAAGAACTTGTCTTTAAGATGTACAACACGTTACCCGAGGACATGGATTTAGAATGGAGAAATTGTCGGAAAGCTATGGACTCGTTTTTGCGCTCCAAGAAGCATAGAGAACTTGGAGAACAGCGCGCGCAACAAAATGCTGAATTGTTGAACTCGTTGTCGATGGGTACTCTTAACAGCGAGCAGACTGACGAGTAATGGGTATTGTTATTTTTTACCAACCCTTTTTGTCCCTAATACTGATTATGCGTCTTGTTTCTCATTTATATAATACCATTGCTCAATTATGCCCAAAGGTTATGAGAAGATAAAAATCGCCAAAGAAGAAGTATTTTAGTTTTAGGAAAAATCTCTTCGTCAATACCACAAGAAATGTTTAGAGAACAGTTTGATTATGTATGCTTGCATTAGGGTTTAATTAAAGGGTTGTTTTAATCATCTAATGAGCGCAGCCATACCGTTTCACTAACTAAAAAAAAAATATCCGCGATACTTCTTTTTCCCGTATTTTAGGTGAGCTGCTTGTATCAAGTTGTCCGCTTCATACAGGTTCGTTTTCCACCAAGAAAATATGGGAATAAATATCTACGTCCGTTTCCGCGTAATATAGGTTTACTGCACCCTCTTTAGCTGCGCGTGCCTGGCTCTACAGGGGAAAGGGAAAATCGAGCTCGTGAAAACGCTTTCCACGCACGCTGCTTTGAGGGGCCTGATTACATGAGCCGTGTTATCCCTGTTTTCCGAGCTGGTTCAATTTACCGAGGGAACATTTATCTCGGTATTAAGCCATCTCAATACCGGGATCCCATCGAACCTGGCTGGCTTGGCTTTCGTACTTTTTGTTGCGTTTAATTAACGTGTCGCTATTTTGAAAAAGCCAGTCCAGCAAAACGGGTTTGACGTAACTGACTCTATTACAGTCTCCTGTCGCCTTCTTTCGCACATCCCAATAATATGGACAGAAGCAAGAGATCGTAATAGAACATGATCTCTTGACAGAGACTAATTCCCCGACAAAATAAATTGCTGACTTTTGACCGAAGTAAACTTTCGCTGCTACAGATCAGACTCTCGCTATCTAGGACGCTAACTCGAGGCTCCGAGGGTGTCCATAATATACGGAGGGTTCCTAACTTTACTACGCCTATTTGAAGTCCTTTAGAATATAAAATTTTCACAGTGAAACCTGTATTAAGGGCGCATCATATTAAGTCGACACAAACGGCGCTGAGTCATAAACGAGGCTTCCAATATTTTCTGGAAGACGAACCTTTATTTAGCGTATGCCAAGCGTGGCTAACGTGGGTATCTGCTTAAAAAAGTTTCTTCTGTAAGAACATCATAAGCATTTTTTTACTCCACGAAAAGGAGCATTCAGTTTTGCGTATTGATTACGAGTTTAATTTTTGAAACCTTCTTCGTGGTTTGTTACGTTAATCTTATCCAAAAATATCTTTAATACTAGCTGGTCAGGGAGAGTCAAGTGTTGTAACCCACTTAATCTTATACTAGTTGTCGCTGTTGTGTAAGGGTTCATGACACAACCTTCGTTTTATTTTTAACCTCGTTGCACTCTTTCCTATAATTTTGAACTTGTTCAGTTGGGTCATTCATTGCAAATTTTTTATTGTAACTCAAATCTGGAATAGTTTCAATAAAAATATTCGTTGTTTCCCATTTGTCTGGCTAGCCATCTGTAAGAATTAACTTGGAAGTGGAGAAAGCTTTGCTGTGTGTTATAGTCCCACAGAGAAAAGAATGTGATCTAAAATCTTTTTCTTCTACCTTGGCCTAACAATTTTCCCCGGTTTGGAAAATATCCTAATATTGTTTCTTGCCCAAAACACGTCAACAATCCCCCCCTAGCTGGTGTTTGACAAGAGCTCGCCGAATAAACCATAGAATTTTCGAAAAATTAAATACAACACAAAAGTAAGAAAGAATATGGTAACTCGGGTCTCAAAGTATGAATGGACATAAAACTGATCAGCCTCAAGAAGAAACTACATTTGGCTCAGATCTTCAGTAAACTGAGTCCTTAGACTTAGATGTAAGATCACATCCGTCTGGCAGAGAATCGAAGAACTCAAATTCCCGCTAAAATTCGCTCCCTTTGCAGCAAACCCACTCCAATTTGAAACATTTTGGCTTTATTACTATCTTGGCCAGACTGGAAAATTGTCAGTACCAGTACACGAACTGATTTTATGACGTCACGCTTATTTTTTCCAAATTTCTTCGTCTCGTTCTCCAAACATCTTCGATAAACAAACAAACAAACCACCCCAAAAAAATAATTCTTGTTTTTTTTTATGAAGCAACAGCAGCAACTCTGCCACTTGGCTGTAGCGTGATGCACCTGCAAAGTTGTTTGGTTCCTTTTTTCTCAGTTTGTGATGACGGTACCCGCAGAAAGACCCCAAAGTTGTGTTGCTTGCCGTCGCAGGCTCCATACAGTCAACTCTCTTTTAACGGACACCTAAAGTTGGTCCTTTTATTTGACGCTCTCTAAGACGGACATCATTGCCCGTCCCAGGGTTGTCTGTCTTACAGAGAGTTGATCTGTAAATCCAGTCGCAGGGGCGTAACCAGGATTTTTCAAAGGGAAGGGGGGGGGGGGGGGTCACAGCAGGGACACCATCCGGGGATCGCTGACTATATATGGTTTATACCGCTGCTCTCCCTCGTGTATCAGCGGGCTCAGTCGTATTATCGCGGCATGAAGGCCCATATTAACTAAAGACAAGAGCCGTTGACGAAAATACTTTGCCAAAAAACAAATTTTAAAAAAGTGGGCCTTTCAACAATGGCTTTTACGGCCAAGATATTGTCATGGCGTTTTCGCCACCTGAATATTGTAGATGAAGGCCTACCGGGGGGGGGGGGGTCAAGGGCACCCCAGGACCCCCCCCCACCCCCCCCCCCCCCCCCAGTTACGCCCCTGAATCGTGGCGTGAGCAGGCGAGAACGTGGTGGGCCTCATATTTTAACTTGAAAACCGCTTGTTTATAATATGTGTATTTTTTCTTTCGGACGCGTGCCTAAAGAAACGCGCAAGGTTTTTTTGGATTCGTGCCTCCGTCCGTTTCTTAAGGTACGGTCCGGAAAAAAGGCTTCAGGCAAGCGATTTTCCTGTGAAGATGACGATAAAGAACCCATTTTAGGAATTTTCTTTTTTTCATTTGTTTGTAACGAACCCAAAAATCTACAATTATTAATCTATTCTTGATTCTCTCAAATACGAAGCGTTGCACTTGTTCACGCAATGTAAGTGATTACCGTGACGTCATAATAGTAAGGCCCGGCCAATATCCGGGGACTTTTCTGATGAAATACCGCAGGCTGATGGTGTCATATGACCCGAAATAATATCAACAAAGAAGGTGACACGAACCTAGTAAACGAAATGGCGACTTAGCGCGAATATCCTTTGGTTCCTGATGGTTTCCAACAGAGAAATTTCTTCCTTATCAGAACCTTTAACTTTTGAATGGAATCTTTTATACATCTGTTCGAAACGGCAGCCGGATCCGGGGCCGAAACTTCCCGGGCGTCGATGCCCGAAAGTTTACCTCCCGAGGTTGGTGATCCTAAGCTTTGCAGGTTTAGTTTCTGTTAATAAGAAGTTTTCAATTTGTTTGTCTGTAATTTATCTTGTCATGAACAGGTTGAAGAAGGAAATGTGGAATACAAGGTAAGTTGATCGCTATTTTGGTTTCTTCATGAAGTAAATATTGCAGATTCAGCGCTGTAATTTAAGCTTACTTTTATCCTTCGCGCGGGAAAAAAAAATTCAAATAAAATAAATGAGCTCAATCGATCGACATTTACACCTATCTAACGGCTAAAACTACCGTTATGTTTTCAATGAAAATGTTTCATGTAGCAGATTTTTTTGTACATATTTGCTTTAAAATAGCTTAAGCTGGAAACTCATCAAGTAAAGTAACTGGTACAGATCAACTCCCACCAGTTTCCCAGGGGATTGATTTCAAATGCAAAACTCTGTCGCTTTATTCATCGGAAACTCAGAGCATAAGTTTTACAAACTATTTTATTGGTTATCGGCGTTAATTAATGCAAATACCATTGTTTCTATGATTTACAGAACTTACAGATGTACGCCCTTAAGATTTCAAGCTTTTTATAGTGGTTATTTCCTGGGCACCCCTTCCCCTTATTCTAATACACCGACAAATATATATGTGGCTGGGAATCAAAGGCATTTTCGATGAAGACCTGTTCAAATACAATACAGTGTGTTTTAGGTTAAAGATCACTCTGCAGAAACTAGATAAACTTCATAAACACTAGAATATTAATTTTATCAATAAAATATTTTGATTAAACATTTTCTTTCACAAATCATAACAGCTGAAACTTGTGAATCCCTCTCCGTCTCGTCTGGAGCACCTTGTAACACAGATGAAATGGCGCCTTCAGGAAGGAGATGGGGAAGCAATATATGAGATTGGTGTTGAAGACAATGGCATGTTTGTTGGTCTTACAAGAGAAGAGCTGGATTCATCTCTTAACACACTTAATGTCATGGCATCCAAGCTCGGTGCTCATACCACCTTGCTTCGACGTCATGTAGTGGAAAGCACGGGCAGTAGCTTCGCAAGGGAAGTAGCTGAGGTCTTTGTTCGGCGAGTGCCAGATGATCAGAAGGTATGCTCAGCTTGTAAAGCAAGTAGCAGGGCTGAAAATAACGGTCGGTCAACAGAAAATGTCCAGCCTGATCGCGGACTTGACTGGTCAAACTCCGGTCTTGCTGGTCATTTTGACCGGTCATTTTTGGATACAAACATTTTATTTTCCATACAGTTGTCGCTTAATGCTCTATAACGCTGCAATGATTTCTTTTTGCTTTGGCGTTTTTGGCTGCTTTGCACTAAACCCTTCTAAGAAAAAGAACACCACAGTAAATTAATTTCATGTCATCATGTCGTAATGAAACGCAACAAAGTCAATAACAAACTGAGTTGAAAAGTAACGCAACGTGGCAAGTTGTACTGTACTTTCTGCTTTGCTGTAATCAGTAATGTGACCTTCTTTGGGAATTCGAAGGAATTTAGGCAAATCGATCGCAATTCTCAACAGGTTGTCCTCTGTTTCTCCAGGAACAAATGTTAGCGCACAATTAATAAATTATTATTTCTTTCATGTCAAACATGAATCTCGTTTGCAGACTTGATTCCAGAATGGTTTGATAAACATTTAAGCTAATCAAGAGGGAAGGTCGTCGTCTATCTCGGCGCTAGATTCTTGTTCTTGTAAACAACTTTATGCAAATTTCTGTTGACATTTGAGCCCTTCGCAATAAAATGTTGCGCGATGACCCAAATTAATTTATTGCCTTCTGATGATAAACACGCTATTTGTGGAACAAACTTCTCACCAATGCAAATCAACTTCTTTGCCAAAAATATTAGCGACAATTCTTTGAGGAGGTGACTTTCGATCACATGCCAGGCAAGGAAAAAGATCAAGTTTCACTGATGTTCATTTCGGAATATCAACGTAAAACAAGCATACATGCAGATTTTATAAAATAACCCAATTTTTTTTTTTCGTAATCTCTTAAGTTTGCTGAATTGTAGGTGTATTCCGTTTCCTGAACCTTGGGAGTTTGGAAAGGATTTACGCTTCACTTTTTACCTCTAGAGACTTCAGACACCGCCGTGTAATGATACTCAAGGTAGAACGTAACATTAAAACGCGCAAAAACCGTGGAAAGGAACTCTACAACGTGTGAATGCATTTTTCGCTAACTTGCTGTCAAAAATGTGAATGTCAATTAGGGTGCAAAGAAAATCTTTTTTACAGCTTGCCATTCACGCAAGCTGAAGCTAGCATTTACTTGCCCAGACATCATTTCAACTAGCCCCAAAAGCTTTTTGATGAGCAGAATTTATTTCACAGTTCTTCTGTTATTCAAATTCCTCAAAAAACATCACTTGCCCGTCGGGCAAGTTGAGAACAGAATTCACTAACCCAATAGCAAAATCCACTAGCTGTGGGCTATCGGATGCTTCTTTCTTTACACACTGGTCAATGTATTAATAACGATCTATTGCCAGCATAACTGGATATTCCTTAGGCAAAAAAAAATTATTAGTATTCATTATTTGACCGGCCAGAATCGGGGTTTGTCCAGCCTAAAAAATATTTGGCTGGTCATCATGACCGGCAACCTGCTGTCCGTTATTTTCAGCTCTGAGTAGTGCCTGATAGCCTGGGGCTAGTGGATTTTGCTGTTGGGCTTATTGAAGGTTTTTTGGTAATTCAAATTATGGAAGAACTGTAATCATTCCTGCTCATCAAAAAAATTTTTTGGCCAGTTGAATCAACTTTTAGGCTAGTACATGCTAGCTACAGCTTGCACAAATGGCAAGCTGTAAAACTTACTTTCTTTGCACCCTGTATGCAATATTTTGTTGCAAATGGATACTGATTCATTGAAAGACAGGATCTATTGAAATAGAATATTGTCGTTACCTGTGCTTTTTTAGCCTGGTTTCCATGTAGTTGTCTGGATTGTATTGGCTGCCACCATTTATGAGGGACAGTTGGGATGATCAAGACATTCCAGACGATTACATCAAAGCCAGCTTATAAATCAGTGCTGAAAAGTGGGAGGATTTAGAAAATTTTTGCCTTTTGCAGTAATTTTTTATTACATAAAAACATTGATTGTGTACAGTTGATTGCAAAAAAAATTTATGTAATATCAAAACTCCTATTACTTTGTCTTTGTTCACTTTTCAGTCTGTTTCAAAGATCTTAGTAATTTTTGTAGATTTCAGTGGTTTGATACTCTTTTTGTAGTTTATTGACATACGACTCGCGGTGTTGGGAAACGTTGATGCTGGGAAAAGTACCCTGCTGGGTGTCTTAACACATGATGAGTTAGACAATGGCCGTGGACGAGCAAGGTTGAACCTTTTTCAACACCTTCATGAGATTCAAAGTGGGAGAACGTCAAGTATTAGTCATGAAATACTGGGATTCAATAGTAAAGGAGAGGTACAATAAAATACTGTAGTACTTAACTTTCCCAAACTCCTTGTATGAGAAGGGGCCCAATCATTTGTCTGGACAAACTTTCAGGTTGCCAGGCATTTTGACGGACTTGCAAGTAGGCGGCCAGAAAAAAATACTTCAAACCATTGTCTCTCAAGAGGACAAGCATCTATTTTCAGTTTATGGGTTTGTTCTTTAGGCTAATACATTCAAGTTATTATAGTGTTATTTTTAACATTTTGAACAGGCAGAAGAGAGGCAAGACCAAGCTAAAATTGCTTTGGACAGTCAACATGACTGGCCGCAGTCCCAAATTTATTTTAATTGAGCCCTGGTTACAAATCTTAACTTCCGTATTGACTTTTACCTGAATTTTTTAAAAAAGTATTAAATAATGAGAATTTACACCCTTTTTTGTATTTACCTAGGTTATAAACTACAGTGAATCGCGCACTGCAGAAGACATTTGTGAGCAGTCATCCAAACTCATTACATTTATAGACCTTGCTGGACATCACAAATATTTAAGAACAACAATATTTGGTCTGACGGGTCATTCCCCAGATTTTGCTATGCTGGTCATTGCTGGAAACGCTGGTGTAGGTGCGTTTTAACACAGCATTTTGCTCAAATATAAGCTTACAGCAGAGTTACTGTTTAGTATTGTACTTAACATTTATAGTGTGTGAAGTCACTTTGTTGCACATCCCCGGTAGCTGGTGTCTCCCCCTGTCTTGATTAATAGGTGGTTGCATGATTTTGTCACATGTAGATTATCACATTTATTCCTCTCCTATGTCAGTCTGGTTCCCTGTCCGGAAATCATTCATTTTTGGACAGGAACTGGCGACCCCAGTACTTCCAAAAAAGAAGTTTTACAAGTTCTGTTGTTAGCTCTAATTTGCGCAGTTTTCTAATAATTAGAAAATTAAAAAAAAATTATTTAAATTATTTTAAATCTCCCATAAATTATCAATTATCACAGATGCATAGATACATTTAAGTACAGTATGTGTGCAAAAAAATTTTTGTTTTTTTTTTTTTTTTAAAGTTAATTTAACTTTTTGTCTTTATTGATAATTTTAAAATGATTCTCTTACTACACTGTGCAATCAACTATTATTGTGTTTCCTTGCAGTTATTAATTTCTTTGCAATGTTGAAAATTATGTTTAGTTGGAACTACAAAAGAACATCTGGGTTTAGCCATGGCCCTCAAGGTTCCTACCTTAGTGATCGTAAACAAAACTGACATCTGTTTACCAACAATGGTGGGACACACCCTAAAAGTTCTTGATCGACTTTTAAAATCTCCTGGCTGTAAAAAAGTACCCGTTGTTGTTGAAACTGAAGATGATGTTATAGTTGCTGCAACAAACTTCATTTCAAATCAGTAAGTTACTTTACTTAACGGCTGTATAATTCCAGGAACATTTACCTATTTAGGGCCTGTTTACATGGAGTGGGGGACCCCGGTCTAGTGGGGTAAGTTTCTTTTGTTTTCACGCTCTGGGGGACACAAAACAAAAGAAACTTACCCCACTAGACCGGGGTCCCCCACTCCTTGTAAACAGGGTCTTAATCATTAGCAAGTGGTCCCTGATGTTGTGCTATGCATATAAATTAATATATAGATTTAGCCACGGCTAAAAGCGAAGCTCTGGTCAATAATACTTGTAAACAAAAAAAATTAAATCTTGTAATGCTAAAGGGGGAGGGCAATGAAAATGGCATCAAGATCAAAAGATCTAATTAGTTAAAAAAAAACAAATTGCACGTGCAGCACACTTTTTTCCTAATAAGCAAAAAAACAAATTTGCACGTGCAGCACGCTTTTTTGTCTTTCAGTTGCCGTTGTTTTGCACAACAGTTGTGCAAAACAACGGCAACTGAAAGACAAAAAAGCGACAGTGACAGTGCTGTTTTGTAGGACTAAAAGGTCAAACTTCCTAGTTACACATTATTTTTATGGAGGAATTGTCGTATGTGCCTACTCAACATTTTATCTCCTGTGTTCATGTTCGCTTTTATTTTTCACTGCCGCTTATTTACACCTTGCTGGCCGCCAGCATTTCTCATTGCCACAGATCCGCTTTGAATTTTCATGTTTTTCTTCCTACAAAATTCGTCTCTTTTGTTTTTAATCACTCGCTCTAGCTCTTTCTCTGGAATAACAGCGAAAAAAACACGACTTTGTTGTTGTCTTTTTCTTCCTAAAAGTCGGGGCGGCCATGCAAATTCTTTCCAAATAAAACCTTGAGTTGCATTTGGGTTGCCATACCTGTTGATTGAATTATTTTACATTGGTATGCCTGTGGTGCGGACGGACGGTCGGGCGGGCAGTCGGTGTACGGTCACGTGATTACCAAATTTTCTCGGATGGGTAGTTTACCACATTTCTTTACCCATGGTGCTCCGCTGCGCGCTTCGCACGCGAGAGCTCCGCTATAAAAATGTTCCACCAGAAAATTTTGAAATTTTGAAGCAGTGATGAGCTATAACACTTGAGTTTTCAACCAAAATACAGTACATTTCAGTTTTTCACTATGATACCCAATGTAGCTTGGTTGTTGTTGCAGAAAGTATTCTTGGTAAGCCGTAGTGCTGTGCAGTAGATATTGTTCATTCCCTTCTCAATACTCTTTTACATTGGTTATTCAATTGTTGTACCATACATAACCCCAAAAGTGCGATGACCTTGTATTGCCTGTGAAAAAGGTTGTACTACAAGTAATAAGTCAATGTATATATTCTTTTCTTTAGGGTGACACCAATTTTTACGGTCTCCTGTGTAACTGGCGAGAATCTTAATCTTATAAAAAAGTTTCTGAATCTTGTACCTCCAGCGCGATCAGCCATGGATCAGGAGAAACTTGCACAGGAATTAACAGAGTATCAGGTGAGTTTCTTTCTAATCTTTGTGTAAACAAAAAAAACTTGACTTGCAATCTTCAAGGGTACATGTAGATGTCATTTGACAAGGCAAAAATATTTAAATCTGTCCATCAAAGGTGCAAACTTGTTTGTGTTCTGCTTTCACTTGCATTTGGCATATCAAATCAACATGGAGGGCTATTTTTTGGTAGTAGAGCCAGCCCTTAAGAAATATTTTTGCAAGCAACAAAGCCACCAGGAAAACAGTCAGTATAAAACATGGACTGCAGACTGGGTATAAAACATGGACTAGGTATAAAATGAGGACTAGAAACTATGGACTGGGTATAAAACAATATAAAACGCGGACTGTGTATATAAGAACATCTTTAGAAAGGAAAAACTGAGAGAAGCGGATAGCGGACTAGCATAAAACAGTAGTCCCAGCTCCTTGCCTCACACACAAACATTCCTTTGGGTGGTCACGTAGTCTACTGTCCCCAACATCAGCGTCGTGTGGAGAAGGAAAGCATGCTGCACGGGCAAGGAAGCTTATACCGCTGCTCAAGGCAACTGAAAATGAAACTCTGAATTTTATAAATAGAAGGAGTTAGAAGAAAATTCAATTGAATTTTATAGTTTTAAGCCAATAGAAGATGTGAGATTGAGACGCACCAAATAAAAAATAGTATTAATTGGTGTCAGTGAGAGTAAAATTCTGCCACAATTCCATTTCAAAGCCTAGGGGATATGAGGAAATGAAAAACCCAGACAAGAAGGTCAACAATATAGGGGCATTACGCGATGTCACCTATACGTGAATAATAACTGAAATATATCATCCAACGTTATATTCTAAGTGATGATGATATGATTTATGCCTATGTTAACATGTACATCGCCTCTCAGTGACGCCTGTCATGGATGTTAGAGACCAAGACCAGGTCTAAAAGTGGGTGTAGAAAAAAGCATTTTGGTCAGGCTCAGGATTTGGAGAACTGGGCGGCACACATCCACCAAAATTTCTAGGAGTATTTATAACTTAAACTCAAGTGTTGTGCTATTTAGCAATCTTTTGATCTTATTTTACCTTAACTAGAACCAATTAGCACAGTTTTTACCAACATAGTCGGTAGTCTGCATTTTATACCCAGTCAGTTTTATACTGACCAGCAAGGAAAGATTCCTACCTGACACATCCCCATTGTTTGATTGCATTCTATTTTATTTAACATTTCCCCCATTTTGTTTTTTTTTTCCCTTTTTAACCAAAGTAATGTCCCTGAGACTTTAGCACTAATCGGTTTTACACGGTAGAGCTTTGTTTATGCAAGACCACAAGTTCTGTTGATTAGCCAGACTTTTTCCATGATAGTTTGTTGGGTCCACAGAGAACACAAGCTGCCCATTCCCCATCTCCTCCCCTGTCAATGAAAGACTTACAGTAAGGTAGCACAGAGATTAGTTTGATGTTTGTAATATGTTGTGTTTGTTACTAGGTGGACAAAATATTCAATGTTCCTGGTACTGGACCTGTAGTCGGTGGAACTTTAGAAAGGTGAAAACAGACAAGGCAGCCTGTCCTACTGCTGTAATAGCCTAATGTTGTTTTTCTGACAAATAGCAGTAATTTTGTTACCTCCCAAAGATGCAAAATAATTCATGGCATGCGTCCCGTAGGATGCAAAGAACAATATGTTGATTCGGAGATTTTTTGGTAGAATACAGTAAAAACCCGCGTGTAAGAACCTAGAAAATTAAGAACCTCTTGGCAGAAATTTGCTACTTTAATACCCCAAAATATAAGAACCTGTTTAGCCAAAAAAATTCCAACAGGTTCTTATATGCGGGGTTAAACTATTTTATTTATAATATTTTACCATAAAGGTTGTCTTTAGAGATCAAAAAATTGCACAGTGAACATATGTTGTGGTTGAATGTTCAAATCAGTTTGAGTTTTTGAAACTGCTTTATTTTTTTGAAACTGGTTTTATTTTTTTGAAACTGGTTTGTTCTTGATTATAAGCATTTATTCTATAAAATACTGTAACGGTTTATAATGAAGAACAAATCATATATTATACTACAGTATTTTCTACTCCGTAAAAATTAAGAACCTAATTAAGAACCTACTGAGCCTAAAATGCCAGTAAGTACCCCAAAATATAAGAACCTGTTTTGCCAAACTCTAAAAAAGTAGGTTCTTACACGTGGGTTTTTACTGTATCCTGTTTGTGTGATTTCTGTGGCTGTTGTTTAAAGATGCATATTTGTTTTAGTCTTTCTTGTGTTTAAATATATTGAAGGACTATATTGTAATTTCAGTAAAATGTGATAAAGAGTTTTGGTGTCTGTCTCCAGATTAACTGTCTGGTTACACACACTGTAAAGGCCCAAGTACTTTCAATTTTTTGAACTGGGACTCATTGGTTATGGATAGGGCCTCAGGATTTTTCACAAGATGAGTCCCAGGACTCACCATACAACTGTAACTATTTGTAACAAAATCACTTCAAATAAATTGGAGTACTCTGAAAAAATACTTGCCTAATTATTAGGCTTACTTTTCTTGGAGTGGTATGGAAAAATCAAACAATACATAGCAGTTAGCAGGAAATCGATCACCCAAAGATTGGACTTGTTTTGTCTTGGGAATCAGTTTTACAGAAACCCAACTGTTTTGCTAACTCTTCCACCTCTTTGGGAAAAATAATAGAGACTGGAGTACAAAAATACAGCAAACTATCACAGGATTTTGATTGAAAGTCTTCTAGTAGCAATTCACAGAGCATGAATTTAAATGTGGCTAAATATCATTCAGGCAAAGTTAAACTTGATCGAGTTGGCCAGCTGTCTTCTCCCACTACAGTACGTGACCTACAAGGCGACCCTCGCGGAATTGCAGGGCTCCTCGTGTGTTCTTTTGTTAGCGATGAATTGAACTGTTAGTGAATAAGTGATAGTGAATAAGACTTTGTAAAATATGTACAGTAACAAAGTTGCACTATTTTAAGTCCAGTCTGATTGTTTTCTCGTCAGGGGTGTGTTGCGTGAAGGTGATCAACTTCTCCTGGGTCCATCGCAGGACGGTTCCTTCCATCCAGTTACTGTGACATCTGTGAAGAGGAACCGCGCTGCCTGCCGTGTGGTGCGGGCAGGCCAGGCTGCTACTGTGGCAATCAGTGGAATGGATAGGAACTTGCTGAGACGAGTAAGTTTAATGAGTAAACTTCTAGGCTTTCTGTAAGAACCTGGCATTTGCAGGGCTCGAAAAATGTCTTGTTGTGTCGTCTGGGACAAGTAGATTTTCTCTCATCCTCCAACTAAATCATTAGCTAAGACAAGCAAGTAGTTGCCCCGGTTAAACAAAACGTCAGAAGTGCTTGCCCAAAGGTCAAACTTGAATTCAAGTTTTCTCTGAGCACTGATTTGAGGGGCTGCAGTCATAAAGGGTCATTTCAAATTTTAGGCCATTCTTTGGTTACCAAAAAAAATACTTGAGATTTTTGGTAAGTGAATGCAAGTGACAAGAATTTCTCAGAACGCTATTTGCTGCCTCTTTTGCCCTAAAAATCGCCTTGTGTAGCATGTCTGTGATTCTGTGTACAATAATAGTACTATTGTCTTGCAAAAATTCAATTATTATATTTTTTTTTCGGCAATAACTATTTTAATTTACTATAATTGTTTTGTTTTGTTGGCTTTCGATGACGTGGATTTGTTTGTATTTATTACAGGGCATGGTTCTCGCAGACCCTGTTCAGAAGCCACGCCCATGCTATATATTTTGGGCCGAGGTTTTTCTACTATTTCACACCACTTCGATAAGCAAACGTTTTCAAGCCACTGTCTATATTGGAAACGTTATTCAAACAGCAGTCATTGAGGAGATGAACAGGGTATAGTATATACACGTAATCCCGATCTCGCCTGCATAACAGGCGTTCCATTTTCGCGTTTTTTAGGCGAGCGAAAATAACGCTTCTTTCCCATCGCGCGTGTCTCGCGCTCCATGCCTGCCTCTCGCTTGCCTTACACTGCAGCTCGCTTGAAAAAGTAGAAAATAACGCCTGTTACACAGGCTGATCCCGATCATTGGGTCAAGACGTTAAAGTAAAACATTGGAAAGAACTCAGTGTAACTCAAGTAGTGTATTGTGATAAGAAATTACGCTAAGTAGCTTTTATTTGAATAATCTTACTCATAAAAACTAATAGTGATACTCTTGCTGACGTCTCCTATTGATATTTATGTACAAATCAGAAGCCCATTAGTTCTTGTGTCGCTCATCACAAATTTAAATAACAAAAGCAATGTTTGTAAACAGTGATGTCTCCGATCAGCACGACCAATGGAAAATGCTGCTCATTAGCCTTTTTTAGCCTGCGATCGAATCGAGCGGAAAAAAAAACGCGCGAGCGAGCGGCGAAACCGGGGAGGGGGAAGCTGTTTTTGTCCCATCCCTGCCACTCGCGTTTCCTTTCGCGTGCAGCTCTCGCGTGACTCCTCGCGACTCCCCCAAATGGAGAGCTTACTCGCAGGCTAGCCTTTTTTCATAGTCACTCTAAGGGTTTTATTCAAAGGCTCGGTAGTTCAACTTGCACAGCGTGATAAACAGCACCAAAGAAAAGTACTGCTCAGGAACTTTGTAATGCCGGGTTACATCTCATGATTTGATCCATAATCCATTCCATAACCTATCAGGGGATTTGGCACAAGCTTTCGGCGCAACGATATCTGGGATTGTTCAGTTGGAGGAGCATTAGTTATGATTGGTTGCCTTGAATACCATCCACCAATCATAACTAACGCTTGTCCTCCCAAACTATCTTAGAAATCTTTGGGTAAGCTTGTATCCATTCTCCCTCGAGGTTTTGAAGTAGGGATTGATCAACACTTATTTCCATTCGCCAAACTGACGTTGACAGATTTATGATTCGTACACAAAGTAGGGGTTAGGGTTAGGTTAGGGTAAGGGTTGTTGCTATATATATTCAAATCAAACCATTCATTGTCAGAAAATCCTCGGTGGTGTAGGGGTTAAAGTGATGTACTGCAGAGCCGAAGCTCCGAGATCGAATCCTACTCGTGCCATCTTGAATTTATTTTTCCTTAAAAATTGAAGAGACTTAGACTTTTATGAACAGAATTTTCAAGAGACAGAGAAATTTCATGTAAGAAAAGTGAAATGTCTTGTGAGAGCCACGGAGAGGAAAATGTCAGTTTGACGGATGGAAACAAGTCACGACCGTTGGGAGTAGGTTCCTAGTGCCACAGGATACCCAGTCATTAAAACTGCTTATTATTACGTTTCTGTTTTACTAGGACTCTCTGAGGACTGGTCAACGAGCAAAGGTTCGTTTCAAGTTCATGAAGCAGCCGGAGTACATTCGTGAAGGAGCGAGGGTCTTCTTCAGAGAAAGCCACACTAAGGGCGTTGGACAAGTGCAAAGTGTGATTTACCATAACGCAGTCCCTGGTAGATAGCCGAGCGAGCTGGTAACTCAGTACGTGGCCAAGGGGACAGGGATGAATACAATGATTCTTCTACAAGAATGAAGACGGGAGTGATGGAAGTATGCCTGAAATGTCGGCCAAGTGTAAAAAGTAGAATACTTCAATTTTGACACTCTCACAAAAGCTGAACACGCCTTCGCACCTAATAGGAAGGATGGAGATTCTATTTTAAGGAGGGAGGATTGGAGATTGACAGAATAGTGGAAGTTGTGGAGATTAATATAACAAAACGTTCGAGGAAGGTAAAAGGAGGATCAAGCGGTACCCTTTTCGAGGCGTTCAGTTTGTGGGGGCAACGCAAAGAGATGTGAGCAGGAATAACCGCTCTCTGACTTCGCCCTGTAATCCACTAAATGATCGCCTGAAACAGGCAAAGTCAAGGCTGTTGGGCAAACATGCAGAGCTGGAAGTGACTACAGAACTAACATCGATGAATAAGGCTGAACAAATCTTTCCATGCAAAAGAACGAAGTCGGGATTGGAAGGAATGCTTGCTCTATGCGAGAGAAGAGATGAGTAACCAAGTCTGTTAACCACTAACAAAGTTCTGATACTTCCAGGAAGCAGAACGTGCCATTACATGCCCAAGCGAGGGAACGTATTTCGAAGATGTTGGGAGGAGGTGATAGTGGACGAAATTTCATCTTACGAGGAATGAACAGGTTCTCAAGCGAGATGCAATGTTTTGTTCAACCGAGATAACCTGGCATCTCATTTGCCAGCTTTAAACAGCCAGATAGTTCTGTGTTGGTGTGAGGTTTGTTAGGGAGTGGCTGTCGGGCAAACAGTTTCAAAATTGTGACGTCTACAGTGTAGACAGTGTATGAGTGCAAGTTCTTAATTTGGTGCGAATCATAAAGTCGCGCATGCAGCAAATAAACTCACTGTTGCTGGGTTAAATTAGGGAAAATGAAGGACCTATTTAATGACAAGGCGCCTGGAACTCGTGGTAGTCTAATTTTACAGTAATGAAGGTTATAAGTTTTACAAGCGTGGAAATGGTCATTGTTCAGTTTCTCGTATTTTCACCACGGTTTACTGTAACTTAACAATGGGAAGATTTATCTGTAAATATGTAAACATACTTTTCAAATGTGTTGCAAACTAAGTGTGACATAAGTCCTTCTTAAGGTCTCGTTTTAAGGTCCTTTCTCGGGCATTTTACTCAAGTCCCAAGTGGGAAATTTTTAGCGCTACGCGCACTGATTGTGTGTATTTTTACTGGAAACTGTATTCTAAGAAATGAATACTGATTTTCTTTCAATTGTCTCTCTGTTAGTTGTCTTCGACCTCCTGTTGGACACCCCTCTGTATTTTGGACTTGTCCCAAATAGAATCCAAACTTTCACACAATCCCTACCTCTACAACACGCGGGACTCGTCTTGAAAATGGGAGAAAAGCCCTGGAGACGAGGTCAATAGTGAGGCTCAAAGGGTTAATGAAGACAGTTAGGTTACTTTGAAGACAAGAGAGACTGAGGCGAGAGTAAGGATATGTTTAGTTTACAGGCGTTCCTTCCCCTTTTTTTTGCCCTTTTCTCTCCTCGCAATTTTCTCTCGTCAATTTTTCGCCTGCGCTCTACTATCTAAACGCCTGGACAGCTGGGAACAGGCTACCAAGTGTTGCGAAAGGTGCCCAGGGAAGGGGGTCAATTAGTCTCCTTCGCAGCCGCTTGGGCCGGAGGCGGGAGCTTGCGTGTCTCCGGCCCGAGCGGCTGGGAGGGAGACTAGGGGTCAACGAGAGGCGGCAGTGTTCGCAGCCGTTGCAGCACAGCATGGCCTGTTTGTACATGTCTCTTAGGTCTCTAGAATTTAGATTTGTCAACTGGGTTGATTAAGGTTTGAAGAAAAAACTTTACAATTGTCTACGGTGTAGTAACTCAGATAATAAAACTAAATTTTGTGTTTTACTCACTCCCCATTTCCTCACAGTAATTGCGCAGAACTGATGTTGTAATGCAAAGCTATTAAAAGATACAATATGGAGCCATGGTTCCGGCTTACTCAATTCCGATACAGCCAACTCCCCTTAATATCGTGCACACTCTCAGACCCGTGAGTAATTGCGCTAAAATAGTGAGTTTATTTGAGGTGTATATGTGGAGCGAGAGTTAAGTGCATAGACTGAGGAACAGTACAGTTTTGCTAATTGAAATACTTAGCCCTGGAGTTTTTTATCATTTCTTTTGTACTGCCCTTGTACGGCTGGTAGAAAACACATACAGGACAAGTCAGTAACAAAATGATGTGCCTTTTTGAGGCCGCATTACGAATAGGGTGGAAACCAAAGGCAAATTCAAATTTCCTGTAAACCGAGATGAATTACTTTGAAGCGCCTATGAATTGCTATTAGTGACATTACATAAGTTTTGGACTCAGTCGGTCACAAAGCCAAACGAAAAGCGGATAATAAGGTTCTTTTTAGAGCATCTCGGGATGCAGTCTCATCTCGGAGCAAACAACTGACACATTCATCTTCAATCTTTTTTATTTTACCAACGATAACAAAAAACTGCGCCTGAAGTCAGTGACAAGGTCAAATGTCCCGAGAGTCTTCTTCACGAAGAGAAGGCTTCCTGAAGTAAAAGGCATAAACGTTAGATTAGTGAGCTTTTTACTACAAAATGTCGCGGGAGACTAGTCAAGGTGAAGAAAATATTTCCTTCTGAAAACCTTTAAGTTATACAATTAAAGCGGCTCCTATTTAAAAAAATTAAGCCAAGTTCATTAATTTACGGCTCTCATTTGGCCCCACCTTGCACCTCTGTTAAATTAAAGCCGAACAGTATCAAAGAAACATACTTCTGAGTACCTAGCACTCCTAATGAGGCATTAAATAGCTATAGCTTTATGTTATAACGTTTGGATAAAGCATGGAGTATTTTAGCTGTAAGAGTTTATTTCACCTGCTGAGTAGTTGTCACTGGCGGAGTCCAAACACCTCGTAATCTGTGACAGTGAAATTTTGGACACCTGTGAAGAACGTGCTCTGCTGTCCTGGTGGGAGCTGATAGGTGTGGCCGAGTTTGCTTCTACTATTGGGACTTTCGTCTGCATTGTTTGATATCCATAAGTCACTCCCACTGCCAAACACTGGTCCAAGGGTGGTAATACAAATGATGCCTGTTGATTCCATCCCTGAGATAAGCGGCAGTTTGGTCGGTCCCAGGCCACTTGGGTTTACAAAGCTGAACAGGAAGGCATGGCGACATGACACCGATTCACAATGACCTGTGAATAACAGTGATTACACCTGACATACATATTCAGACATTATGTGTTAAACAGTAATTTACAGCTTCTCGCTGTATTATTTCGCAACCTTTCTTGATGTAGTTTTGGGCGTCTATGAGGGCTTGATTTCCTCGTTGATTATCAGGATTTGTATTGCTCATGATTTTCGTAATTAAATTAACGAACCTTAACTGCTTTCTCAGTACAAAGTACAGTCGAACCTTCCGTAAGCGACCACCCACAATGCAAAGACTGAGTGGTCGCTTACTGGAGGTGGTCGCTTACAAGAATCGAACCCCGGGGGTCTCTTACGGGAGGTGCAGACAAAATTTCATTCTTCATTCTTCTTGACTAATCGGTAGCAGACATTGCAAAGCAACCAGATGTATAAAAAATCATCTTAATCTTACCTCTGTGATACTGCATTTGCTTGTTGAATTTCCACTATTGCAGTACATTGATTTAAATGATATTGTTCAGTTTCTGAAAGCATCATTGTGATTAGTGCAAATTTAAAGTTATCAAACCTCTGTCTGAGTCACTTTTTGAGTGCTAAGGTGTCCCCTGAATGGAGGATAAATGTGGGTTACCCAGAAATAGTGTCCGATCCCTTTTCTCTTAATAGAGGTGTCCCTTGAATGGAGGTACTGAGAAACACAGATTATGTGAACATTTTTCTAGGACCAAATTTTGTGTCGCCTGAATGGAGGTGTCCCTTGAATAGAGGTGCCCCAAAGGAGAGGTTCCACTGTACTTTATTGGCAACAGCTGAAAGTGAAACTCGGAATAACCGTGGTAAGCACAATTCTATTTTGACTAGTCTGTTGACTGCGTTTATACTGAAATATAAGCGATATGTATGCAGGGGAAGGCCATGGAACAATTAGATTATGGACCTGACTACAAGGTACGAAGGAACATGATAAACGTTGAAGCAAAACCAGCTAGAAGTCTGTCATATTTGTAGCGAGTGGGAGGGTGAGAGTGTCGCGTGAGTGCCTAATCAGGGCCAGCCGACGAAGGTTCCCTTCCTAAATACATTGAAAACACTTTTTAGGCTGTCCAGAGTAATTCTAGATCTCTATAGAAATGCATTGTAAGCGGTGCTATGAAATTTGTATCCGTTCAGTCATCTTGGGGCAACTTGGCGTATTTTCAGTCTTATTTTCCCAAAAAAATTTAGTTGCAAGGTGAGAATTTTTCTGATTCCTTTCTCCATCACATTCTCGAATCTGAAGATTCTAGGTTTCTTTTTCTACAAAATATAGCTTAACCTGGGGAGAGAAATGTGAAAAATTAAACTTCAGAAATCGTAGGGAATTCATTGCATATATATCGCTTTGAAAATCGTACATCATATCAGTTGAACGGTCATCTAGACACGCTATAAAAGCTTCTAGGCAGTTATACACTTCTTCGAACAGATATTTTACAGAAAACAGTCTTTGGGTATCCCTGATTAGTGCCCTTTGTCTGAACAAAAGTACGCTACCCGACCCACTTAAGTCTTATTTTCAAATTAGCCTTTAATGCGCGCTTGAATTGAAAAGAAACTTTGCTGGGAAATTTACTTTAAGAGTTTTACATGTTTTTCTTTAATTAGGTCTTGGTGATTACGTTCCCCAGAATATGCACCACAAAATAGCCTTTGTTGGTTACATTCTCTTTGGTCTTGTTTTGGTCACCATGTTATTTAGTGCCATGGAGGACAAGATTGCACAATGGTTTAACAATATACAGCAAATGGTTGGATTGGTTGAAGATCACAATGTTGCGAAGAAAGAACTCTAACGAACAGTGCCATCTGTGTTTGCATCGTTTTAACACCAGTGCATTATTAAACGAGGTCCTATACAAGTCTCTTGTCACGTTAAGGCTGGTTTTCACGGAACAACTCCAGAACAATTGATTCTGAGGAAACAACTGATAGCCTGCATAGCTGGTGGAATCAGAGTACGGGAGAGCTATGCATAGTGAGTAGACAGAAAAGCGGGCAGGATTTCAACATAACTCATTCTTCTTGCGGCTTAGCCCGAGAAAACAGCCGACATTTTGCGACTCTACCACTAGTTCTTCCTCGAAATAAACGAACGCAGAAATACCATACTGATGACGTGCCACTACCTAGAGCTGGGTAGTACTTCCGATACTTCAACCAATCAAAAGCACTATCCAGATATGGCTAGGGTAACGTCATCGGTATAGAATCTCTGTGCTCGTTCCTCAGATATCATTTCGCGGGAAACCAGCGGTAGCGTCGACAAATGTCGGCTGTTTTCTCAGGTTACTTGCGGCTCAAATACCGGCGAACGTTAAGCTCGCACTAGCTACAAAGGAGAGCTTTAAGCACGATAGTTCGTTATGAGATCTTTCCTCCTGGATCACGCCGAGAACAGAGAATCAGTAGCTTGCAATTATTTTTTATTTACTGTAAATTTTGGTTTTAATGGTGCACACTCTAGCCTGCGCTCATTTCACATGAGTTTCCTTTATTCTTGGACTAAATTTCAGGCACTCGTGGGGCAGATGTTAAGCCTACTGGCGTTTCGCAAATGATCACAGTGCACTTTCAAAAGGAAAACAACCACAACCTTTTTACTTGAATGACGAAATTCTCCTTTTATCACGTCTTTTTTTGGAACTTTTTCTTATTAGATTTCTTGTCCTGTCCACCTAATATCTGCAAAGCTCGTGGATCACGTAAGTTAAGTCCAAGTCTTTGTGCCTCAAGTGCTTTGAGTTTTGCTTGCTCTTTTTCTTCTTTTCGTTTTGCCCTGAGCTCATGCATCCTTTTACGATAATCCTCAATAATTTTCGGCATGTTCTTCATGTTCTCCTCAATCTTAGCCAACCTGAAAAGTTGTCAGTACAAAGGTCAATATTAGAGCCTCTGCATTAGGTAGGGAAAATGGAAGGGGTGGGGGAGGCGGGGAGGAAATCGGCGAGCAAGGGCTATCCTCAATCCTTCTTCTATTTTTTCCCTTGCCAGTTTTAGTCCCCTCCCACCAAAGTGGAGAGCCTGCCACAGGCTACACTTGATCACCAGCTGCTGTTTGGGTAAATCATCATCCCCCCCCCCTCCAATCCCCTCATCGCCTCTTCGGGGAGCATCAAAGACCAGACTCGGGGGATAGCGAGAATTAAGCCTAAGCACAGGCTAGGTGTGTGGGGTACTGCCAGCCCCTGTGAATCCGGGGTAGAGTTTCCAAGCACCTTTAGCCTGCAGGCATAATTCTTGAGTGGGTGGGAGCTGCTTGTTTATGTTCATAATGAGTGGCTGCATTCTTTATTTTATCACTAAGAAGGATTACACCATCCCTTTGACTTGCCCAAACTACTCAACACTTTTTTTCGAATTTAACATGGCAGTTATTTGTGCACCCAAAGAAAGCACCTGAAATGCAGGCTAAAGGAAGTTAGGGTATAGTAATTATGGCAAATGGCAAGAAGCTAATTTACTTTGGATGTTCAGCTAAGTCTATCTGTTTTTAAATTTTGGAATGAAAACTAGGGTCAAACCACCAAGGTAAAATAGCGTAGAGGATAGCCTTGCTGAACTTTTCACTCCTAAGATGGCCACAAGAATCAATTTTTACTTTACAGATAAATAGTATTGCATGAAAGTAGTAACTACCGAAGAAGTTTCATTTGAATGGTTATACATGTCCCATAGGACCTCACCCGCAGACTCTAAAGCCAAAACAATGAAAGTGCATAAAACAATCAAGTGGCACCAAGCTAGAAACCAAAAGGTACTGCTGAAGATGTTTCATTTGAATGGTCACATCTCTTAGTTTTGTCCAGATTCAAAAGTGAGAACTACACCATAGGTTTTGATGATGAGCTCCGGGAGTGACAGGAATAAAGGCTTTAAACGTAACATGACAAAATTCTCACACACCTTTCCTCCTTCCGTCTCTCGTACTTATGTCCTTTCGGCATTCTGTCTAGACCCCTATCCACCATGGGTTTCTCAGGC
>OZ037998.1:3397534-3462534 GCA_964035705.1 Porites rus
TTATTTCCATGAGCTTTACTCCATGTACTCTTTTATGTCTGTTGTCGTTAATTAAGACTAATTTTTCGAGGGAGTTCCCTATTTCAAGTTTATTTTCTTAGACCTCTTTCACTTCATACTCATAGTTATGTTAGGTTTCGTTGATTCCTATGGGGTATGAACTAGATTTTTCCTGTTTACGCACTGTTTACATCATTACATATTGGTGATCGCTGCAAACAGCAGGCTAACGCATAAATATATCCTGTACGATCAGTACGGTTACATCTTCCTGTTGGGTTGTTATGCAGTGTCTATCCTGGGTTGAAATCTTTTCTTGCATGGAAAAGGCAAAGTTTTTCCCCCTGTTCAATAAATAGAAGACCAATTGTACAAAGTAATGGTACAGTACATACATTTTCATGTGGCGAGCTACTTTGATTGTTAGTTCATATAGTGTAAACTGTGTTTTAATTATTACAAATGAAAATAATTGAGTGATTCTTTTTTCAAATGCAAATAATGGCAGTAACTTAACTTACCTTGTGAATTTTAATGCTGGTCAACTTACAGTGTTTGAAAGGTGGGTTAATAGAGAAAACCAAAGTGATATTTTTTGCTTTGAAATTTCCTGTGAACCATAGCCTTCTTTTCCTTGTGGGTAGTGTCTACTTTGACATTACGATTACAGATACCCTTGAGCAAACTTTGGATACTGCAGTCCCCAGCCTGGCTCATCTTCCTTGTCTTGCCAAATGTGTGTAGATTTTGTAAACACTATGTTAAACACATGTTTGTCTGCAATTTGTTTTGAATTTTTATTTTCGTTGGGGAACTATAGGGGTGCTGTTACAGAAATAAACAGAGTTGTTTTGCTTTGTTGTTATGGAATCCATGCCACTGCAAGACATGTTCATAATATCTGTAAGCAATTCTTCCCTCAGCTGTTTCAGTGTCCCTAACTTTTTCAGTTGTTTTTTTGTGCATACATTCAAACAATAACCTTTATTCATGCTATTTATTGAACTACATGTATGTTTATTAAAGTTTTTTGTTTCTCAGTGGAATCTCGCAATATTTACAGTAACTTAATTTTGCTACACACTGTGAAATTTATATAAGTTAGAGCTCTATGATGTGAACTTGTAGACACAAAAGCTTTCAAACAATAAATTGGTGTTTCAGGTAATTGCTAGGCCATCCAAGAAGAGTACTATGTGCATCTTGTCAAGACAACTTTAAGTTGCCTTTTTAAAATAATTCAGATGCCAAAATCTGGTCAAAATAGGGTGTGAAAGTTTTGCATCACATAAAACCAACATAAACACACTGTAAGTAAAAAAAAATAACATTCATGTAGCTGGTCTTTCTATCAACAAGGCTCTTACTTCTTCCAAAATATGCAGAGTAGTTCAAAAGTAACCTGGCGCCTTGCCCTTAATGATAGCTTTGTTTTCATGTACCAGCTTAAGCTTTTCAAGAAGGCGTATGTTGTAGTTAATTTTTTACCTCAGGTAAGTTCTGTTTTTCTTTTGTTTTTGGGTATGGTAATGTATGTTAATGAAGTTAAAACAAAAGAAAAAAAAATTTACCTGAGATAAAAAATTAACTACAACATATACATGAAATAAGTCCATGTCACTGAGGGCCTTTAGTTATGTGCGATGTCGCTTATACCGCCCACTTCTATGCCAATTTAATGTCATCTTCATTTGCAAGACAGGACAAGACATTCATCAGTTTCTAAAATGAGCTGTGAAATAGTTCATCATAATAAAATGTAAAGCTTAATAGCTTTTTAATAGATTAGTCTTAACTAACACGTGTAATCAAGTTTTTTTTAGGTTCTTATATTTTTCCACTACTTATTTTTATATTACAATAACATACTGTAACCTTGCAGTGGATCAAGGTAAAGGCTAGCTTGTTTGCTATGGGGGATAGCTGTCACTTAGATTTCAAGTTGGAGGCTGTATGCAATCAGTTGGTGGGGAACTGAACTGCTAGGAGGTTGTTTTTCCTTTTTTTCCCTATGAAAGTAGCCAGGGTCATGCTTCAGGAAGCCGTGAAAAATCCCTGACTCTTGGCTCTTAGTTACATCCCTCAGTGTGATGATATACATGCCAGTAGTCCATTTGCAAATACACTCATAAGAATGTAAAGGCACTTAAATCTATGTCATTGTCCTTACATGATATACGCTGTGAATGTATGCTGCACTTGCATTGCTTTAGTGCTTTTCTGTGCCTTCTTTTTTATCTCTTCCTATAGTTTTTTTCCCATTGGCTGCCTCTCTTGGTTTTTCACAGCAATCTGTAACTTAGAGCAACTTTATGTATAAACTCTGATCTTAAACTAACACCATCCTTTAAAGTCTCCAACTTTGTACATGGACATGTTAATACAGTTATTTTTTATTTATTTGTACATGCAGTCGAAAACCCTGTTTGGGACAGTTACTTTTAGGTTTGGTTAACTGACCACTTAACACAGCTTGCCAGTTTGATAAAACACCAATATGAAAATAATTATGAAAATATCTCAGACAATAGAATGTTGGCAAGTGACCTTTTAATACAAAATGTAGAGGTGAATGTTTTACACAGGTTTGCTTTGTACAAAATACTTAATTTGGTAAATTATAATATAAAACATCCATCTCTTCTCACTGTCAAAAACACAGCTGATCTTGACAGTATAATGGCTACTGTGCTGTTATGCTTAAATATTTATTTGTGCTAATCTAATATTTTGAAAACTCCTACAGGTGACATTCACGGGCAGTACACAGATCTTCTAAGGTTGTTTGAATATGGGGGATTTCCTCCAGAGGCAAACTACTTATTTTTGGGTGATTATGTGGACAGAGGGAAGCAGTCTCTAGAAACCATCTGTCTTCTGTTGGCATACAAGATCAAGTATCCAGAAAACTTCTTTCTGTTGCGGGGAAATCATGAGTGTGCAAGCATCAACAGAATATATGGCTTCTATGATGAGTGTAAGTAGATTTACTGATATGAAAAACATTTTTGTGTAGTCTAGCAATTTGGTGTTGTATTGGTATTCTACTTTTCCTTTTAGTATTTGTGTGTGTTAGCTTTTGATTTTAAATTAGTTGTCAAAATAGTTTTTCATTAAATGTATAAAGCGATTAGTTTCTAAAAAACTAACTCTAACGCTGTTACAGTACAGCATGACATCATTTTAATCAACAGTTGTGCATCTACAAATGGAAAGTGATGTTGCAGCATGCTGAATGAGTAGTAAGCTATTTGGCATTTTTTAGAAGATTGACTGTCATTCAACAAGTTGTAACTTGATAAATGGAGTGCAGCTGTCTATTTTCATTTAACAAAATACAGTTCAAAAAGCAGGCCTGTATATATCCTGTTTTATATTTTGCAGGTAAAAGGCGGTATAACATCAAACTCTGGAAAACATTTACCGACTGTTTTAATTGTTTACCTATTGCTGCTATAGTTGATGAAAAGATCTTTTGCTGCCATGGAGGTGAGTGAATTTGAAACATTGAACAGTCTTTTCTAAATTCATTTCATTTAGGAGTTTGTACTAAACACTGTATACCCTTTTTTTTTACCAGGTCTCTCCCCAGATTTACAGTCCATGGAACAGATTAGAAGAATAATGAGACCTACAGATGTCCCAGATACAGGTTAGTTAACCATACACTGTTCCACATTCCACTGGCCTTGTGTACAACATGTACAAGGCATAATCATGTTCTGGCACAAATTAACAACAATGCAGGAAAAAAGTGCAGAATAGTGACGCATATGAATATAGTGTTATTCCTCATGAAGCGGTGGTTTATAAATTCATCACACGCACAGCGTGTGGATTGTAATGGCCTGCAAACTCAGATGGCCCATGTATATTTCTATATATCTGCTGGTGTGGGCAGCATTGACTTCATTGACAAACTTGTTGTGTTATTTTTGTTGCTGTTTTTGCTATCAAGAAATGCTTTTGGTGATGAATTTTCGATAGCAGAAGTGTTTTACAGGGAACATTGAAGCAATTCCAGCTTTATACCCTTCTTTTTTTACCTTCTTTCTTCCTTTTTTTTTTCCGTTTTTGGTTTGTTTTGTTGTTTTTCTTTAAATATATACCTAAATAACTGTTATTTGATAAAGTGCAATAAACAAAAAGAAAAAGTATTGTGTTTCCAGAGCAAAGATAGTATATTAAATACATTGTACACGGATAAACAATCTGAATTTCTATCATTTCCTACAATTTACTGTGGGAAAACCAGAGTTGCCATTTAGTTATTTTCTAAACAACGTTCCCACGAGTTGATGATAGTCTTTCTTTGATTTAGGCCTTCTTTGTGACTTGCTGTGGTCAGACCCTGACAAAGACACCAATGGCTGGGGTGAAAATGATAGAGGTGTTTCTTTCACTTTTGGAGCAGACGTAGTCAGCAAGTTCTTAAACCGCCATGATTTAGACCTCATTTGTAGAGCCCACCAGGTTAGTTAAAATTAAAAGGTAAAGGGCATTTCAGGGTTTGCACAGTCTTGAAAAGTCCTTGAATTTTAGGGGAAGCCCTTGAAAAGTCCTTGAATTCTATTTTTCCTTGAAAAGTCCTTAAATTTCTGTGCAAGTCCTTGAAAAGAGCTTGAATTTTCTTCAACTTTGAATGTAGTAGCCTGGAAAGAATTTTTTGATGCTTTTTGGTTGTCCAAGACAGAATATATATCGTAGCTCAGTGAATGTAAAGGTCATTTACATAAAGTGCTCCATGTTTTATGCAATAATTAACTATCAGTTCAAGACAAGTGAACTGAAAAATGTAGAGAATTTGGTGAAGCAAACAGTTAAAGCCTTAAAGTCTTATTAGAATATACTGGGAATGTGCATTTTTGTACAATCTGTGAAATTATATTCCTAGTAGGTTGTCCTTGAAAATCTAATGTGGTCCTTGAAAAGTCCTTGAAAAGTCCTTGAAAAATGGTTGCAATTTTTTGTATGAACTCTGCATTTGGCACACGCACAAAAAATCTGCATTGTCTGCAATAATGGCTCAAGTCTCTCTATTAGGTGCTAACTTACGTCATGCAAAAGTCAGTCAGTATTACTGTATCACAACCTACATGTATCTACAGTCTTATGGGATTTTTAGATAAGTTTTTAATATCAATGTTTTGTTGTGATATTTTTTCTGTGCAGCTATGGTTTACTGCACAGACTGTTTAAAATGGAAGGGTCTTGAATGATCCCAAAAATGTAAATAACTTTATTAGGCATTTTCTCAAATAAAGAAAGGTTTGTGACTGTCTTGATGGCCATGTGTTTCTACAGTGTATGAAGAAATATTGTCTTTTATTTTTCTAAAAACAATAAATAGTTTTATCAACTGAGTTGTTTAAGTAAAGTCATCTCTGAATCTTAATACACTGTGTTTCACTTCCCACCCCTTTATTCTCTCCTTAGGTTGTAGAGGATGGTTATGAGTTTTTTGCCAAACGACAACTTGTTACATTGTTCTCAGCACCCAATTACTGTGGAGAGTTTGACAATGCCGGTGGAATGATGAGTGTAGACGAAACTCTTATGTGTTCCTTCCAGGTAAGGGCAACACAATAACACTGTGTTTTTTCCCTCCCCTTTTAATGCATGAATGTATTGTAAAAATGAATCAGTTGTACATTTCTCATGCAATGATTATATAATTAACAATATATAAGGGTAGGAACAGTGATAGTTTTCTGTTTTTAGGCCTGATCTGAAACCAACTTGATCAAGAGAGCTGTCAAGACAAGTTTACCCATACAAATATGCGAGAATGACCACAAGCAGCATCCACAGATGCAGTAACTTGTGGTTAATTCATTGGAACCTTTTGTTCTTTCAAAAGGTTGTAATGTTCAGGAGGCTATTGCAACTGCATATATGTTTTTTGTGCTTATGCTTGCATTGTGTGTGTAGGCCAGTCTAATGACTTCAGTGAATACCAATTTGCAAGGCTACACTGCATGACAGACATTTGGAATGGCTCCTGATGCCATTAATATTTATTATTTACACAGACATACTGGTAAATATATTTGTAAGTAAGTCAATGTCTTGTCATTATTTTCCTTCTCTCGTCTAGATTCTTAAACCATCAGAAAAGAAAGCAAAATACCAGTATGGTGGTTTAAATTCAGGGAGACCTGTTACTCCTCCAAGAGGGCCACAAAAAGCAAAAGGAAAGAAATAAACAATCATCCTTGTGTTTAAAATACTCTGGAAAACAAACGTCACTTCATTGTACCAAGATGGTATGATACACACCAGATGAACTCTTTGTTTGTTTAGTAGTTTGCCTTTATAAGAGATCAGATCCATTCCTCCTTGAAGTTAAGATATTTTTGTTTTCTTTTAATGAGGAGGCAACGTTTTTGTGGTATCCAAGATTCCACATTGTCTTGTTTTTTGGTACCATAGTAATCAGTTACTGATTATACAACAACAACCTAAAAAAGTTTTTCTACACTTTGGTCTATTTGCGCTGTCAGAATGAACTAACGATAATACATCCCACATAATAATATGCATATTAATCTTCGTTATTTTTGGTTCCAAACCTCATAGAAGTTGAAGTTGAGAAATAAGTGTAGTTTGTAAGTTTTCATGCATCCCGCACATTTTACCACTGTTTATATTATTTTTATCATACACTGTTGGAAATGTCAGATGTGTCACAAAAGCTAATCAGCCAGTGATTAGCCAGCCCTCTGCCCTTACAGAATGTCATTGGTTGTTTATCTTTTTTGTCACAGTAAGGCTGATTTTAAAACTAGTGTTTTCATTTTGTGTTTTTGTGTTAGCTACTTAACAAAAATGTGAAACTATAATAAATTAAACCTAAAGAAAATTGCTCAGTGTAGGTGCAACTTTTACAGTTGCAAGTAGGTTGAGCGTATCTGTCCAGGTGAATGTAGTCGTGAAAAGGACTGTTGATGACAGTTCTGAAAAGAATGCCGGAAAAGGTCCATACAAGCCTGAAATTTTTTCAGGCTTTCTTTTTGCAATAACAAATGTAAAAGTTGATTCTACTACTGCGGTGGTCTTATTTATGTTTAATTCTTCATTTGGCAGTTAGTATATGATTTTCATATATTTATCATTTCAACGTAAAACCACAGCTATTTTTTTTTTGGGGGGGGGAGGGTAGTGGGGTGGGTAGAGTGTGGCCTCTCTTCCATTGCTGGTATTATTGCATGTTATATTCCAGTAATCGGTCTTTGAGCCAGGATTTTTGTGGACTCTTGGCCCAGGGGTAAGTCTGTTGACAGCTGTAGACATTTTTTTCTCACATATCCTTTCATGGACATTTAAGTTTCACTTAAAAGACCTGTCATAAGTAAGCACCCTTAAGTTTTGGTAAGATTGGAAGTTGGTCTTGAAATGCCCACGAAGGCTCCACTTTATTTTAAATTGTTGTGCCAGTGATTTATATAATTTAACAGTTTAAAAATTTATATCAGAGAGTGCAACTATTAAGAAAGAGATTACAGCTCTCAGCAGTATTGCACATTTACCTATGTTGTTGCCTTTATGATGAGTATAACTAGCTTTTCTTGTTCTTCTCATTAGACAAGTGAAACTGTCTTCTTCAGTAACTGAAATAATGAAAAGTTTGTCATTTCTAAAATGATTGATTACTGTAAGAAGTCTTATGTTTTACATTAGTTTCTGAATGGTGTACATTTTTAAGTTTAGTAAAGTGCAGAGAATGTTGAAAGCCGTATTGAGAACAATATAATTAATTCAAGTCATTTCATTTGCTGAGTTTATGGAAAAATGTGTTATTTGTCTTCCATGCTACCTTTTGACTCCTCATGCCAATATGAAGATGTGATGTAGCTCTAACCAGTTGTGAGTCTGGACGAAGTCCTATGGTGTGACCATTTAATTCAAATAAAACTTCCTCAGCAGTTTTTTTACATAGTAGTATTATTAATTTGAACTCTTCAGTTCTTGGGAAATAAAAGTTATTTTTCTTGAATTTTAGAATTGGCCACATATTAGGCTTGATTTCCATTGTCATTCTTTCATTTAGTCCGAAGAAAACCCAAGACATTAATGCTCACAGAGTTTTCATGATCTCTAAATTGTTCAGAGTTAAAACGTTTTCTTTATGTACACCATAAAATGAATAGCTATCCTAGTTACTTCCTGGGTATGCTGTTAAATACCACAGTGGCATTAGTGCACCATCTGGATTGAAACAGTACTGTTATAAATGTGTTTGTGTACATTTGTCCCCTAATGATTGTATTAAAGTTAACAAAAGAGAACGATAGTGACAAAACTTTATTAAATTTTAAACTATAAGATGACTTGATGATAAGAAAGTTTATACACTCCGACATACTTAAGCTGCGTGTGAATAATTCTTGTACTTTTGTGACAAACAGTACATAATTTGTAGAATTAATCAAAAAAAATGTCTGGCAACAATAAACTTCTTGCAAACTATCAACAGCAAAGTTTTGTTCTTTATGACTATGCAAAGAGGTCAAGGGTTGGAGCTCAAAGTCGCACTTGTCAGGCCATCGCAGTCATTGCATTTCGGTGATGTATACCAGGGGACCACATGACATGAAATGGACTAACTGAACAGAAAAATGAACTCAATAGATTTAACAATGAGTTAGTCTCCAGTTACCCTGGGTGCCAGAGGCTTTTCAGGCGCGGTTTCCTGTTTGGGTCAAGTTCCCCTTCGCACGTGAAAAAAAACCTCTGGTACCCAGGGTAGTCTCCAGTACCATCACGCCATGTATACACAGTCATCAACCAGTCTCAGGCATTCAGTGAAACCTGCATCAATGAAAGTGCAGGTTGAGACCATCCAGGCTGAGATTAAAACGAACAAACACAGGGGCCCAGTTGTTCGAAGGCCGATTAGCGCTTAACCCGGGGTTAAATTTAATCTACGTTTCTTTTTCTTGTGTTCAAAAGTGTTTTCTAGGATAATTTTCTCTGTTATGTTTAGAGCTTCCAAACATCAACATGTAGACAAAGAATTAAAACTGAAATGCTTTTTAAGCTTTCAACTGCGAATTCAAATCTCGCACTAACCCTGGGTTATCTTAACCCAGCTTTGAACAACTCGACCCTGATGAATAAGAAACAGAAAATAGCGGTACAAACCAGGGTATGCTTGAGGGCTACTCAAAACATTTTAGAGTACCTTATAGGTATATTGTTTTTATTAGCTAATTTTTAATGTGATTATAATAATTATTAGACCCATCAGGTTCAATAACTCACTGCAGCCATTTTTTTAAGAGCTGCACAAAAGAATTCAAACTACAGTCATATGGGAGCCTTGCACTAGAACCTGTCACTATCTCTGATTAGAGAGTCCTTCCAACTCAGTTCTGTCTCTGCCGAACTCCTAACGGTGTTAAAAAAGACAAAGGTACTAAAGTACACTTCAGCCAAATATGCCGAGTATGCAAATTTTTGGCAAATCGTCTTCTTGCACATGCACAAAAGATATTGCAAAAGTAAGGTTTATGTGAAGCACTTCCCAAATAGCAATTTGAGAATTATTTTGGAATTTTTCAAAGTGGCCTCCTCCAAAAGGGTGGCCTTTAACCCTTTAAGCCCCAATATCTTTTATCAAATTCTTATCTTATCAAATTCTCCAAACTGATCTCCATTCATTTCCTGTAAGAATTACTTGAGAGAATTTGATAAAAGATCATGGCATTTTCCTTTTGGTGATCATTTTATTCATTCTCATAACTTTATCTCTTGACAATGTATAGATATTATTAGGAGAAAATTGTTGTTGGTCACTACTGGCACTTAAAGGGTTAAAGACAGGTTTGACTGTATATAGATTTCCTTTTCATTTTGTAGGATATTTTCATTTCCAATAAAGTGGAAACAAAAACAAAAGAAAAATAAAGGAGTGACTTTACAGCTGAAGAATTCTTTGAAAATTTGCATCAAACATTTTTCTTAAAGTTTATTATTATTCCAAGTACACATACACAAGCAGTCTTTCAAACACAAGCAATCTTTTTCATAACGTAAATGAAACAGAGATTTAAGATATTCTTGTACTGCATCGTAATGGGAGTAAGTCATGATCAAATCCTTCCCCTTTCAATGTCGGCTAATTCTTGTTGCTCCCACAAAAGGTATGATTTCCCAAGAAAATTATATTGTTAGAAAGCACCAGTCTGTATCACTTGTCTGAGTTTTGTTACTCAAGTCAAATAGATTTCTGTAAAGCTCCCTTCAGCTTGCGTTATAGTTACAGCAGAACACAAATTGTCCATGATCTGATCACTTGACTCTGTACAGCACTTTCCTTTGGAACCTATGCTCCAGTTCTCCTCTTCTCAACATGATATAAATTACTGTGTGGATGGCACGCTCTGAATATTTCTGCAGCAGAGTCAAAACAAAAGTGTCAGAGCATGGGAGTTCTAAAAAAGCTCCTACTGTATAAATTCTTCTACAGCGGAAATGTGTGGAATAGTGATGCATTTCTTTCTCCCTGAAAAAAATGCCCCTGTTGAGCTTTGAATAAGATATCAAACAAATTTAACCAAGGAGCACTGACCATAAAATTTTTGGGGGTGATTTTTGCAGGCATGACATTAAAACTTGAAAAAGTTGGCCCAAGGTTTTTTCAAGTTTTAGTCCAAGTCCTTCCTTGTCATCCATTGCAACAGACAACAGGAAATAGTTTTAATTCCTAATTATAGTCTTCAATAACAAAACTGGACCATTCTTTTTGGAATTCAATTGATGCAAATAAAGTTTTAGCTCTTTAAAAAGATAGCGTGAAATGGCCTTTAAGGAATCTCCAAATAAACCATCTGGGAAAACTGATTTTGTCATGTTTGGATGGACATTGAACTGAACTCTATTCTGTAAAAATATTTATACCTTAATCAGCATTGAGCTGATTTTTTAGAAGACCGAGAGTTTCACTAGGCTGTTGGTTGGAGTAAAGTAACCGATATTGTATCAACAAGGTTTGAAAGAATATTTCAAACAGGCTTTGCTTTTATCAGCCATCATACCTAGAGTCGTTTAAATGTTTGCTTACCTGCTTTGCAAAATCTTGAATTATTCTCTGCTCAGACACCTATGAAAATAGAAGGCTTATGTTAATAATCAGCTTGTTATTGTTGTAAATGGGCGTAAAAGACCAACAGATAAGTGTCAACTGCTTGATTTTCTCAAGATCTGGCCGGTTTTGGGCTAACAGCACACAGAGAAACTTGCACACACTCAAGTTCTGATCACAAGTACATTCATTATTTATTGCTCAAATCAATGTGCTTTTATACATATTGGTAACTAAATCAAAGCAAGTCACATTTCATTGCACTAAGCAATAAACACCTGTAAAATCTTTCGCTTCCAATAGAATATTTAACTTTACCTGTGTTCCAATGGCAAATCTCGTCTTGATTTGCTTTTCAATCTGTCTGACTTCTTCCACATCTTGCTCTGGGGTAAAATCCTCTGCTCCTAATAATATTGATGCAAAACACCATGGTATTGGTTGAAAGGGTTAGTTACAATGAAGAGTCAAATGCTAAGAGCTAGCCCATTGTTAAAGCAAATCAAAGATCAGGCTTCCTATGTTTAGGATTACTGAGAAAGTATGAAAGTTGAGAAGCTCTTCATGAGTTTTCTTTGGTTAAAAAACAAATCAATTTCCAATACAATTTTATGACGAGGCCTTCCAAGGGGTAGACATTGCCCCAAAAACTGGTGACAATCCTCTCAGAAAGCACTGACAATCAACAGAAAAGGAGGAATGAATTGTAACAATGACAATCCATGTCTAAGTAGTGAAAGTGACATCTGTTCACTTTAATTTTGCATTTTGGCTGTTTCTGCAGCAAAGTACTGTAACAAACTCTCTGCTATTTCGGAACATTTTCTGTTATTTTCTTTAAGAGAGTTTGTGTTTGGGGTGTTCAACAACACTTCCTGAAGAGAAGGTTTAATAACAATTCTTCCCTAGTTGTCTATCAGCTGTGAATTCCAAATTGAAAATCACAAACATTTATGCCAAACCAACATCTACATTTTTGTCCTTAATAAAATGTGACAGCACCTTTTTTTCCTAACCTACCAGACAGGTAGCCTCAAAAATGAGGGACAAAGAAACAGCATACCCCCATCTCGAAGGCCTCTACAATGCCCTGACTGAAGAACAAGTAGGCATGGATTGAATAAACAAGAGATTTATGTGCCCATATGCTTTGCTTTCAGCTTCTAAAGCTATCTTAAAATAGTATCCACTCAATTGCAAATACAAGATTTTGGTTTACCTGAAAGGCTTCCTGACATGGCAGCATCTAACGTTGACACTTGGAACAGTCTCAGGGCTTCTTCGACATGTGCTGCTGTTGCAAAAGGCAGTAATCTCATCTTAGCAAGTGACTCTGAAATCCTGATGATTGCTTCTAGTTGCCTGAAAGATAATTAAATTATCAGTGACAGGAACTTATAAGCATGCAGTTCTAGTGTATAATGGTGTTAAATAAAATGCAGCATGTAAGGGTCAAAGCATGAGCCACAGGATACCCGAGGAGGGTTAACAGGATGGGCTTTCAAAACTGACCATGGCAGGAAAAATTTTAAGACCTCTTTTTGTTACAAGGTTTAGGTTGGCTTTTTTGGTGGAAAATTTGCAAAGCTCAAGAAATGTCCCGTCCATAGATTTTCCTGTAGTGCAAGTAACTATTCTTGCTTGATCACATGCCAATTCCTGCCCTTAAAGCAAGCAAAATATGAGCCCTGCTTGTACAAAGGGCAAGGTAAAATTCAAATTTTCTTCAAAACCTGTTTTGGCAAAGAAGTTTTTGTGGTTTAAGTACAGGAAATAGAAAGAAGACATTGTACTGTCACCCCTTTAATTAGGCTCTAGAAAAATCGTACCTAACAGTGATAGGTATGTTAATCTTCTTCTCTGCATCTCGCTCATAATCTCGAGCCCCACTTCGCATTAGGACATAACGATTCTTCAGCATCTGTGCAGCTTCCTCAGACAGCCTGGGACCACATTTGCTACAACAAAAGAGATAATATGTGATTTATAGCAGACTTAAGAATGCAAGATTAGGGGCTAAAAATCAAGTGGTACATTGGCTTCACAAATAAGGGAGAAAGTGACAAGTTTAGCATCATGCTTAAAAAAATTAATATGATACAACAAGCACTTTGAACTTTGACTAAAATCTTGCAAGACCCAAATCCTTGAAACCTTGTTTTCAAAATTTAAAATGTTTAAGAATTCTTACTTGCGACAGTAGCCAATGTACTTCTTTAAGAAGTTCAGACTCAGTTCTCCCTCTTGTGCTTGTCCAGTTTGAGCTGCATTAAGATGGACTTGCATCACGTGTTTGGCAAGGTGCTGTGTGGCAAGAGCAGACAAGTTATCACTTAGTGTGAATTGTTCAAAGGGGAGTAAAATAACACATTGTTATCACTGCCATCATCACTATTTTTCGCAAAACTTTGTCCTATCAAGGTGCTGTTTAAAGTATCATCAGCTTCATCATCGTGTGTCTTGCCATCTTATTCCTTAGCCTTCATCTTGTCTGATCCATCTCGTGTGCTGGTGGGGTGATAAGTGAGGCTTTGTGCTATTTTTGCGAGTAACATTGAAGTTTCTAATTGCCTGCCACATGGCTGTGTCCCCCCTTATTATGCAATCCAGTTGTTTGTTCATTACAACTGCATGCTTTATTTAGTTTCGTGACTTTTCATGGGGTTTTCTTTTATAAGCGAATATAGTGACATTAATTATATTTAATAACACTGAAGAAAATTTCTTATGGAAGCCCGAGAAAATAAATTTCAAATTTCACAAAATAAAATCTTACACATGAAATTTTACCTGTGTTTTCTCAATTCCTGTGAAACTTGAAATTTATTTTCTCAGGCTTCCATTAAGAAATTGTCTTCCATGTGATTACAAATAATTAATTATATCTAGAGCCCTTGAAAAATGTAATGTGGTTTAAAATGGAAATTACTGATGGATTCTGTCTTGATGTGAGTGCTTGTGATGGGGGGTGGGGTGGGTGGACTGATGACGGGAGGATGGCTGAAAAGGAAAAAAACTTTTAAGAAGCTGGGATCTCATTATTTTCACAATGTGTCACACAGTCAAGTAAAATAAACAGGGTTTATCTGTATCATCATCTGAACACCAGCATGACACCATTGTCACTAATATTCTCACTACTGATTTATGATCTTCATTATTTCATTCATTTCACTTCTGACAAAATAACTCACCATGTCTTTGCTTTGTTCATGCTCGTCCTTCACAATGAAGATCATGTCAAAACGGGACAATATAGTTGGCATGAAGTCTATGTTCTAAAGACAAAAAAGAATGATGATCTATTTTCATGGGATCACCAAAACACAGCTGCAATAGTAAAGGCTTTTAGAACCAGAAATGCCCTCACCTCCTCTCCTTTTGTTTCATCCCAGCGGCCAAAGACGGAATTTGCTGCCGCTAGCACAGAGCACCTTGAGTTCAATGTTGTGGTAATTCCAGCCTAAACATCATGTAAAACAATAACAAATCATTCAGGTAACAACAACAATAATAGTGGTGAAACTCTACGGACTACACTTGTATAAAAAAGAATTACTTCTTACTTTGGCAATTGAGATGGTCTGTTGCTCCATGGCCTCGTGAATGGCCACACGGTCATCTTCACGCATCTGTAAATAAAATCAATAAATTATTATTTGAGAAACAATAATTAGCATTATACTCTCACAAAGGTTGGTTAGTCTTGTGCAGTACGTGACAACTGGATCAGCAATTGGTCTTCCAAGTCAGAAATTTAGTTTTCAGGACACATTATTGCTGTGACTTAAAAAATAGTAAGAATTAAGAATAATGGTCACCTTGTCAAACTCATCAATGCAAACCACACCACCATCAGCAAGTACCATAGCCCCACCCTCCATGATGAAGTTACGGGATGCAGGGTCCCTCATGACAGATGCCGTCAAACCTGCGGCACTGCTTCCTTTGCCTGATGTGTAAACACCAATAGGAGAGACCTTTTCAACAAACTTCAGCAGCTGACTTTTGGCGGTACCGGGGTCACCCAGCAGAAGAACATTGATATCACCACGCCTAGTCAGTCCATCAGGAAGTCTAAAGAAAAAAATGGAGGGCAAAAATTAGCAAAAGAACAATATGTTATTCTCTGGAGAGAAGAACTCAGTATAGATTTTAATTTGGGGCCACAGTACAGTGCTGGAACTCTGAAACCCTAACTCTACGTCACATGTTTCAGTATCAGTTTTAAACCCCTAACATAGACTACACATCAACAAAATTATTCCTGTTCACAGACTCAGTGATTACTCTATTCTGCCGTAGACAATCACAGTGGCACATAACACAGATAGCTTATCATTATTTGAGAATCTTGAATCACTACCGACAGTAGTGCACACTAATTTAAGGAAGCAGTGTCCTGTTGGAAGGTCGATCCCTGGGAAGGGAGAATCCCTCTAGCAGCCTACACAGGGAGGCTATACCTGAAAGGGGCATTTCCTTTTTCAGGCTTCAGGTATATGAAAGGGTAAGGATTTCATTAGGGTTGAAGTAGGGATATATGTCATTGCAGTGCGTGTGAGAAAGACTACTGTAAAAAAAAAACAACAACAAGGAAACAAGAAAACTTGAAATCCTGGTTTAGTGATATATTCATATTTTACAGACAATACATTTACACCATTTTAAAGAAGTTCTTTTTGTCAATAAAACGAGTATGAAAGGGGAACCTTTTTTGTCAACAATGGTATATTATAAAAGGGTAACAGGTTGCCCCCCATGGGGTGGAGCCTCTCTGTCTAAAACTTTGGGGGAAAGTCCTAGCTTTGAGGTAATTATGTCTGATCACTGTATAAGTCTTGTAAAATTAAATTACCTTTTTCGAGAACCTCCAAACAGTAAACATGAAATTGCCTTCTTAACATCTTCACTGCCATAGATGAATGGAGCAATACTTTTTGCTATTGTCTCAAAAGCATCAGGTCTGCTAGCAAATCTGTTAAATTCTTCTTCCTCAAGTGGATTGAGTGGTGCCCCAGTGCTGCGCCCTGGACCTTCTGTGTCTACCTGAATGCCGACAACACGGAGGTATGGCTTCCTTATACCCACACCCACTGCATCCCGGTCCTGAGAGAAATAATTGTAAATAGTAAATTGTAAGTATCTTATTGTCCACTCATGGTGTTCATTAGGCATCAGAGATAAGAGAATTCTCTGATTACTACGCAGAATTCTACGGTTATAGTTTGGTAGCTTATGATAATTTTTTATTCAGACGTGGAGCTCCTTTAAAATAATCTCCTGTTATTGTTCACCTTTACACCATTCTCCTGCTACAAAAATTCTTAATAAAAACCCTGTCCACTCCCTTCAGGTCTTATCAGGGATAATTTACAACACTAGTTGGAGGACTTTTGCTAAACTGCGTAAGGTGCAGTTTACGAGTAATGAAGAAATGAGTAATGATGCACCCTATGCGAGTGTGAATTTGAGATAGACCACTACACCGAGGACTATCTCCTTTACTCTTTACAAACAGTGCCTGGGCTCTTTAACTTCTAGCAGACTTTATTAAAATGTGTGAGGGTTGTGAGACAGGACCTAAGGTTTAACATCCTTATCCGAGAAGACTACAAAGTCTAACCATTTGCACATGTTATTAAATAAACAGCACTTTCCCCTCAGTTATTTTAAGACCCTGAGTGTTAGTCCAGCTGGGGTTTGAACCATCTGCCTTTCATTCTGCAGACTGTGCTTGTCCAATTGAGCTAACTGGATAGGGGAAGTACAGTTAACTGCTATCTGTTGTCTGTAAGAGGCAAATAAGTTTGTCTTTACTCCTTTCACTTCATTATGTTACCTTGTCTGCCTTTTGAGCAACTTTCTTTATTGAATATATCCCCATCACTGTAACTCTGTTACCAGGAACTACCTTCTCTGTCAAATACCTAAAATAATGTAAAACAACACAGATTTAAAATTTACATAGTTAGAATAATTGCAAGAAGGGTTCACTCCTTTACATGTTCAGGCCATAAAGATTTGTCAGCCAGCCTGTTATTTTGAAAAGCTTCAGGGCCAGCTACTCCAATTTGACAGAAAAGAAAGAACCTTGCATGGCTTATCTTCCTTAGTTTCATGGTTTTTGTTATCCATGCTAGAACTCAACCAACAGCTCGTGAACTGTGTCTCCGAGTGTTGCGGAAGGTGCTTCATTGAATGCAGAACAATATTTTACCTATCGCAGTACAACTGCATATGTCGTGGCATTTCTCCATTAGGCACAGCATCTGGAGATTCTTGCAGTTTTAGCACTTGGAAATCAACACATTTACATTTATCTGGCATTATGTAAAATGGATCCAAAGGGCAGGGTGGACGGCCAGCTTGGTCACTGAAAAAAATAATGAAGTCAACATTAATGAAGGCACAAACTTTCCCTTTTCCTTGAAATGGACTCTTTTTTTTACGGTCAATCTTGTTCTTTTGCTTTTATATTTTTATGTGGAAGTGCAGAAACAGTTAGCATACTAGACATCAAGACAGTTTGAAGGACAGTTTCATACTCTGGCCCTACAATCTGGATCTTTTTATTTCCTTAAACAAGAACCTCTCAGTGTTCCTTTTATGTAATGCCCCTCAACCTCCACAATGTACTTTTATGAAAAAAGATGGTACATACCACTGGTGAAAACTTTGCAATCATTGACCAACATCCCATTGGTGGAGGGGGGCAGTGGGTACTCTCTTATAATAATGCCATATAGGTGAATGGACCCCCAAAGGGTATACCCACCTTTAGACAGTCAGAAACCACAGATTACAACCATCCAGGTCTTAAAGAAAGTTAGGTTTTGTAGTCTTTAAAACCAAGGTCTCGAATAATATTGATATTTCTCGCTCACAAAACCAGTTCAAGCCAGGCTACAGAGAGTCAGATAATTTGGTTTACAAAAGACAAAGATTTCAGGAAGCATGTACACGCCCCAACAGACCATTCTATTTCTTATACCTTTTTATCACTTTATACTATGGAAGCAATGAGTTACCTGATTTATGTATTGGCCTTCTGCATCTTGTATATTCTCAAGTTATTTTAAAGCTATTTTATTGAAATTACAGGACCCTCTACCTTGGACATTTACGTGGCATGGCGTATCCTTCCAGACCAGGCTTGAGAGGAATGTTAGAGATGGTGTTACGACAAGAGCGACACTGGATGGTGATGTTGGTTGCTTTGGCGCGAATAGCTGAAGCACTGATTATGATACCAGGAATCTTTACAAGTTTGGCCATTTGTTCAGACTAAAATAATAACAATGTTCATATAAAAAGTCATATAGATATAAATAGATAATGAATAGCTTGGTCATAAACAATATCAAGTGGGAAATTTGTGAGGATTTTTTCCTTCAGTAGAGACACGTGTGGCCTAATGGTTAACACCTTAAACTCTGGATCTGGAGGCCTGGTGTTCAAGCTTCGCCTGTTGCGTTGTTTCCTTAGACATGGAACTCTAATCCACTTTGACTCTCTTCACCCAGGTGTATAAATGGGTATCCGTGACATACTGCTGGGGGTAACCATGCGATGGAATGGCATCCCGTCCAGGGGGAAGTAGCAATACTCCTGGGCATGCTTCACTCTACGGAAACTGCGATAAGCTCTGACCATTTCGGCCTTTGGCTCGTGTGTGCCTTTACCTTACCATTTTTCCTCAGTAGTACGCAGAATTTTGCCTGTGGCGTTTGATTCAATAGGAAAGCATAGTTTCCAAATTTTTTTTGCCAGTTTCTGATTATTTTTCAAGATAATATGTATGCAAAAAAACGTGTTGGCATTCTTTGCAAACTCTTGTTGAAATTGGAAGTTCCCTGATTCAATCAAATCAATGAAGCAACACAAACCAACGTTGATATGAATAACAAAGGTATCTAATCTGTTTAATTCACTAAATCATGGAGGTTGGACATTGTGACGTAGTGTTTATTCAAAACCATATACTTGCCCGTAGCTCCCTGACACTCATAGGATTAGCATCTGACTTCAATGTTATTTGAATGTCTTGAACCTCTTCTTCTCCCAGTGGCCTGGGCTTTGTTACTTCATCTGCCATCTCCTTCGCAGCATCTTCAAACTACATGAAGTTAAATCACATCAGGCTAGTTCATTGTCCACAGTGATTAGAGGGGGAGGGGGAGGGGAGGGGGCTTGTGCTGCCCATGCCTCCAAACGTAGGCTTTGTTTAATACTCTGGTCTGTAAAACAGGGCATATTTTAACCACATACTAGGGATATATTTGTCTTTTCTCAGGGCTGTGCTCTGGCAGAGCCCAGTGGTCCATGGCACCTAATTTTTGCTCCATGTTAGTTTTTTCATACAAACCCTATGCCAGACACCCTGGATTTCAGAGGTTCAGAGAACTGGGCTCAGTTGGATATTTTTCTTAGAGTACAGCGTTGCTTCTGTTATTTTGGGTAGTAAGAACCCCTTCTGGGAAAATTTCTTGAACATGAATACCACAAATCAATTCCTTTTCGGGTAGCACGTTCTCAGTTTAATATCGCCCACCCTTCAAATGTCAAAATTTTTCATTATTTTTTTTACAACGCTGGAAAAAAATATAATAATGTTTCGAAGTTTAAGATAAAAGGCTGATCGAAGTGTCTAGCCACAAACAAGTAACATAACAAAACAGCCACTAGGAAAGCAACAACAGATCTCCAGGCAACAACTTGAATTGGAGCCCACTTTTACCAGGCCAGTGTGGATTAAGTGTATTAAATCTAAATTCAAGTCACGATGACAGGAAACATTGGTTCAGTTTCAAATCAATGTTTTTAAGGTGCAGAACTTACCAGAGGAAGGAATTCTGCAGGACTCTTTGTAAGTTTATCAGCAAGTTGTTCGTCATAGCTGGTCAGATCCTGCAGATCAACTTCAAGGTAATACTGGCCAAGATTGTAATGCCTTTTGAGTTGATCGCTAGAATAAGAAACACGGATCGAGTAAAAACTTTTGCCGAAGCAAGCTTACAAACATCATATTCTCCCTGTGTTGGTCACCACAGATCTTTGTCAAAGATTTCCAAAAAACACCAAATCCTCTCCTCTATTAGATATTTTCCCTCATTCGATCGAAAACTTAAATGCCAAAAGAACCAAAGTTTTTTCAACGATCAGCCACAGTAATATTTTCAAGAGCACATGTTTGCATCCTCGTCCAAATTAACAGTTCTATATTATGTGACTTTAAGCGCATAATTTAGAAATTTCCCGCGTGATTTTTGTCAATCAAACAGACTTTTTACATTCAAACGATTATATAAACGAAGATACAATGCAATGACCGAGGCTTGTTTTCTAGACAAGCAAAAGATCCACGCTGTTTAGGCAAGCGCCATTTTGTTTACCGGTATGGATAGCTGAAGGTTCCCTCGTGAAATTCGCGAATGAATTCCCTGAATCTCTTCCTTGCGCTGATTCTGTTGACTTCTCGTTCATCTGTCTGCTCTTCAGAGCCAAATGCATCGCTGAAGTATACGGGGCGTTCGTCAAATCCAGACATTTTTACAAAGTTTTCAACAACTGATTGCTTGTTCGCCGCTTGCTTCTTCCCGGGAAGGATAAAATTTGGCGGGAAAAGTCTGCCTGCTCTTCACGTGATTGGCTAGTATAGATGTCACATGGGAAATTATCTCAGTGAATACCATAGTACAATTTTTTCTTCTCTGGGGTGACGAAAGTATTTCGTTTTAGCGGAAGAGTGGCAAATTACCTTTTTTGAGAAATAATTTGTTCACTGTTACCCTTTTTTATTGTTCAAACAATGGTTTAAGCTATACCTTTTCGACTTTTCTCGATTTATGACCAAAAAACGCAAAGTAAAGAAAACAACCCTCCCCTCCCTGAATCTTTCTGATTAGTTCAAAAGGCGCTAAAATCATAATTGATCGCCATAACTTCAGAGCGTCCTTGTACGTTTTTTGTGCAGAACTCAAGAAACTAAGTCATGTCAGCTCCTAAACGGCAGAAACTCGACGAAGAAGAAAGGAACACAAGTCTTCCCTCATTACGAAAAGCTGGATGGGCTGAAGTGGAGGGTAGAGACGCCATTCAGAAGGAATTTCTGTTCAAGGATTTCAACCAGGCATTTGGATTCATGACACGTGTGGCATTGAAAGCAGAAAAGATGGATCATCACCCCGAGTGGTTTAACGTGTACAACAAAGTGCAGATCACCCTGAGTACACACGACTGCAGTGGTTTATCTGATAACGATGTCCAACTGGCCAACTTCATCGAAACCGCCGCTGAGTCGATTGCAAATTCAAACGATGAGTGAACTTGTGATTCATCTTGAAACCCCCATAACTCATGACTTTCACTGGAGAAAATTAAACCTGGGAAGATACTTTGTAATTCCCCAAAAAGAATGTTTTGACTCGCGGACTATTTGTATTTGCGCTTCAAAATAACATTTTTATTTTTTTAAAAAAACTGTTTGCATGCATTATGAGGTGTATCATAGGTTTGAGTCAGGTCACATATGGAGTAAAACATTCCTTTCTAAAATCCTGATCCTATTATAAATCCTGGTCTGTCGAGTGATTGTCGTGTACTATTTTGGAAGGTGGCAGGGTAGGAGAGAGAGGCATGTTGACAGAAAGGTGTTGACATTGGAACATGACACAGGAAAAAAATAACAGATTCCCATTATTGGATATTTTAGGCTATTTAAAGAATACCCATAAAATCCCAAATTTGGCAAAGTGAGACAAGTCCCAACCAGGGAATTCCCAACCAAGTTCCCTGGTTGGGACTTGTCTCACTCTTCCAAATTTGGGATTTTTGTGGGTATTCTTTAAATACCCTAAAATATCCAAAAATGGGAATGTCTTATTTTTTCCTGTGTGAGGATGGCTACATTTCAAAGAGCCTTCAAATACAATATTGTTCTGCCCTAGTTGTTTAAAAGGGGGTTAGTGTTATCCACCAAGCCCTGGTTTTTAAACGTTAGATAGCGCTATCTATTGGATAAATCACTATTCAGTGGATACGTACAAGGGAAAACAATAAATATTGCATTATCCACTCGATAGAGATTTATCCAGTGGATAGTGCTATCCACCTCTTCAACACATTAAGTTAAGCAAATGTGTCAGTCCATTTCAGGACAACTTGGTTCATAAACAGAAAGTGACTAAGTTGGGATTGTGAAAATTACTTTTTTCCCAAAGTGACTAAGATGTGGTCTATAATATGGCCACAGAAGAGACTAATGGGGTAGGGGTTCTGAGAGGCCAGCGGCATATACCCAGCAAAAATTAACCAAAGTAACCCCCCCCCGCCCCCCTCCGGGATCCTAATGGTCAGTTGTATGAAAACAATAATGTACATGGTCTAAAAAAGTCAAGGGGTAAAGCAGTAATTTACGTGTTGAGGCAAAGAACCACTACTGATCTAGATCTAGGTTAAAAAAAACTTACAAGGAAAGGTTACAAATTCCATCACATTTTAATGAAATGTTTCTGTTATAATACATTTTAAACATTATTTAGTCAATAAACCTCTTCTGGAAACTGCTACATCATGACTGAGAGATGGTAAAAAGAAAAAAAAAAAGCAGCATTGTTTCAAGCAGTGAGGTGAACAATTTTGTTACTATTTGATGTAAAAGCCGGCCAGCATGAGGTCTATGTAGTTCATATCTGTTCTCATTATTTCTCACATGCACCTCATCAATATTACAATGTGCAAAACTTAGATTAAAACAACTTTCATTTTCCTCAAAAGCCTTCTCTTGGAGTATGCTTTTTAGGGCAAGCAATCAATCACTATTCCTTTGAATTCATGTAGTCACCATCTTTGATTTTAAAAGCAGAGGAAGACTGGGGAGACAAGAAAATGCAATTAATAGGTTTGGTATAAGGAACTGAGTAAAATTTAAAATAACCACTTAAAAAAGTGACAGGATATTTGAGTGACACAAATTAAGTGAATTATAAGGCAAGAGTAAACAGACTGGACTAAACTGCCACCACACAGCCTCTTTAGACTAAATTGATGATACTAATGTGTAATGAGGAATTTATGTCACTAAAGACAAAAGGCCAGAAATGTTCCCCAGCAACTAAGGCCAAGAGCCCTGTCTACTTTCATAGGAAACAAATAGAAAATAGGACCAAAAGAACTTCCTAGCTAGCTTCCTTAACCCTTTCTACCTTAATATCAAAATTGAGATTCTCATTTACCGTCCCTATACTTTTTCAATAGAAGTAGTGGGGAGAATTTGTTGAAATATCAATTAGACTCATCTTCACTGATCATGTAATCAGTTCTCATGACTACTCTGTTTTCTAAAGCATTGATATTATGAGGAGAAATTTCATGCTGATCACTCGTAGGGCTTAAAGGGTTAAGCAGCGATAGCATATACCTGGCAACTTGATATCTTAGACAGTCCCGTGTCATGGTATTAAAACCAGGAATGAGGTGCTGTTGTTTAGACATCGCAACAGAAAAATTAAAAAGCAAGCATACAAAGATTAACTGCTCAAAAATTCATTTGCATCTACTTTATGGTTTAACTTTTAAGACAGGTCTCAGACCTTTACTTTTACCACCAGTTCATCAAAGCCAGTCTCTTCATCAATTTCTCTGGTAAATGAAAGCATGTCACAGTTTCCAATGACAACTTCGGCAGTGGTGAAAACTTTCATGTTTCCCATAACATGGCCACCAACAACATGTCCATCTTTATCTGAGAGAGCAGCATGAAGATGTCCTTCATCTGCTAGAGTTCCAACAAGTGAGACAATCTCATGTCTTCCTTCTACTTCAATTATCTGGTTAAGACAAAAACAATTGCAAAAAAGTTATGATGTTTCTCTATTGCAATTGGCTCATATTACAGACCCAGGGAGGAAAAAAACTGGTATGGGATAGGGGGATGGGGTAAAAAGCCAAAGCATTGGCTTAAGTTACTGGCAATTTCAACATACAAAATAGATTTTGCTCTTGATGGCAGTCACATCCAAACATGTGGGGAAGTGGGGGTAGATTTCCACAGGGGCTCATACATTTGTACCTGGGTGGTGGGGGGCTACTCGACAAAGTTTTATACTAGGGGAGGCTCTGCCCTGAAGTCAAACGACTTACCCTTTCATATACCATTTTTGACGGAAAAGGTACCCCCCACCCCCTTCGTATACCTTCTACTGACAAATGATAGTCCCTTTCACATACCTAGTTTTTTTTCTGGACTTTTTCACAACCGGGATTTCTAGCGGCATTTTCTAAGTTTCCCAACACGCACTCTTTGTGCAGAGACTGCCCTGCATTCACACTAAGTTCGATGAGAAAAATTAGCATTTCAGCTCATTTTGTGAAAGAAGATTACAAAAGAGTGCTCTGTTGCTTCTTTCTCGAGCAATGATGAATATTAACTCACCTCGTTCGGGGTGTCTTTAGAAACATTGGCAAGTCGAAGAGTAGCACTAGTCACGCTTCCCACGCACGAAAGAACGAAAGGGGCCTTCAGATTGTTTTCCTTCACATAACTTAGAAGGCATTCTCTTATTTCCTGCCCAGGTTTTAGGCGCATTGCGAAGCAAGATAGAGAGCTATGAGGCTTGTCTCGAAATCGTTTATTCGGAATACTTCCCTCTGCCATCTTGTCGAAGAGTTGTGTTACAGTCGTGACTCAATTCCCTTCCGACAAGGACTGGGACAAAGCAAAGAATGAGGGAAAAAACAGAACTATCCTGATTGGTTGTTTAGTTTTCATTATAGAAGCTACATTATCCATGGAAACTATAACCACCAATGGTTGCTGCGAAGCCAGCGCGAATTTGGGCGAGGTAAGAGAGTCGAGAATCTTCTGCTGACGACAAAGTAAAAGGGGTGTAAGGACTGTTGAGTGTAGATCCGTAACTTCCAACACCCACGTTGTCTTGAAAATTCTGTAACCTGACGCGCCTTGTTTTACGGTATTTTGTGACATATAAACTTAGCTCAAAGACACGACCTTTGGTTTCTGTCAATAGGCTAGAATTCATACTTGGCTCTGAGACTGAGAGGAATAAAACAAAAGAAATGAATTATTCATTTCTAGATACCAATGCGATTTCTCTTGTTTTATACCCCTCACAGCCATGAATCTTAGTAATTCGACCGTGCCTTGACATCTGATTAATCTGACTCGGATTAATCATTGACATCTGATTAATCTAATGATTAATCTAATCATGATCTAACAAAAATAACTTTAAATTGCCGGCCGAGTTTTCATGACCGACAAAAAAATCCCATGATTTTCCACACCTGGAAAATGAAATTCTTACATTACATGACTTTCTAGGTTTCCCATGACCCGTAAGGATCCTGACTCGACAAGGCTAATTGAAAGACTCATTGCAGGCTGGGCATGGTTCCAGTCTTTGTCAAAAGCAATGAAATCTGGTTGTGTTGAAAACGTTGAACAACTGTAGACTGGTACATGTTGGGTATGCTGTGGTTCATTTGGGACTGTGGCCTTTGGCATAAAATTCATGAATAGGCCATTTCCGAGTTCCAAAAACTCTCACTTTCAAAACGAGGCTTAGTGCAAAACCTTCGCTGTGAAAACGAGTTTTATTTGCATGAGATTAAAAAAATCATCAATGGCTTCGCACTTAGCCTGGCTTTGAATAAGATGCTTGAGGCAACTCGAAAATGGTTTATTCGAACTCTCATAAACAAATCAAGTAGAAAAGTAGTCAGAATATTTATTTACAGCCATTTTTGTTATAGTTGTTTTCTTATAAATATGGACATAACTTAACTCTAAAGAAGAAGAAGAAGAAGGTGCACTCAAATAATCAAAGACACTCCAGAAATTCTAGTGGAGTAGGTTGCCCCAAAGGCTTCGGTATGGGCAATCTACCCTATGATTCTTGTTGTCTGCGCGACAAAATTACCAACCAAATGTGTTATACAGGTACAAAAACGTATTTTTTGGCAAAAACAGAAATTGTAAAAAAAAGTGAGGAGAAGCCGCGTTGGTCGATTTCAATTGTTTTCAAGTGAAATGGAAGACCAGAAAAAGACACTGAAACCAGCACGTTTAACTTTTCAATCATGCAACAATACAAGCACCCTCGACGAGATTAGTCACCTTCGTGATAATAACAGTGTAGGGGTTATTGCGTTTAAAACAATGTTCAAAAGTTCTGATCGTACTAAAAGCTCTATGTTTAACCGGCTTCAAGCGCGCTCAATTCAAGGCTATGCATTCTTCAAGGTAGTGTCACAAGACAGCAGTCGCTGGTTTAGTAAAGAACTTGTTTGAATTGTACTTAAACCAATCTGAACATTTCTGGCTGCACTGCCAGTATCAACTTTTACTAGCAAACTGCGCCGAGGAGGAAAACCCGGCGCAACCACTTCGCATCGGTTCTTATTTGCCAAGTTTTTTGGCTACCATTTCCAATAGTCTATCAGAATACTTTTCCAGTAAAACTTCATGCACTTCAGCGTCCACCTCAGGAATAGAAGAAACTGAGAACTCGGAAAATCTCCTAACGGTTGGTGGTCCCTTAGTGAGTTGGTCTAAGTTACCAGTTGACATGCTGAACACGCCACTAAGAGGCCTGGAAGCTAAACCTGGTTTTCCCCTGGGGAGGGAGGAGAGTTCCCACTTTCGTCTTCGAAGACGTGCTTCGTGAATTCGCTCCTCTATCACTGAAAACGTGCTTGAAACGTTCGACAAGAGAAGATGGCTTTCGTCTGATGGTTCCTCGTCCAGCACCTGTGAGATGAATACATTAAGTCACAGACAAGACACTGATTAGCACTGAAGTACCGCCGCCACTACTGTAATATGTTGGTTTTTAAAACAAGACCCACCCACCCACCCACCCTTGTTATGTTTGTCGGCATACCTATCTGCCGCGTAGAAGTCAAGTCAACTTCTCTGTTTCCTTACATGTACGTACGTTCAATAATCACGGATAAATTAAATCGGCATCCTACCTTAAAAATTAAAGAATGACAGATGAAAGAAAATAGCCCCGCTCCTCTTTAAAACCTCTTATTTCATTGGACCCCAATATTTCACAGCTCTTTTGCTTTGGGGCTAGGTTCAATTGTTAACTTTGTTCGTTCATTGTTTTCCCAACTAATCCTGTGAGACCTTGGTAAAGCAGCGAGGCACCTGACTAAAACCTTTAGGCTTTGTTTGAGTTTCTTGTTTTCACTTTTGTTAATTGCACAGCATAAGCAGGAAAATCAACCCCACCTTAGCCTGCAAATCCATGACATCTTGAAAAGAATTTAACAAGTTGTCTAGGGCTTTCTGACACTCATCTTGATCGACGACCGATGCACCAGCGGAATCTGACAAAAGAAAAATAAACGAACAATCACTTGACCGAGGGCCACGTCTCATATAACCTGAGATCAAGCGTTTTTTTTTTTTTGCTTCTTTGTTTCTTTGGCAACTTAAAGGGATAATAGGGAGAGGGCATGATCTCAGGCCACGTCTCATAGAACCTTCACCTTACTTGACTCTGAAGGACGTGAAAAGAACCACTAGGGACGGAGCAAATTTCTGGCGGTGTCCACCCCGTAGTGTCTATTAGCCTCTGTAGCAAACACAAAAAAGGGGAGGGGATGGGAAAAAATCGCGCTTTTTCTCCCTACTCCCTTCTACATCCTTTCCCATTTCCCCTTTCGACGCCTGTCAGGCAGGCTAGTATCTATCTACTGATTAACACTGGGGGCCTTCATGAGTCATTACTTCATTAATAATTGTAAAGTGCACCATGAGTAGCAGTCTGGCAAAAGTGCCCTAATCAGTGTTGTAAATTATTCCTGAAAAGCTCTGAGGGAAGTGGATGATAAGATATTTATTTAGGCTTCAGGATGCGACTCTTATGGCACAGGCATCTATTTCTGTGCAGACTGTACCATACGTATGCAGCCTCCTGCCAAGGGCTTCAACACAGTCCATCTATTTCAGTGTTAAGATACCGTAAAATTCCCAAACTAAGCCGCGGGCTTATATTTTTCAAAGGCCCTTTTTGAGGGGCTTACTTACGGAGGGAAATTTGCGTTTCAAAATCGATTGGGCTAGCCCTATAGTTGGAAGTAAATTTACCGTTTTGGCTTTCTTTCACATTGTATTTGAGGGCAATTTTCCAAGTACAAGCCCTCGGGGGGGGGGGGCTTATATTTGGAGGGGCGATTTAACGGATGGTTTTTTTGCGTTACCGGTTTGGGGGGCTTATATTTGGAGGGGCTTATACATGAAGGGGGTTATTTTCGGAATTTTACGGTAATATCGTATTTGCTCTAATAACCACTCTTCCCTAAATAAAGCGCAAAAACCGTCAGAAAAGTTTCACATTTGTAGTTTGCTATTTTGCCCCAAACTTCTAAACTTGCACAAAACAACAAAGTACAACGCTGTCGCTTTGCTTTACACAATTCCTGAAGTATCCTCCCCATCAACTAGTAGCGCGTAGCCCACGCAGGGGCTATAAAACGACTTTTAAATTGAACAGTTTTATACGCTAATTTAGCCTCGCTTTGAAACAGAGGCTTGGGGCAACTCAGTAAAGGCCTATGGAAACTGCTTGAAACAGATGGAAGATTGGAGAAAATCAGATAGTATTATGTCATAATTACGTACCGTGATCCTTGCCAACAGGAGACCGTCTGTTACCCGTGGGAGGACTGGTACTCAACAGATTTGTCTCAGACATGCTTAATCTGATTGGCTGAGGCGGTGGTGACGCAATAGCAGCTGAAAGTTCAGCCGACAGTTCGCTAATGTCAGTCATGAAACTCGACCCACTCCCATTCCTCGCGTGTTTGACAGGAGACGTGACTTTACTTGTATTTAGATCAGAGCCTATTGCTTTCTTTTCGAGAGAAGTTTCTTGTACTGCAACCCCTTCATTACCAGAAACTTTAGACGAAAGCACAGACGTTTGATCCAAAGTTATTTCATGTTCAGCTGAACCACCATTTAACAAAACTTCAGCTACTGAGCTGGATTCTTTCAATGTTTTACTATCAACATTAACATCTTCATTGTCCTCGCCTGCGTTTCTGTCCTTATTCTCCCTTCTCTTCGAAGCAAGAGGTGGCGTCTCTAAAATAGCGTTACTCGACATTGGCCTCTTAGAAGAATTCCCCAGTTGATTTGGAATATCCATGGTGTCAACAGTTCTGGAAGGAGGAATCGTAGGATCCAAAATAGATACCTCAACTTTGTGAAGGTTGCTGCTTAAATCTCCCAAGGACTTGGCTTTTTCACGCCTTTCCTCTGAAGTTACGCGTCCCTTTTTCTCGCGCAACTTAATCGCCTTTTCCGAAGAAACACTAGCATTTGTTTTAGCACGTGTTTGACGATTAGGTTGTATCTTGTCTGAGGTCTTCTCCTCTTTCACGGTATTTAATGTAGCTTCATCGTGTTTAACAGATCTCACATGGGAGTTCTTCGTTTGCGAGTCCGCAGACGGATTTGACGAACGCCGCTCCGGTTGTTTTCTGTTCGATTGCTCATCCTTGTCATCTTTTCCAGTTTTCTGTAGCTCCGTTGTGGGACTCGAAGTCCTTCGCTCAGGATGTCTCTTTCTGGATTTTTCATCCTTGTTTTCTGGAACTGTTTCTAAAGCATTGTTATCTAGCTTGTCTACGACTTGGGAATCTTTTAACAGTACCTCTGCCATTGGATTTGAACTTCGTCGCTCTGGATGCTTCCTTTTCACTTTCTCCTCTTTATTATCTTTCACTGTCTTAACAGCGCTGCCATCTTGCTTACTCGTTATCACCTGAGGATTTTTCCCGGACATATCCCCGGGATAGGAAGCTCGATGATCGGAGTTCTTTTTATGTTTCTCTTCCTTATCATGTTTAGAGCCTCCACCGAGTATCCCAAGCGACTTTCGCCAAGATTTCCCCTCGGCTTTCGGTGACGCTGTACTACCAGTAGAACCCTTTCGCTCAAGTTTACCCCCGGTGGATTTTCCCTCGGATGTTTGTTTTCCCGGGGGAGGTGTAGATCTCCCTTTGTCTTTATCCTTTGATTTGGATTTGTCTTTGTCTTTTTCCTTTGTGTTTTCTTTATCCTTATCTTTGTTCTTTGAAAAGAAGGCGATTAGATGCGACGCCGAACGTTTGGATTTATCCGAGTCCTCTTCCTTTGCTTCAATACCCTTCTTCGCTCCAGTGATCTCCTTCTTCCCAGAAGGTTCCTTATCCGCGTATTTTGTGTCTTTGACTTCAGTTAACCGAGTCTGTAAAGGACAAAAAATGGAAATTCCGGCGTTTGAGTGGATACAAATTAGCAGGAAATGAAACATTTCTGCGGCACGGGATCAGTGGGGACTGGGGCGGTTTCAGTTGAAGCGCAGTATGGGTAGAAGGTAGTGCTATAAAAGGTATGCTTATCACTAGGGAAAGCATTCTAGGCCGACACCTCGTAGTGGTATAGGCCACCGCCCCCCTTCCCCCTTTTTTTTTCGTTTAGCGACGAATGCGTTTCTTGATGTTGGGTCGGTCGGTCGGATTGCCAAAAAAAAAAAAAACCCTAAACAAAAAATCACAAGAAGCCTCGGAATAGGAGGCCCTAGTACCCCACCCCAAAAGTTAACATTCACATATTTGGATTAACAAAATGCATAATATACTGTAATAAATGTTCCTGTTTTTCTCTACGCTGGTACTATGCTCATTTTTCAGATTAAAAGAATTATTTCAAGTGAAAAATGCTTTAACTACGTCATTCTTTTTTTTTGAAAATGCCAAAAATTTGGGTCGGTCGGACGACGCTAAACGGAGAGAAAAAATGAGAGGATGGCCATAACGAATTGTTCTTTCTGCGGTGCTCAGCCGAAACAGCCAAAATAAACCTAAGGGTTTGTCCGATTCATGTTGTACTACGTAGTGGAGCTGAAATAGACTTCTTGTTGTATCACGGCATTACGTGAAGGGACGGGTGGAGACCTGATAAAATTATCCCATTCATTAATCTCGACAACTTACTGTTCCAAGGAATATAAAAATGAGTTTGATACTTAAGACTAAGCTTAGATTAAACTGGAAAGGGATTTTGACACGCAACAGTGGATTGAAGAAGCCGAAACTCGGCTAGGTTTCCCATTTACCGCTCGCTCAAAAGATCGTCCTTCTTTGTTATCCAGGTGGAACTAGCACTCTACAATGATCTTAAAGTAAATTTTCTGCATTGATTGCAAAATAAGGCTACATAGCGGAGAGAATTCACTATGCGTTCACAATTTCTACAGATTCCAAATGAAAACAAAGTTTTACACAGCGAGATTTTGATTTATGCTGAACCCTAGCTGGCCGCGCGTTTCCGCAGACGCGGTGGTCTTTAAAGTCTGCTTGACGTAGAAATATCATAGCCGGTGTTACGGAAGGCCATAGGTTCAATTCCTGTCGGGGACTCAGATTTTTTTGTTTGTCCCATGCTTGTGACATGTTGATCACATCATTTCTCATACCATGGCCAAGTGTACTAAATAAAAGATTTAGAGGCTCTATCGTATGTATCAAGCAAGTATCCCTGTTTGTTAAGAACAGGTCGAGGGATTTAATATTTAGACTAATTGAAGCTAACAACTAAATTCATTACTTTAGCCAATCAAAACTCGAGCCGTTGAAAAGTGCGGGAAAACGCGACCGACTGTGGCCTAGTTTCCTTTTGATTGGCTGAAAAAGTGGCGCGAGTTTTCTGAGCCAATGACAACAAACGCGAAATTACTCTCGATTCTTATTTAAAGCGCCTAACAAAACAAACTATAAATGTAACATCCAATACCTCCAGCAAGTTTGTAATGACTGATGGCTTGCTGCTTGAGTCCGTTAAGCTAGAAACTGGTGTATTCTCGGCTTCTGTACCAACACTAGTGACAATACCAGCAGCAGTAGTAGGAGTAGTTGATACGGTGGTCAGATGTGCTGCTGTTGATGTGACGCTTGCTGTGCTGGAGATCACGCTCGATGTGCTAACTGCACTTGTCGGCATTTTCTTCAGGATATCTTCCTTTGCTTTCCATCCCAGCTGTAAAATAATATTCATCTCTTTTATTATGCAACCTTACTTTTAATGAAAGGTTACTAAACAATGCATTCTGTTGGCGCTTTTTATGACGCATGATTTACTCAAAATGCTTGACGCGCCACACTAATTTTCTCACGAACAGTAAATTTGCAAATTACCAGTGAGCCAATCCTATCCGATGCATCATTTTGATTTTGTAATTATTTTTTATCCATTAATGTTATTTCCACCTTTTTCATCTTTCTTTTGTTTGTTTGTTGTTCTTGTAACTAAAAAGCCCTTTTAGTTCCATTCCACACGTATCCGCATATTTTTTAATCTCCTCTGCAAAGTGGAAATTTTTGAATACGCTATGAATCCGGAATCGTGTGGACGCTAAATCTGGATACTTTTTTGATCAAGTGACGTAACAATATCGAACCAAGTTCGTTACCGTAAATATTCAAAATGGTGCCTTAGGGAGTTACAATAAAGTACGTATGTAAGTAGCGTTATGAAGTCATAGTAGGAAACAGATTTCTCTTCAATCGCGTTCAGTTTGATTTTCGCTAATAAATACCGCTCTATTTTCATGTCTCGGGGTTTTATGCGACAGTTTTTCCTTCCTTTACCTACGTTCTGTAAGAAAGTTAAAGTACTTACAGCTTCCAGTCGCTTGCGAGTGGCTTCTACAGCAAGCGCCATCTCCTCCTTGCGTCTTTGAAAATCTTGTTTCGACTGAAACAAAGAGGTGGAATTAAATGGCGAGGTTAGACAAAGTGAGCTTAAACTGAAATACCCTGCAAGCCAAAATAAAATATTTAATAACAAAGCAAAAGAGTCAAAGAAGGAAGAGTCTTTACTCGAAAATGAAATACTTACATCATCAAAGTGGTGGTTTTTCTCCTCGTCTGTATTTGTTGCCAACAAGCCAGGCCTACGTAGGTATAGGAAAAGTGTGTGAGAATATTTGCTTCAAGAGCTTTTACCATAAATTACAAGAAAATAGTACATATAAATTATTATCCAATCGTGAAATCAGGATGGCTGAATATTATTGGTCAATTTCTGCTTCTATGCGTTTTTCCATGACGCAAAAAAGAACGAAGTTAAAATTCAGCCGTCTTGACCGACTACGCATGGTAAATAAAGGATTTACCATTATATGGCTAAAATAAAGAGGATACTATATGGCCGCGCGGAGATACGAAACTCTCTAGGCGAGCATGCAAAGTTCTTCCTATTTACATATCGACCCCAATGACAAACCAAACCATATCGGTTACAAACATTTTTAACAGTTTTTAATTTTTAATAGTGCATTTTCTTTCAGTACTCCGTATTTTTCTTGTAATTATTGTATGCACGACCCCACCAGCAATGCTGATCTTTTTATCGTGCTAAAATAAAGTTCTTATCTATCTATCTATTTAATTTTGGGGCGAAAGGCACGATTTATTACGTTACCATAGCAACGCTGATCTTTTCACTTTTTCACATGTGATCTGGTATTTCATTAATGTTTATAAAATTATCTCTTTTAAAACATGGTAAGAAATGACTTCATACCGTCCAGGTTGGTGTGATCTTGACAGAAATCTAGCCGAGATACTCAATCTGGTCCTCATTAGTTTCTCTGTGTCCAGGGGCGGAGGTTCAGTTACTTCCTCTTCCGTTTTTATCCCTGGGGAGCTGGTACCAAGACTTTCAAAGTAGCGTCCAACTACCTCCTCACCCTCCTCTCCCGCGGGTTTGTTTTCGTCTTCTCCAAACGGCTTCACCTCTTCCGAAGGGCTGGTAACCTCGTCTTCATCCTCTTCGCTGGAAGCTTTATTCAATAAAAACATAAACCTTAGAATTCATGAATGACCTTGTAACAGCCAGCCATCGTCGCAGACGTAATAGGGACCTTACGATCCCACGACGCGAAAACAATGAAAACGTCGATGAAAACTAGACTTCGCGTCGCCTTTATACCAAGTCACTCGGTTAAATGAAAGTACTAGGGAAGTTAAGTTGGAACTGAAGAGAGGTAACCGCGTCTGATTTCAGTTCAAAGAGAGATGGTAAAATTTATCGCCTTGCCGTTCCCGTTCTCAAGTCAATTCAAAATTTGGTCATTTTGGACGTTTCGCGCGGAAACGTCCCCAGCGGCGAAGAGGGAGGAGAAACGGATGTTTTTGCAGGCTAGTGGCCTAAAGAAGTCCTAAAGAAATAGCCCCACAGGAAACGTCCACAATAATGACCAAACTTACGAGTCGCTCTCTCTTTCTCCACAGATTTCATATTCTCGTTCTCCTGTAAGACAAAAACAAAATGAACTCTTCATAAATTACTACATTCTGTTTGTTCGCTCCGATCGTGAGTTAGACTACGAGTAGTCCCCATTTTCCTCAGGGATAGTAGAGCGAGCGAAATGTACTCACGCGCGCTCGCCTTTCGCTCGCTCTACTATCCCTGGAGACTACTCGTAGTCTAATCGTGAGTTTGGCCTAAAAATTCTGAGCTTCACTTTTTCCGTCGAGGCCGGGTTGTTGAAAGTAGGTTAAGATTTGAATTCTGATATGAAAGCTTAAAAAGCAAATTCAGTTTAATTCATTTTGTCTACGTACAGTTTGATGATTAAACCCTCTAAAATAGATATTTTATATAAGAAAATGCTTTTGAACAAAAAAAGAAACCCGAATTAAAATTTGACCACGGGTAAGCGCTAATCGGCATTCGCACAAATAAGTTCTCCCAGTCTCTATAGGCCCCCCTTCCCCTCCGTCCCGCTAAAACACACAGTGCTTATAAATGTTAACGTGTCAGTGTTACCTCTTGTTCCTCTCCTTTTGAGTCCTCTACTGTTAGAGACAGTCTCTTCGGACGTTGGGCAACCGAAAGTTGAAAAGCCCTGATGGAACAGAATACAATGTCAGCAGACAATAATGATAACAAAGCAGTCATTTTTTGTGAGAAAAGGAAATTATTTCAGTTGGGAAAAATAATTACACAGTGTTCCCAAATATGATCGCATAGTTTAGAAAGAAATAACGGTCCATTCGGAAACACAGAATGTTGGATAAATGTAAGTCGATATAATGGGAAACACTGCTACTGAAACGTATTTCGGCTTTACCAGAAGTGATGAGCGCTATGTGTATGACTGAGATGCGACATGACATGACAAGCGTGTATACTAAATATGCCATTATTTATTATTTGCCCAGTCCCTAGGCATCATTATTGCGCTCGCCCGATGCGTATTGGGTCACGTGGTCCGAGCGGGTTGATACGTCACCGAAATGTCTTGATCGAGAAGGCCTGGGAAGACGCCGTACAGGGACTGAGCGAATTATTTAATATCTCGCAGTTCTTATAGTCAACAGACTGTTCCCTCAATTCTTGTACACAGGGACACCAACGTGAGGCTCGGCGTAACAAAATAGTCATTTGTATGAAATTGTTCAAGTCTCGACAACTAGAGGAATGCTGAAGTGTCTATCTTAGTAAGGTTCGAGCAATTTTGTGTGTACCCCAATCCACGGAAGAAAAGAAGGGATTCATGTGCTATCATGTTTCCAAATGTTGTTCAGTCAAATCCAGAGTCAAGAGTTTGAATTACAAAAAATGACGTCTTTCTGTAGGATGGAATAGAACTTTTTTCAAAAGTGGTTCATATCCTTTGGTCAGAAAAAAGAAGAGAAAATTTTAGTTATCTTATGGGCTTGGGAATTCTCGCTTTCTCTCAATTTCTTGTCAGTCGATTGACTACAACTTACCACAACACAAGACTGACATTTAAAAGTAAAAGCGCGTACTGGGCTCTCACTCAGGCGGCAAAAACAACGCCATATAAAGCATGCAACAATTTTACGAGAGGCGTTTTGGTTTGGTTTCGCCATCCATTAAACGCATTTCTACCTCCCGAGAGCCCGATATCAGTTATAGCTAGCGGTATATGAACTGCTTTTAACTGGCTTGAATTAACACACTATACATGACCACTTTTCATTGTGATATAAAACGCGCGGACGTATGGTTGTTTTAGTGGATCCGTTCACACTGGCTCTAGCGTAAGGATGCACTAAAACAACTGGACGCATTTGCGCCTAAAACGTCCCAATCTGGAGAGTCTATTAGGAGGCGTAACTACACGTAAGGTGAATATGTAAGGTTGAAAAGTAGCACCAACTGCAGATATCATTAGTCTAGCAAACGCAGCTGTTATTTGAAGGGTCTTGTCTCGAATGTACAAATTAGGGTTAATTGTGACAGAAATGACAAGCTTACCCATACTTTTATAAAACTGACCCACAACTACAGCACAAGGGTTAACTTACTGTTTAGTTTAACTGCATCTATGACACAACAAGGTTACCAATATTTTTTACTAAAAGGGGGACTTTTTTAAGAGTTATTTTAAATTCTTTAATTAAAACCAGAGGCATATAACCTTGATGTCAGAAAAAAGTCTGTTTCACAGGGGTACATTAGTTTCAAAGAGTGTTACGTTAAACAGTAAATTAACGGGTTTGAACTGAACTTAATATTACTGTAAAAGGATAACTCTAGAACTTTTCGCTTTATACAGTTTTACTTTAAGAACAGAATTGCAATAATAATAATATACAAAAAAGAAATTTGTTTTCATGAATAAAAAAGGAAAAATGTCTGTTTAAACCTGTGGTTAAGCAAACGTGAAAACTTTAAATTGCGACTGGATAAAAAACTTTATAAGATAAAACAATTTTAGAAAACTTTCAAGTTTAAATTACTGAGTTACCTGAGGAAATTTTCAACTCTAGACGGAAGATAATCCGAGGACGGATATCTTTGAAGCGTCCCAGGGCTGTTTTTACGACGAGGAGTAACCGGATCGACCGGTTTGTCCAGGTCATCCTCCGGCAACGAAGCATCTCCGTTGCTGATTTGTTGAGGGATATTTGGGCAAGACGGGTGATGCTTCAGTTGCAGAACCTCGTAATGTTGCATGATTTCTTGGACCCGTGGAGCACTGGGTCAAGCGAGAGAGAGCAGAAAAGGAAGACATATTGGTGTTAGCTGACTATATTAAACTGTTAACCTCGACAAAACGAAGTGACTAGATGTTCTAAGGAAGGGAGGAAATGTTAGTAAATGTTAAGAAATTATGGGTAAAAAGCGTTTTGAGGTAAAGGGCGCTGGCTGTTATTAAGAGCAGGTTTGTGATGTCCACGATGTTGAATGGCGCATGGTTTTCGGATTAACTTACTTAGACTTTTGTGATTTCCTGAAAATATCTATATATTTCCTGTGGCCTCTGAGAGAGCTGGTGTTACAACTGTGTAATGAAATAATTCAGTTAAAATTTTATCATTATTTTTTTTAAAATTCAGACGTCGAGGTACTTGTTGTTCATCAAGCTAGTTATTTAAGTGGTTAAATTTTTAACTTCTATTTAGCAAATTATTAAGTTTAATAAGCATGACTAAATTTTATTTTACCTTGAGTGTTTTCTCCCGTTAATGTTTTCAAAGGGCGCCAAATAAGTAGTTTTAAGGCAGATGGAAAATTTTAAGCCACTGTTTAACACGCGGGAAAAAGAAAAACAACAAAAAGAAATGTTTACAAAATTTATTCAATAACGAACGAATTCGGTTTAGATACATTTTAAATTTTAAAGTAACGGTTTTAGATGCTTACAGCAAAATTCACTCTCAATTTTACAACTGTTTAGAGTTACTTTATAAAACTGAGACTACTTTATATAAAATAAAAATTAGTTTAAGTCAAAAAATATTTTCAAATCTCTTAGCCAAGCAAACAGTGCGCAAGGAAACTGCATCGTTTCAATGCCGCATTTTATGTGTACTGAATCTACAGAGAACTCAAGCAATCGCTTTCCTTTCTACTCTTTCCAGAATGCAGCTCATGTCGTAAGCACAGCAGACGCGGACTATCCATCCAACCAATCAAAACTCACAACAATACATGTGGCCGACGGAGCGCGGGAAAACGCCTGCCAGCAAGGTGAAATTGATTTGGTCGTTGCTTCTGATTGGTTGGAAAAAAGAAAGCAGTTTTAGCAAATCGCAAAGTGCTGCATACAATTAAGCCAGAAGACCAAGCTTCACGCAGTGTAATGGCGACTGTAAACGACGACAGACTTGTATTTTTGCGTGGCTGAGATAATTCGAACAATCTAAAAATTTAAAATCTCGGAGTTAATGACAAATTTAGCCAGCAAAAGGAAGGCGGAACCATATTCAAAATACGAGGAGCAATTTATTATTCGGTAATTACTTTTATAAAAATCATTTATCTGATATCCCCCAACAAATTACTGGATCCATACGAAGTTGTAATATCCGAGTAAAGCAACGGTAAGCATTACAATAAAGCAGAACGCTTTCCTCTTGTTTATTATTCCTGTAAGGAAAGCATGTTTCTCTTTTAAGCTAAACTTTAATAGTGTGGGACTGTCCGTATCATCTTTAAGAGAAATTTCTATAAAATCATTCACGGAACTAAGATTTTCATGTGTAAAGGAGTTTTTACTACTTTCACCATTTACAAGGTTTAGTTTACAGTTACTAACGTTACCGGAAAAAGGATTTAATTGCAGACATCGTTTATAGTCTTTAGAGTGTAACGGTGAGTTCACGAACGTTTTAGTTTTAGGCTTTGTAACTTCACTAAAATGAGATTTATTACGTAAACCTGACATCATTTCATTTGTTTGATAGAATGTTGAGAGTTCAGGATGTTCAGGGTTGGGAGAAACTCTGAAAAGATCCACGGGGGAATTGTTTTTGTCCTGTGAGGAAGAACTTACAGTTATAGAAACATTACAACAGTGGGCTTGACTTTGCACAAGGGGAGTTTTCGACATTAACCCAAAAGGGAGTATCGATACGCATTTACCAAGGGTATGACAAGTCGACCTCGTTTCTTGTGGCGGTACAGAGGGCATGTGGCCCATCGAGATGGGCGTTGCCACAGTACCACAAGTAGAGCAATCAACGTCGGAGAGGGTTCGGTCCTCACGACTCATGAGGCACTGGGGTCGAGAATGATCAAGGACCCCGTGGGGGGTATATTGGGAATGTTTGTCTGACCTGGCGACTTCACTGTCAAAGTCATCCTGACTTGGTGGAAGGTAGATAATTACTTCCTTGACTTCTCCCTCTTTAAGTTCCTCTGCCTCCTCAAACTTCAGTTCTCCTGATTCAGAGGTCAGTACACTGCTCCTTCGAGGAGGATAATTGGCGACGTCGCTGCCACGTGTCACGGTGACTCCAGAAAGCGCCTCACTATCACCCTGCAAGGCGAAAGTTTTACCTCTTAAAGGGACTATGTCATGCTATTTGCTATTTTTCTGAAAAGCTAAAATTCTGGGAAACTGCCCACCTGCCCCTCCCCTAAGCCAACATTTTGCCTTAAGTGAGAAGGAAGTGTTAATATTGGCTTAGGAGAGGGGAAGGTGGGCAGTTTCCCAGAAACGTATAATAATCCAGTGTGTCTTCGCGTCAGATTGGATTTTTAAAACAATGGTCTAGTTTTGTTATTTAAGACTACATTTAGGAGCAGAATCTGTTTCCTGTCGTCTTTTGCAACGGATGGTAAGGATGGACATACGACAGACTTTTCATGCGCGGTTTCCGCTTTCGGTTAACGGTCGGCCTGCGAACGACACCGAGGCATCCAGCCGCACGCGAGAAAAAACCTCTTGTACCCAGGGTAGGATGGACATGGATCGAAGCCTGAAAAAGTTGGGCCAACTTTTTCAAGTTTTAAAGCCATGCCCGCAAAAATTACCATAACCAATAAATGTTATGTTTAGTGCTCCCTGATGAATACCTCATTTTCCATGTCATCTTCTGTAAGTTCTTCCAAGGCAGCTCTGCCATCCGCCGGGAACAGATCATCATCTTCCTGTAAAGAGATATATTCACACATGATTTGCGCACGATATTTTTTTTAGTTCAAACCTTCCACTCACAAAATCAGTAACCGAATTTTCAATTCAGTTGTGTGAAAATTTCGGTATGTCTCACCAACGTTGCAAGAATTGCAGCTTGTACAATTATACTTATAAATTAAAAAATGCGTGTCTGCCAAGCCCTCGCGAAACTCGGTAGTTTCGCACATCTGGTACACTGAGCCGACAGAAACAAACTCGCTTTCTAAGTGCCACGCACTCACAAATATTTACGTCCATTTTAGCTCTTCTTTTAAAGCTAATGGTCCAAAGGACATCTTGATCGCCAAAACGGCCGCACAAACAAAGAAAAAAGTAGTTTGCCGCTTGATAACATTACTACAAGATATATAAAAATATAGCCAACTCGTATTTCTGCCTCGATGTGCGATGCACCTACGTTCCACGCGTGATGCTAATTTCGACAAAAATTGTTGGCCCTCGTTACACGCGAGCGCGAAGCCCCTTCAGCCAAAGGTTTTTCATGTGAAAGAGATTCCTTGTTTTGAATGTGCAGAAAAAAACCTGATGTTGATAAGCTTGCCAGGTTTCATTGCAAGGGACAAGAGAGAATTAACAGAAAATAGCTTACCCCTTTTGTAAGGGAACAACGTCTCTCGAGAGGCTGCAAAGAGAGAAAGAAGAAAACGTTAAGGGCAAGCAAACAGACTACGGCGTTAAATATTTATGTTTGGGACAAAAATATACTGTTTTCGCGTGCAAAATTGAGTGATATGGCGTGTAGCCTGCAACAAGAGCTTCTGATAGGTCCTTAAACTCAATATGAAAACAAACAACACTAGTACACAAAATGAAAATAGATCCATTGAACCCGAAAAAACTCGGTCCGCGGATTGATTTGATCTTCATTTCATTTTGAAATGGATATGCCAACACCACTGTCGAGTGCGCTAACCAAAAAAAAAAAGTGAACTCGAAATTCGGTCTTGTCTTGTCTTTTTCTCCTGATCTGTTAAACTGACCTTTGCACCACTGGAAAACTTGTCATGGGAAACCAGTGTTTTTTCGCTTTCGAGAATAAATGTAGCAAAGTTCTCTCATGGGTTTAACCCTTTCATTTCCAAGATGTGATTAGAAATTCTCCTTTCTTGCTCCTATACATTCCAAGGACAAAATCCTCTGGCTGATTCATTTACTTATTCTCACCACATGTCTGGTAAACAATGCATTGATAACGTAAGGAGACGTTACATGACAATCACTTCTGGGAGTTTACAGGGAGGGTTAAATTAAATTCAAGTTACATACGCTATTCGCCAGAGCTCTCATTTGCTCTTGAAGAGAAATTGGTTCTATCGTGTATCGTTTACGGTCTGTTGAAAGAAAATATTAAAAAAAAATACCAGTCAAAACAGTTGAAAAGGTTTCCTGTGCGTCTTAGTAAGAACCAATGAAAGAGTAAAGCGCCACCAAAACAGTTGAAATTCAACCCAGTCTCCGGCTCAACCTTTAAAAAGAACAATTACTATAGAGATAAGCCTGGTCTGATTTTCACTGGTTTCATAGCAGTAGTCAAAACCAGGGCATATTTTTCTGGGAGCCTGTGAACAGGCTCTCTGTTTGGGGAAAAAAATATCGTCTCCCTACCCCGCTCAACCAAAGGCCTGTTCACAGGCTATTTCCTGGTCCGGTTGCATTGTTCAAACGTTGGATAGCGCCGCTATCCAGAGGATAAATCACTACCCAATTGCGTCATCCAGTGGATAGCGTCATCTACCTTTCGAACGACTGGGCCCTGCACGTGAAAGTAACTTCCCCCTAGCCAAGTGTAAAAAAAATATTCTCAAATAAAATACATGAATTAACAAATTCTACAATCCTCACCTGCTGGATCAAGTGGAAATTTAATCGGTTGTAATGTACCGTTTTCTCCCGCGACATGAATTCCGCCATTTTGAATTCGCTTAAAAATTAAAAGAAAATTTCAATTTCATTAACTACAGAAATGTATCACAAGTTCCATAGTGACCTCAGAAGAATTTATGTCCGATTCGTGTTTCTTGGAAAAACACACCACCATGACGGCGGAAGAAATAGATGCCTCATTTTAGCGCCATTTCCCTGCCTATACCATTACATCTAGACTTTCTCAAAGTCCTCGCGTCTCATTTCCGGTTCCGGTAGTTGGCCCCAGCTCTCTCTCGCCGCAGAAAACAAAAGAAATCTACCGCTCACGCTCCGCGCTCGTGAAAGACTGAGCTGGACTTGCAGGCAAGTTTACATTACATCAAAAACTACCGCTCTCGTGCGAAAATTTCCACAATTGCAAAAAAGGCACGACATTCGAACTTCCAGTTAGTGAAAGAGTTAGTGGTCGCTTAAGGGAGGTGGTCGTTTACGAAAGTTGAACTGCCAAAGGTCTTTTACGAGTAGAAGTCCGGGCACATCTACTTTTTGGAGAGAATGTAAGGCATGCAATTGTTAGGTTGCATTGTATGTAAATCCATGTTGTTTCTAACACTCACCTGGGCCCAGCGCCCTCCGGGTTGAGCTGTCTGTTGGCCGTTGTCCTCTTCCGGAGACACGGTTACATTTTCACTTCCTTCAGCAATGAGCTAAACAGGTAAACAAAAAAAAAAACAACTTCATAAGAATCCCCGGCGGAGCAGATAATACTAGCATTATATTGAGCCAAGTGCCTTCCATACGTCATAGATATGCAAAGTAATTCTACTTTCCATCAACTCAAAACAAAAACCTGTGGTGAAAACATTATGATTCAAATAAAACCTTTTCATCAGCAATACTTTCGCATTTTATTACTTGTTACTCTTTTGGATTTTTGTTCAATTTTAATTTTTGGAGCTGGCACCCGCAGAAAGAACGGGGCGCGCGTGTCTCCCTCGCGCGCTCATTACTTCCAAGGGACTGCTACGAAAACTAGTGACTGAGTTCGGCTGAATTGGGTGATAAAAACGAGCACGCAAGCAACACGAGTTAAAGGCGCAAGCACCGCAGAAGAGCACGGTTTTAAATCAACCTACCTGCTTTTGTGCCCACGAAGGCAGCTGGCCAACACTGAAGCGGTAATCTTTAACTGGTGGACTGGGCTCTAAATTGACAACGAAGATATCAAGACGGGAAAACAAGTGTCAAACAGAGAAGGACTTTCAAGACATTGACACTCGACTGATTTTTTTTGGAACACCATCAAAACTTCAACGTAAAGTGATTTGCCGATTTATTTAGTATCCACTGCATTCACCGGCATGCATCTGCACTAAAATTTCAACTTCCAGATCAGACTGGGCGGGGCTTCTATTTTATTAACTTTCGTCCCATTTACCCGAAGGCCGGATAAAATTACGATTGCGTCGACATTCCTATAGATTGTTTTGAGTATGAAACAAAAGCAATAATAAAAGCTCTTTTTATCTAGCCTGTGTACAGCCGACCCCTCTCCTCAGAAAAAATCGGCGAAGGGGCCCCTTCTCTGAATTTTTCTGAGGGAAGGGGGCAGCTGTACACAGGCTATTTTTATCATGACTGAATCACGGAGAAGAGGTTCAACAGTACTTCATAAGCTTCAGTAACATATTTGAATACCGGAAAGTCTGAATTTTTAAGGCTTTCTTTTCGCAAGGGCATAAGTTGCGTCTTTAACGGCGATGATCTCCTTTGCATTTACTTATTCCTTCCACGGTTCAAATAATTATATGAAATTTTTATATTCTTTATTTCATTAACATGTTCCTAGACAAGAAAACTTTGGTTAAATTGAAACTGGGAAAAGATAAACAAAATTCTTGAACTGATTTCTTTTAGGCGGGAACGTGTCAGTGATCTTTCCAATTCAAAATTCTGCTCATTTTGAGCAAGGCGTTATAAAGCTACCGATTACTGTTTAGTTGGCCTACCTCTAAATGGTCGAGTGAATGCCGAAGGTCCTGCAGGCGAAAACTCGCTCTCTTCAGGAATGGTGGGGTGAGATATTTGGTACGTGTCGCGCCTGTTTTAATTTGAAAAACACTTTGTTAAAAAACCCTCAAATTATTAGCAACATGATCACTGCAACAATTACCTTTTTTTCTCTGTCCCGTGCCAACAGACTGCATAAAACGTGACCGACCATTCATGGATGCGACTAGACAACACCTGTTTTTGACAGGACATTGTCCGTCGGCTGGCCGTTATTTCATGTCCTGTTAGTTCAAACCCTCTCTTGCAAGTGTTTCCATTTTATGGCAAAAGAAATCTCGAACAATAGAGAAAACATCCGCCCCACTGTACTGAGACGTTTGACTGTGTTGAAACTTTTTATCGTGTACCTGTACCTTTTGCGATCGTGCTCGCTGGGGTACATTACTCGACGGATAAACGAGGAAAAATAGAACTGCAAAAAACTCGCAAAAACGTCAGGACTTTTTACCTGAGTGGAGTTCCTATTTGTGTCTTAATCTCCGGTTCATGTCCAAGAGCGTGGAGTTTTTCAACCATATTCTGGTGAAAAGAAAAGAAAGAAAAACAATAATAGAAATTTATAAAGCAGGCAAAAATTGTTCTGTGGTGACAACGCATTTTTTAGAGACAAGTAGGAAAGAAAAGATTTTTAAAAAGATTAAAATATATATACAGCTCCTTCATTGTAGGGCACTATCCTGGATTCAGCGGTGAACATCACCTGGATTTAACTAATACATACATAATTGGGGCGTTGGTCAGACGTTAATTCTAGAAAGCATTGAAATGAGACGTATCGTCCAGATAATATTTGACGTGTTACCTGTGTGTAAGTTGAGGGGATATTCCATACGAAGATGCAACTGCAAGGAAGAAAGAAATCAAATAAAGCGGTCAATGCAAACGTCTTTATATATTTTGTAAACAATAAAAGAGTACTGATAGTTCAGTCCCGATACCGCAAAAACTGAAACAAGAAGTGAAATAACACTTTCTGTGGAGGCCTCTTGTCGATATCAAAATATTTAGCCTGGTGAATTTATGAATGTTTTTTTTTTCAGTCAAAAAGACAGGCACCTTGGGAAAAAAACCCGAATTCTCCCAACGAAGTCGAACGTACGACCTTTAAGATACTACTCCAGACGCTCTGGACGAGTTTCCTGTAGCTTAATGGTACAGCATCTCCTGTAGTAACGGTTTTTTAGTCGCTCTGCGTCGCTTACCCTGGGTGCCAGAGGGTTTTTTTTCCTGTTCTTCGTCACGATCGCGGCTTCGCCGCTCAATTTTCGCCGCAAACAACAGGGAAAAAACCCTCTGGCACACAGGGTATGTGTCGCTGAGTGACTGAACAAAAATTACTTACAGGTCATATCTTGTTGCTTTCATTAATGTACATGTATTGCCAAATTTTTATTTAAGTTGACGCAAAGTTGACAAACTCACCCGTCTCCTCCAACAGAAATGAGATTCTTGCAGTCAACAGAGAACTTAATTCCAGTGACAACCTCTAAAAGCAGTCAAATGGTCTAGTATTAGAAAAAGCCTCATACACCTTTGTTTCAAACAGGCTTAGCTTACTTGGTTGGGGCGGAATGGGGATGCGAGGATAGAGGCTGTGATCGATCTCGGCAAGCAGCCTACGGACAAGGGGGTTTGTGAAAATTTATGCAAGCTACGTTCATAGTCAACTAGTTATCCCCTCGTTAACTTCCACACAAACAGTTTATAATTTCCGGCTGCAAAGCGGGGTGGGGGGCGGGGGGGGCGAAGTAGACTGTTCTAGGCTCTCAAGATAGTGGCGATCACGCGAACGTGAAAGGCACGCGAAAATATGAGCGCGTGATCAGTTCCCTCCCGTTTTAATTTCGTGTTCGCGCTTTGACTATTTCGCGGACCGGGTTATTTACTATCCTTATATTTTATCCCAAAACGAACACTATCTAATCTACAACTCACCAGAATGTCCAGACATACTAGCCACACATTCCCCGGAGTCAAATTCTGTGATACTGACGGTTTTATCTGAACAACTCGAGGCTGCGTAGGTGCCAGAGTTGTCCAGAGTTATCTAAAGACGACAAAAAACAACACATAAATTCTAGGGGAACCAAAAACATACAAATCATCTCTTAAGTACATGCACCATACGCTGCTGATCCAAAAAGCCAATTTAGACAAAAAAAAATGAAACCATAGTCCATCATAGTAAATTTTTACTTCACGGATTTGTTTTTACCTTTCATTATGGAGAGAGTGATGCTGCTCTTAACAAACTGGATAGACTGCTGCTATCCAGGAATTGAGTATAACTCAAGTTCATGTACAATACGAGCTTAGGGGGTAGGATTGGGGGGGGGGGGGGTCACTAATAGAGGTATGACGTAATGTACACTTGTCCGGCCAAAGACGGGTTGTGTCCAAGCGAAAATCGGTTTGATCGGAAAACTTGACCGGCACCTGCCAGGAAATTATTTAAAGCTTAGCAAAGAAATGATAGTGATGAAGGAAACATACTCTAACGAGAGTTCCGTCATCTCCTGGGGTTCCTTTATAGATTCTTGTTTGTTTACCACTGCTAACATCATAAACTCTGCAAAAAAGGAAACAAAAACTCATAATCAGGAGCAAGCACGAATGGTTGAATTTCATTTTGGTAAGTCCTTCTTTATAGAAGAGAGAATATGCATGAAAGATATCCATATGCTATATACTCTCTGCTTATGGGGCTTTTCAGGAAAAATCATGAAACCAATAAGCAACAATTGTATCGCAGCCGAAGTCTTCTTTGTAAAAGCGCCTACGCTGTTTCTGAATAAAAGAGACAAGTTGTAATTGAACAGACACCATTTCTTAGTACTGTATTTTTGTGTAGCAAATTTAAGTTAGAAAAAAATTTACTCTGGAGTAAATTTTTGCGGGAAAAATGTTTGCGTTAATTTTTATTTGCGTGAACTTATTATTGCGGATAACTGGAAAAATCGCAAAAATTAGGACCCACAAAAATTTCGAAAAAAGGATCAACCCCGGCCCCTCCGGTTTGGTTTGGAACACCAACATGGCCGCTGTCTCATTGTTTTGGAACACCAATACGGCCGACGTGACGCCATCGGTGGAAACGCTCTATAGTATTCCGCTTCTTACTTCCTCACTCACGATCTCATGATAATCAAATCGCCGGGAGTCTCGAACAAACTAATCACAATTCCTAGAGCCTACAACAGCTGACTGATTGTTTTTTTCATCGGGTTCTGCTAAATACACCAACAATCTGAATTTTACTAAGCCGTTAGAGACGGTGTGGTACGCAAAATGGACAAACTTTGCTTATATTTCTCTCAGTTTAATCTTCACTAGAACGCAACACTCTGCTCCTATGATGACGATTCAGTCTCCATATTATTATGTTCAATTCAATGTTTAACTCATACCTGACGTTTCTGTCTTGACAAGCTGTAGCTGCATGTTTTCTGAAAAAAAAAAAAGATAAAACCAATTTTAAAAACCAGATCGAAATTACGCATGAGAATACAATACAGGAAAAACATCTGGTATTTAACTGTTGCAGAGGAAAATAAAGGACACGACCTCACCTTGACACGTCAATGTCCATGTCATAAAATGTAGTTTTACCAACATGATTCGTGGTTCTAACAAACTGCAGCTCTGGATTCTGCAAAGATAAAGAAGAAACTGTTAAATTAAGTCGAAAGAGAGCGCTTGTCCACACAATAGGGACGACGTCTATTGTTGAGCATTAGATACGTGTTAGACCAAGTAGCCGGCCGGCTGTTCCAGGCGTTCAGATCTTGGGGACCGCGCGAAGAGATGTGAGCAGGCAAAACACCGAGGAAGTGGGGGAGGGGTGAGAGAGAAGTGAAACTTCTCTTTCCCGCTCTCTGACTTCGCGCAGCACTCCACTAACTGAACGCCTGGAAAAGGCAATAGACCAAGCCGTGTTACAATCTCGTCAGGTGGGCAGTCCGAAGCCTCCTATAATTTCTTACTCAAAGGGAAGCTCCAAGACCTCCTTCTATTGAGGTCTGAGTAGTATGATAGTCTCTACAATGAATTTTTACCTTGGAAAGGACGGCAGGGGCGAGGGGGGGGAGAGGGAGGGAGAAATTGGAGGTTCACCGACGCATGCGGTAACATTAAAGTTATAAGCAATTGAATATTTAAGATACCTGTTGAGCGGTTCTAAATATGATACTTTTGTCAGCTCCACAGCTCAACAGCTGAAGTTCTTCAGATTCAGACACTGAAACGAAAAAGTTAGCATCAGAATTGTGTGATACAACGGAACTCAGGTAAAAAGGGAAAACAACCTCCTCATAGAAACAGAGGTCCCAGTTGACAATATTCTACACCTGGGCAGTTATAATAAAATCACTAACCCGATAGAACAAGACCCCCGATTTAACGTACTTCAGTTATAACGAATACGTTTTCTTCATTCTTTGGCAGTTCGTTATATTGGGGAATCATTGTATTTGGTTTAATGAAAGGGTTCACCTTTAATTTTAGAATCTTAAAAAGTAATGTTCGTCTACATCACAAGGAACCTGTCATAAATCTGGCAGCCCACGGTTTGTGTGCTGAACACTCTTGGAGATCAGCTCACAAGGTGTCTACCTTGAGGGAAGGTTAAAAAACAAGTGAAATTCAACGAAATCAACCAACTACGTATTGAAGTCCCTCTATCTTCAGGAAAATCAATCTCCCATGATATCAGTTAAGGATGAACTTAATCACTACTAGAATGAACTTCACGTTAACATGTCCACTTAACTTACTGTTGAATTTGATGGAGGTGATGGAAGCTGAATGATCATCTAAAGTCTGAACAAAACTGAAGTTATTTTGTACATCGAAGATATGAATAAGTCGATCACGTCCAGCAGAGGCCAGCAATTTATGACCTACAAGTGAAGAGAAAAGATTGCCAAGGGTAGGTAAGTTCAGTTTAAAGTGGGAATCCGAATTAAGTTTTACTTATCCAATTTCAAATTCCCCCCTAACCCTTAAAGAAAAGAAAAAACACTCGAAATCCGACAGCGGAGTGATGCTGTGTATTTCTCGCTCTTAAAGCGTCCCTCTAAACGATTCAAGTTTTCTCCCTCACTTGGTTATATTTTTCTTCGCGCACTTCACCGTTATCTGCGAGTTTACATGTGGGCGCTGACCGTAATTTGCAATTTAAAGTACAGCCTGAGAAACAGCTGACGTTTTCCCCGCGAAATGACCTCTGAGGAACAAGCGCAGAAATTCCATACTGATGACGTGTCATTACCCAGATCAGGGTGGTGTTTCTCATTTGTCATGCCGAGAAATTTGCGTAACCAATCAGAAGCACTACCCAGATCAGGGTAATGACACGTCATCAGTATAAGATTTTTTGCGGTCATTCCTCTGACGTCATTTCGCGCGAGAAACCAGTGGTGGTGTTGCGAGATGTAGGCTATTTTCTCAGGCTATTTACGAACGAGCCTTACAAAGTTACAAAGAGACACAGACAACATTTTCTGACTTTCTTCATATCATTACCACTTTCACTGGGAGTAAATTCCACACACAACACTTCAGATTCATGAGCCTCGATCTTCGCAATTTCATCAAAGAACATCAAGTCGTAAACTCTGTTAAAAAGAAATTACAGGGAAAAAATTAGCTCATAAGTCAAAGAACTCCTATTTCGTAAGCCCTCTAATTTTTCTTTACGCCCGCTTCCCGAAAAAATACGACTTAAATTCTTAAATTTTCCATCCTCGGAACTCCCAGCCAAAACCGGCGATAGGTACCGAGCCTAAAGACCCAAAAAACCCGAAACAGCTTATTAACTGCTAGATTTCTCTTTCTTTTTCTCTTGAATTTGCCAGTGAAATAAAGAGAGAATTTCACATGGGATAAAAACCTAATTGAACAACATCTGTTCAATAGTATAGACTATCCGAGTTCAAGTATTTAAAAAAATCTGTTAATCAATCAATGCCACCAACTACAGACAACAAACCTGACATTGCCCGATCTATCGCCAGTAGCAAGTGTTTGACCATCAGGACTGATTCGCAGACATCTTACTCCACTGTTACGATACTCACTGGTAGAATCTCTCATATTCTTGATTGCTAAGAGAAAATTCAAAGAAATATGTGTACAAAAATATAAATAAAAGTTATAATTGATAAATAAAATGGCGCCGACTATGAATACAGCGTATTCTTTCAAGGTAAACACAAGTAAGTGGGAAGACACCTTTAAAAGCATGACACGAGTGGTTGATAACTTCACTGCAATTTAGCGTGTTTACATATAACAAACTCTCTCTGAACAGATACATCTTGGGAAGCTCATAACGAATTGTTCAGCTTTGGTTAAGCCAACGTTATTGATGTATATTCAAATTTCGTTTGTAGCTAAGCAGTGCAAGAAACTAATGGACTGATTCACATTTTGCTTCTGAAAAAAACAATCATAACTTAGCCAGAGTAGGACAAGATCATGTTTAAGTGAGAAAGTACCCATCTGTTTTGAATTGTCCTTATGCAACAAAAATTACTACAGGTAAATAGTAAAGAGATGATGCATATTGATAACCATCTTTAAAAATGATCTAATAAGAAAGACCACAATAAAACAAGACAGTGTGAGCAGGAAAAGTGAATTTTTAAAGAAAACTATTGAATCACTAAGAAACGTTTATCAGTAGTTGTCAAACTGCAGGACTGTCACTCAGGGCTTTGAGAGGGGGGAATTCCCCTGGTTACTAACAGCATGATCCCCAAAGACTTTTAGCCTCCCATGCAAACGCTCTTAGAGCTTCATCACGCAATCCTTCCCCTTCACGGAGAAAGAAAGTGTCACAAAGCCCTTAGAACGTCTGCATGAGAGGCTAGGCTATAGAGGAAAATTGAATATAAAGGACTTTCCTAGCTCTTCAATTTCCCTCCTACTAATAGCATACATACCCAGTGTTCACTTCTAAACTAATGTCATTTTTCTTGGTATAAGCACACTTTACTTCTCTTAATGGTCGTGTGTAGTTTTTTGCTTCTTTCGCTTTTATTTTTCTCGCATATTCTTGTATTCTTTTTTCTCACTTTTTCTTTTTCGTTTTTGCATTTGCACATTCAGCCTCATCTATTTTTATCCTACCGGTATATGATGATTATTTTCTATGTTGTAAAGAAATTGTATGTGCTCAGTTTAATAATTGGGTAATAAACATGTGTTTTTAAAGGTGGTCCTTTTCATTAGCCCTATTGGCTTCCTTGAGCTCCCTTGCCTCATCTTTTTTTTAATTTCATGTATATAATTAACTTAAATGGCAAAATAATGGTCAAATAAAAATACAAATAAAATAAGGATTTTTGTCTAGCTGTTAACAGGTATTACTCCTCACAAACCTGGACTGACATCAGTATCCTTGAGATTATCGACTGAATCTCCTGTGTACAAGATCTTCATCATCTCCTGCAACATACATTGTAACCAACAAAAAGATTGTTTGAATTACAGTAATAAATGGTTACTATTAGCAAATAATTTGACCACAGGAAAAGTGTCATAAGTAAGTTGAGTGTACAGTCAAGAATAAGACTGTTAGTGACAGTAACTGATGTTTTAACCCTTTAAGCCCCAGTATCCACATACAAATTCTCCAAACTGATCTCTATACATTTCTTTTAAGAATTAGTTGAGAGAATTTAATAAAACATCAAGGCATTTTCTCTTTTGTGATCATTTTTTATATTCTCACAACCTTATCTCTTGACAATGTATGGACATTGTTAGGGGAAAATTGCTGTTGGTCAGTATTGGGACTTAAAGGGTTAAAGCCTGTGCAGTCCAGAGTCATTATTAGAGTCAATGTCAATGGTTTAAGATTCTGGTTATTGAATTTATTGGTCAATAGACGCTGTGGGTAAAAAAAGGAATGAAGAAGTTTGTAACGTAATGCGACGTACCTTGCTGTACACATTTCTTTCAAATAACGTGCTTGTTCCTAACAAAGAAATTACAGAAGTGCATAAATTTACAAGAACACAAAGCATGAAAAAAATTATTCACTTTTTTTTAACTCAAGTACTCTTTCGTAAGTCTTAACAGGAGTTAGTGAACGGAAGAAAGGATTGACATGGAGGATTGACTTCTGTTTCAAGGTGTATTCAGATCCAAAGAATAGTATTATTCAAACTTGTTCCATCACAATCAGTTGCAATAATAATTTGTTGTGAAGACAAGAAATGGCTGTATGGATCTGGTAGCAGCTGGAGATAACTTCAGCCACTGCAATTGTACCTAGAAAACAAGATTCTCACCTTCTTCAATATTCCAGACCCTGACAGTATCATCAGAAGAACACGTTAGAAAAGAACCAGGTGGGAGAGCTGCTTGCCAATTGTCTGACACACTGGGATAGACCTGCATAGTTTACCATCATACCAAATGTAAGTGGACAAACCAATGATACAAAAATACTTCATTACTTCATTGTTGCATAGTTACATGATTTACTGCTTTGCTTATAGGGGAAGAAAGTACACCTAGTTGATCTAATGTAATGTAAAGGCATTCTACTCAGATAATCACATACAGTGCCACAAACAAACTACAGTAAAGATCTTTCTTAACCGACACCTCTATAAGATAGTCACCTACAGCTAGTCCCTTCAATTCTTTTCTTTACTCCCTTGATTTGAATTTCCATTAGATGAGCATCTCTCTGAAATGCACACTTAGTGCTGGTCTTAGAGAAAGTTAATTGTAATAATAACCAAAGGTTAGGGATCAGCACAGGCAACATAGATCGAAGGTAAAAACACTCTTGCTCTGATGCTGAGCTTTGCACAGGTCTCACGTGACATAAGATCAAAACAGACATGATCAGATTAGAAGTGACAGAAGGTCCAAACGAGCATGTTCACATTGCCTTCTATGCAACCTTAGCACCTGCCAAGTCCAAACAAGTGCTGCCTATATATGTGCCTAGTCTGAAAGTCCTGTGCATGCGTAATACAGTGAAGCAACCTGGAGATTAGGATTACAGGCAACCAATCCCAGTCAAACATAACGTAATTTCAAAAACTCAACTGGCAGAAAGCAAGCAGTTGACTGAATAGTAGGACTCAGCATAAACATGAAACAAAATCCAGCTAGTAAGCAGACAGAGCAGAGCTCAAATGGATGAATTAACATGCGACTCAGATCTGGTAACAAGCCCAGACCAAGCTGTTTCTGCAGACTTAAAGCAAATTTGTTCTCTTCTGCAGATCGGAGCTATTGAATCAACAAAAACAACAGCCACAACAACAACAACAAGGCTGCATGTTTTACCTCAACACCCCAAACACATGTACTGTGGTACAGTGAAGACCAAGTTTTTCCAATCTTTTTTATGTCTTTCATATCCCATGTATACAAGCTGTGGTCATTGTATACACAAGTCAACTGCAAGAACAAACAAACAAACAAACAAACAAATAAACAAAACAACAACATTAATATTTATCAAAACACAATAAAAATATCCAAAAGGTATTAAACATTTCTTTACGTATATTTTTGATTAGACACATCCTATACTAAATGATTCAAGTTTTATATGTACTGTTTCAGTGTTGTTGACAAGAATATGTCAGGCCCTACTTGATCAATCAAAAAGTGGGTAGCATTATCCACCGGATAGATAACTATCCAGTGGAAAAGTGTTTATAGAAAAAACCAATAATTGTGTTATCAACAGTATATTGTTTTATTCAATGGGTATAGAGCTATCCACCTTTTAAATGACTGCAGTGGCTATACTGAGCTTTTTTTTAGACAAAGTCTTAACCAAGCTCTTCAAAAACAGTGTCCAAAAACAGCTTAACCATTCAGCCTGTGTACTGAGAATAGTTTTTAAAATCAACAGCCTTTCAGTAACATCCAAGTTAGTCAAAATCACATAATATTAACTAAAGTTATCTCACCCTCTGATTGACTGTGTCAAGGGCAACAGCAACAGTATCAGGATAAACAGCTTTTTCAGGCTTTGACAGTGGATTACTAAAATGCAAGCATTAAAAATAAAAGACACAGAAAAGTCAACTGCACGTACATTACCAACATTAATCCGTAGAAATCCTGATTTTCATACATGGGTAAGTTTTTTTTTCCTTTAAACTCTACTGAGTAATTCTGAGCTACATTGCAAGCATAAACATTGAAAAATACTGGTAATATTATTCCAACTAATACATTACTATGTACTACACATCACATGTACAATAAAAATAAACATGTGTGCACAAAGAAGACTGATGAAAACTTACTTTGCCCTGGGAGAGTTGTAAGATACTGATAATTATTAGTACTATTTTGTTACCTGAAATCAATTCCTTCTGCTATGTTGACACCCAGAAAGTGAGGTTTAGGAAATGTTACAATATGTTGTAACTTTAAAGGATTAAATACTCTAAAAAAAAAATGATGAGCTCTCATTAATAACAGTTCACTTTAAAAACATGTGTTGTATAACCCTTGACTAAAGCGTAAAGCATAATATAGTGTGAAGGGATAATAAATAGTTACCAAAATTTCATAGTATGTCTTCTCCTTTAGAGTTACTGAGGAGCAGGTATTGTCTCATAACGCTTATCTCTCACATTGCATTCACTTCTATTCCATCAAAAAATTCATGAGACCAAACAAGACAGTAATAATGAAGGAGGTGACTTTTAAATTTATAAGTCAACCATCCAAAGGCGTGTATTTATACAGTGGAAGTTCTCGTGAGCAGACACCCTCAGGACGTAAAAAAGGTGCCCGTAGCTAATACAGAATTTGTATGGGAGTTGAGAAAAACGCCTAGGATTTTGCAAAGGCATCCATAAGTAAAGCTGTCTGCATGTGAGAGTGTCCGTTAGGACAACTTGCACTGTATAAACTGTAGTCATTGCATTCTTGACCTTATAATTCCATCCGTACATCCACACACTATGTAGTGGTCACTAACTGCTATTGCGTGAGCTTTAGATGCCTGTTGAAATGAAGAAGATATGATGCATTATCATGAATCTCCAACAAATTACATTTTATCATTTTCCAGGGCAGTCTTCACTAAGAATTATTATTTTATATCAATTTTAAAAAAGAGAGGTTATTAAGTGAGTCAACAGGGGTAAGCTTTCAGAAGAAACTGTTTACCTTGAGTTCCACCCAAGAATCCAACACTCGCTTGCTGTTAACAGAACACAATAAACCTGAACTTGTTACGCAGTATGTAATATCAGAGTTCAGTCCACGACCACAGGCTACATCACAAAATGTGTTGTTTCTTTGCTCCCCTAAAAGAGCTGCCCGCCCATTGATCACAAGTGTCTTTGAAACCTGCAAGAAAATCATGTTCCCAACAGTTCATACTCAATTAAAACCTATCCACACAAGCAAAAAGGCTGTTTATTTAGACAAATTTTGTCACCACAAAAACACTTAACAAATGCGGATGGTTTGTGGTGTTTTCTCAAACTTTGAGATGGGTAATCTTTAAAGGCACCATGGTCAAAATTTGCCCCAGGTAAAAACTGAACAAAAACGACTAAATAAATGAAAAATTGTTTTTCTTGGCATCAAATTTTGATGCAAGCAATTATTTTTTGTTAGTGTTGACATATGTGATAGCCTGTCAAGAGTAGATCGTTTCCAAAAATTATCAAACGACAATATTTATTGTGGATAGGCCCTTATTAAGCATGATTACTCAAAACTAAAATGGCTCTTCTTGCAAATCACAAAATGAAAAAAAGAAACATTCTGGAATTGCCTTTGTGGCAATTATTGCCAGTAACAAACTGAAAAAATAAAAGCACATACGTTGGCTAACAATACAAGAATTCAACACACAGATAACTCAACATATCTTCTCTTTCTCAGCAAGGGTATCACACGACTCAATACTAAGGGACCATGTACATGTTTCAATATTACTAAATTATACAAGAATGTAGGTTGGATTTGTGCTAGTAACTATACATTTGAGGTTAGCCTTTGAAAAAATATTGCATTTGTTTACAAAAAAATTCCTGCTCACACTCACTATTTTACGCACCTTTGATTTATTGGATTCTGTATCAAAATACCAAAACTTAACATGACGAACACCAACAGTGACAAAGTAGCTTCCATTTTCAGAGAACGACAAAGCTGACACCTAAGTATGAAATCATTAATTAAAAATGTTATTTATCAGGAACTCAGTGATAGCACAGTACATGTATGTTAGCAGATGGTCAGAGCACTCCCTTCTCATACAGAACGAGCAGGGATGTAGCTGCTGGAAAGGCTAAGCAGTGGAAAAACTGTCATACAATAAACTGATGAACAGCTCTTAATATGTACATGTAACTTCCTCAGTTAAGTTTCAATGCTCATCTCAAAGGCATCAAATAAAAATTCATAAAAAGTAAACAAAAGATTTCAACCATGAAAAACAAAATGCAAGAGTTTGATGACCTTAGGCTCCGCTACCAATTGAGTACTTTATAGTTTTTGTGGGCGACAAGAGGATCCCGCAATCCTAATCTCCAGGTTGTTATTACGCATGCGTTGTGTGTATGTTGTCAGCATTTGTTTCGACTTCCACTAAGAATGAATGGAATGCACAGAACACAATTTGATCACGCGCGTTTGGATCTTCTATCACTCGTAATCTGATCACACGTGTTTTGACTATCTCTCACAAGAAGCTCATGCAAAGCACACGAGCACAGTGATAGAGCAAAAGCATTTTGACCTTCTGTCGTTGTCACCCGCACTGCGAAACCTTTGGTTATTACTAGTAAGTATCTCTTCGACATAATAGTCAAAGAGAGCATTGCAAGGTTTTATACTTGTACCTTTGATGAGACTTTGTTGCTTGCAACTTTTGTGCTGGTCTATAAATTAAACAAACGCCAATAATAAATAACTCTATACTATAACAAACTATATATTAGTTGAATGCCACTCATAGAGCAAGATATTAATTTTGAAACCCTATAGTCTAGAGTCTATTGTTCCTTTGTTTATTCATAATAAAAATACAATAATTATAATATTGTTGTTTTATATGCTGTCAGGAATAACACTTCACACCTCATACTCTACATTTTATTAACAAAGACATTTTCACAAATGACAAGCAGAAACAATTCAACTACACTAACAGCATCATTGCATGATTGAGACTACAATGAGATGTGATTTTTTAAAAACCTTTTTGCATCACAATGGAACAATCCTTTGGTGCAAACATTCAAAATATTAATGAAACCTTATGGGTCTAGCACTTTTACTACTGTGAGTATACTCAAGAGCAAATTAAGGCATGAGGGGCTTGGGCACTGCCTATAGAACACAGCGCTCACTGTTTAACAACCTGAAATATATTTTGGGGCACTCTAGTGAATAGTGAGTCTGTTGTGTCACACAGTATCATACCTTCCAATTCCAAATGTTTACTATCATGTCATGCTGAAAACCAACTGATGCTACATATTTTAGGTTAGGTGAAAAGGCCTGGAAGGAACACAAAAGATCAACAATCACTAGGAGATACAGTGACAAGGTGCCAAGAAGAAAAAAAACCCACATGACTTATCAATTCTGATCCTTACTTGAGCCCCTAAAGAGGCGGCAGGGGGGGGGGGGAGGTCATATGTCTCAATTTCAAAACCCAGCATTTCACACCTCGCGAAGAAAGCCATGTCCTTGTCATTGTTTTACTAAAAGTTTGTTCTTACATGTATCTTTGCACTGTCGTAATTTCAAGCCATCTATGTATCATTAAAAAAATTTGTTACCATCATCTGCTTTAATTACGTCGCTGTTTTTAAGCCCACGATCATTTGTCAGAATTTTACATTCCCAAACAGACTTAACCAGTTCAGTTCTGTCTGTGGCGCAGGCTAAAAATAATTCTGTGTTACTGGTGTTAATTTTGCATACCACACAAGCAACACCAAACTTGTGTCCCTTTGTCATCTCTGCAATCTGAGGGTGTAACTGATCCTCCATGTCCCAGATACGGACAGAAGGCATGTGGCCACTCTGAAAACAACACGACAAAAACGTTACAACTGATACAGAGAGTTACTTAGGGGCTGACCATTTGACTTCTGATAGTGGCTAAGGGAAAAAGTTTGCAAAAGAGAGGACATTGGTTTTTTCTATAATCCAAAGAGATACATAATAGAGACCTTTAGCATCAGGTAAACCGCAAACCGCAAACCGCAAACAGCAGTTACGCGTTTGCAGTTTCGCGTTGCCGAGATTTCAAACTTTAGCAAGGCGTTCAGTTCAGTTCAGTGCAGTTCACTTTTATTTAGCCAAAATACAATACAAGAATACATATAGGACTTGTAAGGTTGCAAGGGAGCCCAGAAGAAACCAGGAGGGCTTTATGAAGCCTGAGCTCTCCAGTCTAAAAGAAATAAGCAAAATAAATTGATATTCGCGGAGTGATACGTTAAAAATAGGAACCAAACAGAGACTGAGTTAAGTTATGGATTAAAAGATTGGAAAAAAAAAATAAACTCTGGATTGGAACAGAATACTTTCCATTGTTAGTACGGCAGAAAGGAATATAAAATTGATTTGAACTACGCGTTCATTGTTTAGGGCCACCATGTTGTTTTCATCAAGTCGAAGTGCATCATTTTAATCGCCCAAAAATCAGCAATAATTCATTGATTCGAGATCAAAAATCCAACAAACACATCACAAACGGATACAAAAAGCTAGTTCATACCTTTAAACGCCAGGCTGTACAATTTTTTGTGGCAAAAAACCTTGCTGAAATCACTTACTGCTGGAAGCCCTTCCTGTGGTTCAAACGTGAACTGCTAACTGCAAAAGTGACCGCAAGGCCGTGGTCACGTGACATTTTGCGGTTTGTGGTTTGCCGTTTCCCATGAAAAACCTGATGCTAAAGGTCCCTAATATTCTATTAAACCCCCTCCAGGGGGTCCGTAGAATTCCAAAAGGAACTGTTCACCCAACCTCCCCCCCCCCCCCCAAAAAAAATAACGGCTACCTGAAAATTGGGAGCAAAGCATGTTTGCATGGAAGTACAAGAATGTAACACAGTTGAAGGGTTCATACAAAAAATTGCAACCATTTTAAAGGACTTTTCAAGGACCACATTCGATTTTCAAGGACCACCTAACAGGAATGTAATTTCACAGTTTGTACAAAAATGAACATTCCCAGTCCACTCAAACAGAACTTTAAGGCCTGGACTGTCTGCTTCACCACATTCTCTGTTAGCTTGTCTTAAATTGATAATTAATTCTTGCCGAAGACAAAAACGCTTTATGTAAATCACTTTTAAGTTCTCCGAACTATGATTTATTTTCTGTCTTGGACAACCAAAAAGCACTAAAAAAACACTTTTGATAAAGGCCACTACATTCACAGTTAAAGAAATTCAAGCACTTTTCAAGGACTTGCATAGAAATTTAAGGACTTTTCAAGAACTCCCTCTAAAATTCAAGGACTTTTCAAGGACAGTGCGAACCCTTCAGTTGTGACGAAATAACGTTTTGCGGTGTGCAGGCTAATGGTGATGCAATCACAATTTTAAAAAAGTGTTTTGCTTAAATCCTTGATATTGTACTATCGATAAATATAATAATCATTAATTAATTTTCAATCTTAAGAAAACTGAGTCTTGTACATTCTTAGTTACAGCATCTAGTTAAAACATCAAAAAACATCAGCAATACAAAGGCATATATTCTATCTACATATTAAACTCATTCCAGGCCAGTTACTTAAATGGAGTTTAGCCCGTGTTAGACAAAAGTTCCACATTCTAAGCCATTTTCAGTTTGCCCGATGCATTTATCTTAACACTATTTATCGTGAACAATTTCAATAAAGCATATAGTTTAGACTGGAAAAGCACTTATTGTCTTAAATCAATCCACTAAGAAAGAGAACTGGAGGTCAAATGATTTCTTAAACCGCAGCCTAAGTTAGACTTTGTAACAAAATGACCAAATAACATCACTTTTGATTCAACTAATAGTTAAGTAACATAAGTTTTATTGAGCAGACTTACTTCGCCTGTTGCCAAGTATTTGCCATCACCAGAAAATGCAAGGCATGTAATTGTTTTCCTGGTCAAAAGAATTATTGTAATTTTAAGTATTAACTTAAACAATACATGTAGTAGCCTCCCTGCAGATGTCCTTTGGGGTTTGTTTGTCACGCATTCATTTCTCCCCATGGGGGAGAAATGAATGCGTGACAAACGAACCCCAAAGGACGTCTGCGGGGAGGCTATACATGTAGTTATATGTAGCAATTTTGCACAAAGACTTTAAAACCAAACATTTATGCACTTAAATCACCATGTGCATGTATATTGCATGGCTATAAAGCATATCTCTTTATCACATTAACTATAACAGATGCCCTTACCTTGAAGTATTGAGAACAAAACTCTGCTTATTTTTTCTTGGGTTGAACAAAACCACCACACAACTGTAAAATACAAAGGCATAAGAGAGTTTACACTACTACATGAGAAATTTCTGAATTTTGTTTGGCTTAGAGCAGCGGTATTTCACCTTAATTTGAAATACCCACATTTGAAAATTACAAACCTTTGCGGGAAGTAGTATAAACAAATAATAGGATGATTTGTATGTGATATTTGGCATAAATACCACTCAATGATATTTCAAAATTGTCTCAAATTTCATGAGCTGTTAGGTAAAACAATAATTTTCAAGACATATTTATGCCAAATATCACTACAAATCACGCTATTATGCACCTATCAATGTAAATCCCGTGGGGGGGGGGGGGGAGTGCGGGCAAGGGGAGGGGATTTGATGCCTGAGACTATCCCGCTGTCGGGCTTTTGATCGTGCCAAGCGACCCCGGGGTCGGGACATTTGACTTTGACCGACAGAAGCCTGGTATTCCTGGTAACAATTCAGAAGCGGTTACCAGGTCCGTTCCTCGAGGCTTTCTGAAAGTCACGCTGTTGGAGAAAGGTATGAAGTTTTCATTTGTTTTAATCGCCATAATCCAATACTTTAAACTGTCTATAATGTCTATTTTAAGAAAGATTTTATCTTCAAGTTCCCATCTGATTGTAAAACTTGACTGAAATCGAATTCCACCATGAAAGTCATTGCATTACCTATACTAATTGCATTGCATTACCTATACTAATATCACTGCTATTTTCTTGTTTCTTCTCTTTCCTTTCCATGGTATTTAGCTTTAGTGAGCAGTCACCACAGGTCTTTTTATATTTAACTGAAGGTAAAGGTACATCCAACAATACTTTAAACCAGTTTCTGTAGCACCATATGAAGCATGTACACTCAATTTATACACCTGGCTTAAGAAGGCCAAAGTGGGACAAAGTTTTTAGTCCAAGAAGACTATGTAACAACAAGGCTAGGACTCAGACAGCCAAAGTTTAAGGTGTTTCTCACTCAGCAGACATGCCTCTTCAAGCACACAAAAATACGATGGGGTAAATATGCAAAGAAAGTTATTTTGATAGTACAATGTCTTTCTGAAGAGCCTGGGCATACTCCCCATGATGGCCTAAATAGGGAGGCTAGTCTAACTTTCAGTACATTGTCAATGTTTTCAACCAGCACTCAAGGAATTAATTTTGTTTTAAATGGAAAAATATCATGTTTGATTTCCAGAAGAAACTTACCCCTTGTCTTACAAGTCAAAGTTTTTAATCTCAAAAAAATAATTCCGAACCGAATTGTCTTACAAGTCAAAGTCTCACAAGTCAAAGTTTTTAATCTCAAAAAAATAATTCTGATCAAAAACAGAGGTAAGAAAATCTTAAAAGCACTGACTCTTTACGGGCAAACAATAATAAAAACAAATTAAATCCTGAAGTAACTTGGTATGAAAAGCATGGCGGTATTCCCACATAAGTACTTGGAAAGGCAGTCGCATTAATGTTAGTCTTCGAATAAAGAGGGCTATCTATTAAAAGAAAAGTCTGTTTTAACTAAGACGTCTAAGCTACACAATCATTTAATGCATTTTTGTACATGGCAGTCTGACTTTTGCGTTCATTCAAGAGTATTAAAGATAATATTTTAAGCCAAAATACAAATGGGACATTTTCTGAAAATCAATGTAGACTTTAAACAAGTTCCCTCGTCAAAAAGAGCCAGCTGCCTCACTGTGTGATTGAATGATTTTATTACCTTATCAATTACCATACCCTTAATTGTAGTTTAAAAGGTACTAATTGAATTGCAACAGATGTATCCCTAAAGGATAACAGCTGTGACACACCAACATCTCAATGCAGAAGAAACACATTTGTGTCAATATTTCTATATTTTCTCTGTCAAGGGCCAAGAATGCACGATTTTCCTGTATTATATTATATTGTGATCTGTCCAAAACTCATAGATCTAATATAACTTGTACTGCACAAAATAAATAATTATACAAATGCATTAGTTGTCATCATTAAATAAGGCAAGACTGAGAATTTTCAGTGATTGTTCACTTTTAACTGCTGTGTTTCTCATTAAGTAAGTAGTTAAAAAATTCTTGAGTCTACTGTGTTTATTGTTACTGATACTGATATTAGCTCAGCTTTACGTAATTAATAATTCATAATGGTCGACTGGATACAAAAGAAATATAATTTCAAAAGCAAATATAAAGACCATGAAACTGTCATAATGGTGGACAACTTAATTCCAAAGACTAAACTCCAAAGTCCCCAAGGGATTCATTTTTTAAAATAGACATTTCATTAATTGATTAAGTTAATTTCGTTTTGTCCCGATATAATGTATTCCTTGTTTCTTCGCATGTGATCGATGATTCCAACTGACCTCTCTACTTGCAGAACAAATGCAAATAGCACTCAACTTTTACGATAAGACAACTTATCGATCTCGTTAAAAAAGCTGTCAGCTGCTAGTCACAACAACTGCTGGACAAAAGATCGGAAATATTAAAGTTCTTGTAAATCAAGTTACACAGATTATGCAGAACAGGTCAAATTAGTAATACTGGGTTACGAACGAACACAATGGCAAATAGCAAATACGATTGAACAATGCCAAATTTTTTTGAAACCACAATAACTACGCAGATGACCCTTGCCGCGACCATTGAAACAGATTCTTTTTCACACAAGACTTAGCGATTGTTTAAAATTATCTTGAAGTGAGGTATTCAATGTATTAACTAACGTGCAGGAAATAAAGTTTTGCAACAACGCAAATTCAAGCTAAAAAAATCCTTCGAAAAAACATTCAGTTAACAAGTGTTAACTTCTTCCGTTATGAGTACACGAAATAACAAGAGACTTCAATCACTATATATTGCAGCAATATGGATCAATTTAAATGGCGTACTGATAATTTTCAAACTGCATTATAAATCTGGACATTTATTTCGCGCAAAAGACGGGTAGCGCGTTCGAGATCACATATGAATTATAAATGTGCATGAGCAACTTCTTGCTTTATTCTGCATCCCAGTTCTACAAAAACAAACCAAGTAATACTAGAAATGACTTCCTGTATCGACACTACATGCTTTTTTACGAGAAAATCATCTCCAAGAATATCGATAACAATCTTCTCAAAAGACGTGAAATTGCATTATTACACACTCATACAGGATGGGAAAAGCTCCGAATCATGAGCGACTATTCGATTAAAATTGAACATCTTAAGACTTTGCGAGCATATTTTGGCTTCTAGAGTAAATTATGGTATCTGATGTTTTGAAATCTACTTTCTAGTACACGAGCTAAGCTTTTTCATAGACCTAATACCGGTTGTAAGTAGGTTGTGTAAGTGTGCGAATATCACGTACTTCGTTAACAAATTTTAAATTCAGATGTATTTCGACGCTTACTGCATCAACCACAATAAGCCAGCAAGCAAATTCATCGCTAAAATAAACTCAGTTAAATTATTCACACTTCGTGCTATTCGTATGAAGCAACAAACGGACAAAAGAGAATTCGCCGCAATAACACTCGTCAGGTACTCGATACCTACCCAGCCGGATAAGCGATGACTCCAGACACCGGATCACAGGCCAAGGCCGCATTTTTAGATACAGTCAGGCCTAAAACTTTCTCGAGAGTTGCCTAAAGATAAAAGGTAAACAGAACTGGTGACTTACAATTGCCGTAAGAAAGCCATGCTTTCTTTTAATCCCCAACAAGACAAAGCGCAAACAACAACAACAGTGGAACGAAATGTTCGCAAGAGCGAGCAGTCAACATAACCGAAGTTTAAATTTCCAATTAAGTTTACCCGTTCTGTAAGTGGACGTAAATCTCGGTGACTGTTTGCTTTCCGTACTACAAGCCTTTTTGTAGGTGGCGGGATTCTGCCAGCTCTGTCCGCGTTCATAGTCACCGAAATGAAAACACACGGGACACTTCTCGACCGTGTCTTCTGAACATTCGGTCATCGATCGATGTACGTCTCGGGAAATGGTGACCACAGTCCGTGAGACTTGCCCACGTGAAGCTAAATTATGGTACGAGTAAATATATGTCTATTCCTCGACATTTTCGCATTACGTCCATTAATCCGTCCAAGAAATGCAGCATAAAACCACGTTACGTGTTTCCGATTCACGTCCGAATGTGAACTGATTCGACAGATTCAAAATTTTCTCCAGCCCGCCGGCGCAAAACTCAAACGAGTGAACTGGGACCCAGTCTCCTTTTTCCTTCGAAAAAAGCGCGATAAACGCTTCTCAAAAGTCCATCAGCTGAGAGCCGAAAATTTGGGTTTATGGCTCACTCGAGGGGAACAGCCGCAACATGTCACATATTAATCTTTGACTATTAAGCAACACAAAAATGCATGATAGCAAGGAAAAAACGGTAGCTTTCACTTTCAAAATCGAAATGTAAATTTGCCCCTCAAAATCTCCTTTTGGCCGCCATCTTGAATTTCGGGGAAGGCTGAAAAGTTGCTTGTATTCTTTTAACGTAAACAAATCTTGTTTTA